>VMDO01000269.1:269097-348563 GCA_007922755.1 Pedetes capensis | reverse complement strand
TGGACAACCTCAGTCTTCTCTCCATTTACCGTGAAGTTCCTTACTGATCCAGTTGTAAGGACTTTTGTTGATATTAAGGCACAATCGATACTGCAGGCTGTGTTCTCTGATCTTCATCAGTAAATGTTTCAAATCCTCTTCACTTTCAGTGAGCAGAGTTGTGTCATCTTCATAACACAGATTGTTAATGGGTCTTCCTGCCAATCCTGATGCCTATCCTGGTATCCATTGTGCCACCATTAGTTTACATGACTCATTGAGAGCAGGAAGGAGTTCAAAAAGGTAGAAAGTAGTCTCTCCCTGCCATGAGACCAGGCCCGTACCAGCAAGTCTTAGACCCAGTTGTTCATCACAACACCTGGCAGTACTGGGGTTTGAACCCAGGGGCTCATGCTTGCATGCTCTGCAAGTGCTGGACCACTGAGCTGCACCCCCAGCCCATTTTGTGACTTTTTGAGACAGGGTCTCGCTAAGTTACACAGGCTGCCTCTGGTCTCAAACCTGTGATCCTCCTGCCTCCGCCTCCCGAGCTGCTGGGATTATAGGTGTGCACCACCGCACCTGGTTTAGCAATAAAGAATTCTTAAGAGTTCAGAGGTGGAAAGGATTGATGGAGTTAAAGAGGGTGAGGTCTGGCTGAGAGGAGATCTTGCGTGGTCCTTAAAGGAATTAAGGGACCAGAGAAGACAGAATATGGAAGGAGGAGAAATTGAGGAAGAGAGCTGGCAAAAACAAAAGCACATTTAAGAGAGGGCAAGGAGAGTAGGGGGCTGGGATTTAGCTCAGTTGGTAGAGCACCGCTCTGCAGTCTCTGAGGTCCTGAGTTCGATCCCCAACACCACAAAAATGGAAGGACGTGGCAACCCACTCCTAAGGCAATCCTGAAACAATCAGCCATTGAAAACCCTATGAGGATCGCTATGAGTCAGACATGACTCAATGGCACCTAACAATAAGGAGAGCAGACTTGCTGCAGCGGAGGGTCATTTGGGATGGTAGTGCAAGAGACATTTTCCAAATTTTACATTCTGAACCCGCCCAGCCATCTAAAAGGCTCCATAGTAATGATCCACTCTTATCCTCCAAAGACCTGGAAAATGCCTCTCAGGAGCCAGTCATATTCCACGTGTGCTGGTGAAGCAAGTTTTGAATTACTCATTTGGGAACTTCTTATGGCCATATTAAAGTGAAAGGGCAGTGGTATTATTGCACAATTAATAAGCAGTTCTGCATCCAAAAATAGCATACAAGGATTCTGATCTAAACCGTACTTACCTTTTAATTTGGTGTTTCGAAGAAATATTCTCCATCGTAACAGAGAACTCCATAAATGATCTTTGGCAGCGCCATGGACTCATTATGGTGATAGAGAACCTGTGGTATTTGGGGTGCCTGCCAAATGCATTTTTACTTCTCCGAAGGTGATTTCATAGACAGATGACCACTTTTTCTCCTGTGACACCAGAGTTAGAAGTGCTTGGCATAGAGTGGACTATGGAACCCTCGCAGTAGCTTAGCCTGTTAAGAGCTCACTGAACATGGCAGCTGCATAATTTCTTTCACCTGTATTTCCTTTCTCCTTTAGTTTTTTATTTATTTACCAATTTCTGACTCACTTTTCTCATAGATTTTCTTTTAGATCCCCATTAGGGGATTTGTTATTTTCTGTGACAGGACTTCTTTTCCTTAAAAAATAAGAAATGAGAATTCATGTGCTATGATACGGTGGGATCAACCACTTGAGCTGTTCTTTTGTATAAATGTCCCACGAAGAGGTAAAAATGTAGCTCCAAGCATTATTCCCAGAGTCTGTCCCTTGGACACACTTGCCCACAGTGAACCCACCCTTTCCCCTTTCCTTAGCCCTGGTGGTGGTGTTATTTTGCTTAGCCAGGAAATTTGAGCCAAAAATGCCCTGAACCCTTTGTCAGCCCTGTGGCAACAGCATGGATGTTGACACAGACCCCAGAGTCTCTGCTTTGCCCAAATCATCCAGTATCAACCCAGAAGCTTCTTGAAGATGTTGGAAGCAGTGAACAGAGAAAAGTTGCTTATTCACTAATTTAACAAGTATTTGCTGAGGACATACTGTTAGTACTTACTGCTAGTGAAAACTGCAAGCCTGGTCCCTGACTTCAAAAATATGGAGGTGATGTAGATGGGGTAAGATGCTTACATTTCAGCATGGACTCTCCACAGGTGCTGGCCACAGGTGGACTCTCACCTTCAGTTAATTCACATTTACTGAATGCTGTTGTCTTCCTTGGAGTGCAGAAGCTAAATACCAGTGCTTCTGCGGAGCAGACCAAGTTTATATATGATTACAAAACAGAAACAAGTCTAAAAATTCATATCTCCCCTCCTCTTACCACTGAAGGTCACTGATAGTGAAATAATCATTTGTCTTTATTTTTTGACATCTATGACAAGACACTATGATATCTCTAGGGCTGTTGAGCAAGTGTCATTTACAAGAAGGAATAAACTGCATTCCTTAGACCTTTGTTGTTCAGTAGGCGCCAATAAAATTAAAAATTCCCTTCTCAGTCACACTGGTCACATTTCAAGTGCTGAGTAGCCACACGGGCTGATGGCTGCCATGTTGGGCAGCACCGATGTAGATCATTCCCTTCATTGCAAAAGTTTCATTGAGCAGGGCTGCCTTTCTTTGCTCTATAAAACAACTGAGATCCCTTTTTCACCTTTGTGGCAGCAAATGGAACTCATGATTCAACAGTATTTGACAGTGAATACCCTTTCTGTCAACCTACTTATAGTTAATTGAAATTTATATGTGTTTTATTTAGTACATAATAAGGAAATGATAAAAGATGAAAATCCCATTTCTTCAAAAATCTGAAGGACTCAATCTCTATAATGTTAGAAATAATTATATAGCAGTATTCCAGTATCCTTCAAAATCTTTTAGAGGCCACCGTCACATCCCTCAAAAGTCGCTGCACATCATTATTTACATCTCTCACAGGGCAAAAATATCAGCTTCCTTAGTTTGTAGTTGTCTGGGGTTTTGCAAGTGAAACCAATGTATAAACACAGTGTTTCTGAAGGGTAAGTACAACGAGTGTGCAGATGTAGTCATTGGTGCTGCGTTATAACTGGTGTTTAACACTGCACAACATAGGAGCCAGGGCTTTGTAAGTCTGGCTTTGTGATCTTTGCTGAGTATTTAATCTCTCTGGCCCTTGGTGTCTATATCTGTAAAAGTGGAAGTAACAGTAGCCATCTTCCAGTTAGCACAGTGCCTGGCACCAAATCTACTCTCCCCTCTCTTTTCTATTTTTGTCCCTTTCTTCTTCTCTTAGATTTTGTTACCGTTGTTCTTTGCTGCCTGTGCTTCATCCTTTTGGTATTGCTTCATAACTGGGCTTAACCAAATACACGATGCATCTCTTCTCATTCTTTGTTATAAATTACACTCTTCATCCCATCAACCTACAAGAAAGAATAAGGGGCAAAGAAGGCCACTGGTTGCCTTCTGGAAGAGGAAGGGGATTGTTGAGAAGACTCTCCAGCCTGAGGCTTGAGCCTTTGTACTTTATACCAATTACATAATCTGATTATGATAGTTATATAGTTATTTTAGAAGAAGTCTGGTAAGATTTAATCATGTTTTTACTGAAACCAAGGTTTATTTTTACATTCCTTAAAGTAGTCAAATTAACTTTTTAAAAAGGGATAATGTTTGTAAGATTTAAAACGTTCCAAGCTTGCTTGCCAAAGTCAGTCAGTTTGGCAGTCAGACGGAGTGAAGGCCTATTTTATTAAGAGGACTTCTTTTGGAAAGTTCTTTGTATTACAGATGAACAGATTTCAGAGTGTCTTGCCTCACAGAATGCCCTGCAGAGTCTGCATACGCCTTAAAATATGAGCCTCAGTTATCTTTTACCTTAATAGTAAATGTCAGGAAACAATACCTCATTTGTTTCATAAAATTATTCAACGTGACATTTTGGAATGAAGCAAATATAAGTACTCTTCACACACTTTCCATATTACTGATAGCCATTTAGTAGAAACAAACAAACAAAAAAGAAAATAAAAAAAGGAATAGTTCAAGTTTTCTTCTTGATTAAGAAATTTTTTGAAAGGTTGTGAACTGTGTGGCAGTGAGACTTAATCAGAAGAAGGACTGGGGTTCCGCTCAGTAGGTAGAGCACTTGCTTAGCATGCACTGCAGCCCTGGGTTCCATCCCAACACTGCATAAACACACACACACACACACACACACACACACACACACACACACACACGCACTCACTCACACGACATTGCTATAGACCAATTGTGTCTCTAAGGCCAGGTAAAAGGCGATTGTGATCTACAGCATCTTTCCAAACTTCAGTAGATTGCTAAGTGTAATTTAAAAGAATTTATAGAACTTAACATTTATAAGAGAATTTTGATTGCTGTACTATTTTGTGTTTCTTTTCAGTAAAATTGACTGTACAAAATAACATTTTGCGTTTTTTTTTTTAACACAAACCACATATCCAACTGATAGTCTAATACCTAGGGCATATTTGGAACTCAATAAATATGAATGGAAAAGATTTATTTTTTGCAGTACTGGAGGTTGGACCCAGGGCCTCGTGCCTGCATGCTCTGCAAGTGCTGGACCACTGAGCTGCGCCCCCAGCCCATTTTTTTTTAGTTTTTTTTTTTTTTTTTTTTTTGAGACAGGGTCTCGCTAAGTTACCCAGACTGCCTCTGGTCTCGAACTTGGGATCCTCCTGCCTCCGCCTCCCAAGCCGCCGGGATTACAGGCGTGCGCCACTGCGCCCAGCAATGGAAAAGATTTCTCAAGGCATCTTTTTGTGAAAGATTAACAATACTTAAATTTTAAAAGATAAGTCATGGAGTTAAATTATTGCAATGAAATAGCTTATGTTGTTGTTAGGTGTCATCCAGTCAGTATCTGACTCATAGCGACCCTCCGTACAACAGGAGAAATACTATTGTCAATGTTTCTCTGCTGTTCATAAGGTTTTCAATGGTGGATTGATTTTTGGGAGTGGGTTGCTGGGTCCATCTCCCAAGACTACAGTACCTGGTGTTCCCAGGTGGTCTCCCATCCACGTACTACCCAGGCCCTACCCTGCTTAGCTTCCAAGATTTCATGGTACAGTTGCAGGCAAGCAATCCTTAGGGAAAGATTTATTTAAATGTATTCTTTAGTTGTTAAAATATTTCCCTTTAATAGAGTTAGACTCCGCATTGAGCTCCAACTGTATTGATTTTTTTCACCTTCTTAGCCATGACCATCTCCTCCCAAAGCTTAACATTCTCGGTGAGCAACATTAGTGTCTGGTGAGTGTTTTGGCTTGAAGATTATAGACTTTATTCCAGCATTCTATGTTCTTAAGTTAGTTAGGTTTAATAAGGTTTTTCTGGCTTTCTTATGGGCTTTTCTTGGGTCTCCTACTGATGATCATTCACATCTTATTAAGAAAACTATATATTATACTCTGATTAAGAATGTTTTGTACAGGGCTCAGCAAGCGTTTGGCATGGAAAGGCTTGACTTTAAGGGTAAGTACTTAGAATTTAGTGTAATCTTAAAATGTAACATGGAGTTGTTTGCTTTATAACTTCCAACTAAGCCATGCAAATTTCAGTTTATGGGCTGAGGAGGAGTGTTTTCATTTAACCAAAGCTACTCTTCAACCCTTTAAAATATATTATTAATTAATCTATTGTTCGTTTGGGCTGGGATTTAGTTCAGTTAGTAGAGCACCACTGTGCAGTCTCTGAGGTCCTGGGTTCAATTCCCAGCACTGCAAAAATGGGAAAAGGATGTGGCAATCCATTACTCAGGTAATCCTGAAAAATCAGCCATTGAAAACCCTATGAGGGTCCTTATGAGTCACACAGGACTCCATAGCACCTGACAACAATTGTTTGTTTAGCATTCTAATTGCTTTGACCTATTTCTTTAATGCAGTGGGGGAAAACAAGCATTCTTAGATTCGTCTTTTGGGTGTGTATTGTTGCAGTGTATAGGACCAGAGCCATGAGGTATTTTGACCTTTCATAGTACCCTGCCTCTGTCCCTCTGATGAATGACAAAGACCACATGTATATGAAAATGAATTTCCCATGCCCTGTTTCCCTCACCTACCAACAGTGTGGTAGCCACCTTCTGACTAGTGGTGTGCTGGCCTTTGGAACTCAGATTAAGGTTGTTGTTGTTTGGTGCCATGGAGTCAGTATCCGACTCATAGCGACCCTGTGTACAACAGGTGAAACACTATTGTCAGTGCTTCTCTGCTGTTCATAGGGTTTTCAATGGGGGGATTGATTTTTGGGAGTGGGTTGCCAGGTCCATCTCCCAAGCCTACAGTACCTGGTGTTCCCAGGTGGTCTCCCATCTAAGGACTAACCAGGCCCGACCCTGCTTAGCTTCCGAGACCTGACACTATCAGATGCCACAGGGCTACAGCTACAGGCCAGATTAAGGAGGAACAGTTAATAGTGTAAGAGGAAATGACACCCCAAGCCCCCCAGGCCTTGTCACTCTCTGTTTTGTATACGGGATTCCTTGTTTGTTGACTAAAATAAATGAGTAGCATCATTTCTTCTTGCGACCTAGGACCAGGCTCAACCAATAAAAGTTTCTTTTTGACCTAAATTTGAATTGATGCTCTTACACGAAAGTCTGATCTGTTCCAGCTCTTAGGATGGTTTTGAGTCTGTGTGGGGCAGGTAAACCTCATGCACCTTATGCACAAGAACCGTTTTTCTTTTGGAACATCACCTAGAGACGCCTTCGTGTGTTACCACTCTTGGCTGATCATTGAGGTAACTGAAGCAGATCTGATGAAACTGCAGTTTTGCTCTGTGGCATTTCCAGCGGATAGACATCCTGAAGTGCCAGGTGTTTGTCCCTTGCCAGGAAGTTCGGTCGAGTTGGCATGGGGATTTGGAAGTGTGTGCATAGGGCACGTTTCTGTCATTATTTGCTATAGTCTTTTAGCCCATCTCCTCAGCGGTATTCTTAATGTCTTTGGGGGAAATTGCGAATTATTTAACAGCCAAATTGGAGGTCATTTTTTCCCCACCTAATTAGTAGCCATTAAATACTTAACTGGGCTTTAAAGTGGGCAGAAGAAAGAGACAAGGAAAGAGCAAAGGAAACTCAGCAGCAGGGCTGTCCTTAGTAATGATTATTATTCACATCTTATTAAGACATAGACGTCTATAGACACGTCAGCAGTTACTACTCATATTGAAGCATATGCTTTATTTTCTCCAGTAGACATATTACTATCAGTTTTAAAGAGAACACAGATGTGTACTGGGACTGGGATTTAGCTCAGTTGGTAGAGCGCCCACTTTGCAATCTCTGAGGTCCAGAGTTTGATTCCCAGCACCGCAAAAATGGGAGAAGGACAACGTGGCAATCCACCCCCGAGGCAATCCCAAAACAGCCGTTGAAAACCCTATGAGGGTCGCTATGGGTCAGACACGACTCGATGGCACCTAACAACAACAACAACAACAACAACAACAACAACAACAACATAGATTTGTATGTTTAAAGTGCAGACGTTGGCTGTTAAAAGATAGGAATGGTCACAGTGAGGGGTCTCTATGTATATTAAGGCAGGTAAATTTAGCATGCTTTGTCATTTATTTGCTTGCTTTTTGTGGTGCTGGAGGTGGAGCCCAGAGCCCCAAGCATGCTGTGCAAGCCCTGTACCACTGAGGTGCAGCCCCTGCACTCGTGCTTTTTCCTTCTAATTAGCATACAGTATGACAGGCTCCATTAGGGCATTTTCATGCAAGTGTGTCATGTACTTTCCTTATATTTACCCCCCATACCCTCTCTTGTCACTTCCTCAGCATAGTTTTAAATATGATTTTAGTGTCACGTAGTTTAGGAATTAAATTTGTGTTTTTCCTTAGTTAAAATAAGTAAAGACTTACAATCTGCAGATCATGATTTAAGGAAAAGCAGTTCTTTTTGTTGTTGGTGGTGGTGGTGTATTTTTGAGACGGGGTCTCACTATATAGCCCAGGCTGGCCTCAAACTCAGTCCTCCTGCCTAAGCCTCCCCAGTGCTGGGATTACATGTATGTGCCATCAGGCCCAGCAGAAAAAGCAATTCTTTGTAACCATGAATTAAGTCAATGAAATTTTAATTATATTGTAGAATATGTTTAAATAGAACATTAGAAGTATCCCATCAAGGTCCTAAGATGGGAAAAGCTGAGCATTTTGAAGTGACTTATCTCCTCTTCTCTCGCCTACAAATGTACAGGTTTTATGTGAAAAATAACCAGCCTGTATTTATGTGTATTTGCCTATATCTGGTCATATAAGCAGTTAAGAATATTGGGTTTTGCACATTTGGTTTAATGTTGTGATTTAAATTACAAGCTCTCAAATTATCCTTATTCAATCATGTATGTATCTCCTTTAAATAATTTGTGGTTTTAAGCAAAATGACTTTTGTAATAACTTTAATAATAAGTTTTATCATCACTAAAATATTCTAAAATATTTCACAATTATGTATAATAGTCTGAGTTTAAAGACCTTTTAAAAATTATGATGTTGGACTTTGACATGCTCTGTAGTTATTACATTGGTGAAGAAAATAGACCTTAATCACATAAAGTTGCAATTAAAATTATTAATGACAGTATTAATGATTTCATTGAGCCCTTACTGCATGCCAGGCATTGCATTAGATTTTACACAGACTTTCTGATTTAATCTTGAAAACAGCCCAAGGAATTCAGTGCTATATTGTCATCTCCATTTTTTAGAAGAGAAAAGCTAAAGTCTGAAAACTTTGACTAGTCTTTAAAATATTAATTAAGTTGTTGTTGTTGTTGCTAGGTGCCATCAAGTCGTTATCTGACTCATAGCAACCCTCTGTACAACAGGGGAAACACTATTGTCAGTGCTTCTCTGCTGTTCATAGGGTTTTCAATGGCAGATTGATTTTTGGGAGAGGGTTGCCAAGTCCTTCTCCCAAACCTACAGCTTCTGGTATTCCCAGGCAGTCTCCCATCCAGGTACTAACCAGGCCCGACCCTGCTTAGCTTCCGAGATCTGACGGGATCGGATGCCACAGGGCTACAGCTGCAGGCCTATTAATTAAGTAGTTAATCATATGTGCAAGAACCTGAAACTGAGTTTAGGTCTGATTGGAAGCCTTCCTCTTAATTACATCTTGTGCTGCACAAATATTAAAGAATTTTTTAACGATGACGCTTTTAGTTTCAGCAGGAGTTCCAGAAAATAATCGTCAGACGCTCACTGGGTAGCAGACCCTGTGCGGGTGCATCCTTGGGCTCACAGAGCTGAGATCACATCGATCACAGGTCATGCGTAGCCACCATGACTCAGCCAACGGGGCTTTGGGGTTGTGGGAACAGTGGGCTGTCAGTGCCGAGTTCCACAGTATGTGAGGAGGGCCCTGCCCGATGTCTGCAGTCTGTTTCCATCTTATTGGTGCCATACTTTAACACTGTAGCCTTCAGGGCCCATGGTGGGCTCTGATGTGCTAGTAGTAATAAGACTTTTCACATTTAAGGTGAAGTTTTGTTGCTCATCAGAGATCTGGTGCAAGTCATTTGAACAGATGTTTCTAAAGTTGCAAGAGAAACAAGTCTCGTCTAGCAGTCACACATTGAGAACATTATTAGGACCTTATTCTTACATATTTCCCTAAACTTAAGCCACCTGAGTTTTAACAATTGAAGGTTCTACCTAAACTTCTGTCTTTGGCTGTCTCTAAGAAGGCAATACATTAGGCAGAGCTAGTCCACGGTGATGGAACCCTGTGTTTTGATTATGTCTGGGGTGGGCGTGGTTATTTGTTTGGATGAGGCACAAAGGAGCCAGGGGTGTGGGAAACAGTGGATGTGTTGGTCTGAGCCGTGGCTCCATGGATCTACACATGGGAAATCCACTGGACCATTCGCTTTGGCTCTGTGCCTTGGACAGAACAAGTGGGTGGGGTGGCTTCAAGGAAATGATGGAAGGGATCTAAGTGTCCCCCAAGCCCATCATAAAACCTCCCATCACCTTGGCCAGGCCATGTGCACTTAAAAAGCAAGGGCAACACTATATTGGTTTTTATGTTTTTAATGTGGAGAGAGAGAGTGGCTAGAGGTGGGTGGACGCGGGGAATGATGTCCCCTCACAGCTGGCCGGTCACCTCCCTCAGGAGCTTCTCAAGAGCCCAGCTCCACTTGAGTCTCCATCCTGCAGTTTATATGTGCGCTTTTCTGTCTCCTTTGCTTTGAAGATGGCAGGATTAAGCAGTCTGGTGACCTCAGGATTTAAAACATTGGGATGGTCTGCGACAGGGTCACATTCTGCACATTTTGCTTCCCTGCTTCCCCACTGTGTCTCTGTCTCTCACCTTCCTATTTTGGCTCTTGGAGCAGAAATTGTATCTTTTACTTTTTGCTGCTCAGCAAGTGCTTATTGAATTGGAATTTGTAGGGTGGAGAGGAGATGACAGAAATGATTTAATACTGCTGAGAAAATCAAGGGCTGTCTTTAGGCAGCCCTCCTTGAGGAAGGCACTAACATCCTCCCATCTCTCCGCCAAAGATATGGTAGGAGGAAGCCAAGATTACAGAAAGATTTAAGTTTTCCATGAGGGAGCCAGATTTAAGGTTGGGAAGAAGTTGTAGAAAAGAGTGATATGAACGTTTATAACCGAAAAAAGCCCTTCGAGTCTACATTTGTAAGCTTTCTGTCTCCCAAATATCTCAGCCTATGACATAAGCCTGGGAAGACTTGGTATGTTCTGTGAACTTGGAGTTATATGAGTTTACTTTGTAAAATATCTATGCACAAAGCATATGGGGGGTTTGTCCTGTTAGGGAGTTGAGCTGAGGGGCTTTTGAGAGTTCCTTTAGGACCTTTTTTCTCGAGTATAAGTTAGCATGTACATGCAACAGAGAATGACAGTTCTCACATTTGGTCTAAGGCCCGTTTAATAATCTCTTCTGGTCTTCAACTAACTGCAATTGTTTTCAGGTTAACAGATGTAAGAATACATTATAAACTCGTTAATTTTTTAAAGGGATTTAGCATTTCCTGAATGTATTCTGTCCTGAGACTTGCCTATTCTGAAGCCAAAGTAAAACAGTGTTATTCTGGGAAGGGAATTGGTAGATAGATCAGTGGGTGCCGTAGGATAGATGAAACAGACCCTACCTGGTATGTATAAAACCTTGGAGTTGAACCTCTCCGTAGCTTCATGGCCTTCTGACCTCTTAGCTGTCCTTCTCAAATGGGGCCAGTCTACGATTCTTGTTTTGTGATGAGCAACGAAATCATGAACAATTCCCTTTCAGGAAGGCAGGAGACAGAATATTGGTCCCCATATTCCTAATACTCTCCAAGCCCAGTTTTCTCAAATCTGGCCAACTAGACAGGCACCAAGCAACCCAGAGGAGTCTGTTACTGTTACTGTCGTCCTGGAAAAAACAGTCAGTCTCAGAGTCCGCATTCGTCCCCACTGCTAATTAAATTCAAGTGAACAGCTCTTCTGGATGACACCAAACCACAGCCTGTGCCAGGACAGATGGGGATGGTTCCGCCAGACCCTGGACATGCAGCCCCCCAGCTCCGTGGGGATCCTGTGCTGGATGCCACATACTTTGTGGAAATGCATTTTTGGATTCTCCTTCCCACCACCACCACCAGCAGCAGCACAGGGCTTTAGAAGAGGTGAGTACTGAAATACCACAAAGTACTGGGGCTGGCCTAGGTCATTCAGTAAGTGGAACAGGGAGAAAGTAACATCTAGATCGAGGATGGCTTCAACTATGACAGTATTCCTAGAAATTACAAAGTAACTGAAATATTCAAATGCATGTCTGAAAAATCATGTTTAAAAAATGTGTCACCAACTAAGTATTTGCCACAGTCATGATGTTTTATAGCTATAATACAACTCTTATAACTAAATAGGAAGCACATGTAATTGAAGAGACATACAGCAGCGTAGTAGTGTGATTACAATTGTGTGACTGTGAATAAATTGCAGCAAATATAATAGAACATTATATGGCTACCAAAATCATGTTTTCGAAGATTTTAAGTACAGGGGAAAAGTTCATAACCCAAAAGAATAACACTCGGCCAGGATGATCCTAATTGTGTGCATATTTAATGTCTGTATTTAGGCACAACAGAAAAAATGCTGAAAAGAAGTTGATCAGAAAGTTACAGAGGTTTCATCTGTGTAGCGAGAGTATGGGTGGTTATTTCTTTCGTCTGTAATATTTTTCATTTTTCAGACTTTAAGAAAATGAATGTGTTTGTTTTATAATCAGAAAACAAAGCCAGCATTAAAACAGAAAACGTATCTCCTTACTAAAGTTTTGCTCCTCCTTTCAAAATTAAAGTTCTTTTTTTTTTGTTTTTCATGGTCCCGAGGTTGGAAGGCAGGCCCTCGCACTCGCTGGAGGCAGGCAGTCCACCATGGAGCCACACCTAAACTCAAAGTTCGAATTTCGGAATGGATGAAGCAATAAATGAAAAGCCTCTTGAAGGTTTTTCTTATTTTCTTATTTTTAGAATAAGAGAAGAGTTGTAAACCGCCTGCCATCGTAGATGGGAGACGCGGGACAAATAATTTGGGAATTTAAAGCAGAGCCTTCTTTCATTTTTCCCCTCCTGGTAAAATCCACTTAGGCTGTCGCCTACATGATTGCCGTGGGTGTCTCTGACAGCCTGGCATGATTCCCACGGCATCCCCTCCCGACACCCACAGACACAGGTGTGGTCCTGGCCGCAGCAGCTTGTCCTCGCTGTTCACCCAAAGCTAAGGGTCAGCGCACCCTGCCCACTCTCCTACCAGGCAGTGTTAAGCCCTTTTCCCAGGAAGCCATTCACCTAGCTACTGAAGATGCCCGCCCTTCTCCCTGTCCACATAAAGGGCCAGACCAATGTTTCAAAGCATTTAAAACAGGGATGCGCCTCTCGGCTGACTGGCACATGAGGCATTTCCACAGCCAGCTTTGGTCGGAGACAGCCGCTTCCCCTGCTTTTATCACACGGTGTTAAAACACGTCCAGGAGGCTAAAGCGTGTGGGGAGTTGAGTGGTCGAAATTCCACAGGAGAAGGTAATAGCATTTCATAGCATTTTGAAAAGGCCCCTAGAAATAACTTAATGCAACTCTTTATTTTACAAACGAGGAAACTGAAGCCACAGTTAAAACCCAACTCAAAACTGGTCTTTGACCTCCTATTGTGCTCTTTTTAAATACAGTATCCATAGAATAAGGTCCTAACGGTTCTTACGTGGTTACATGGGTATTCCTGGCATTTATAATAGGTTTTTAGGTTTCGCTCATTGGTAGAGTGCTTGCTCTGCACGCTCTGAGGCCCTGGGTTTGATCCCCAGCACTGCAAAAACAGGAGAAGGACCTGGCAGCCCACTCCCAAAACAATCCCAATAAACGATCAGCCATTGAAAACCCTGTGAAGAACAGAGAAACTCTGACCTAGTGCCAGGCATGGCACAGGGTCAGCGAGTGTTTCGTTCCATTGTACATAGGGTTGCTATGAGTCAGACTCGACAGCACCTAACAAAAACAACATAATAGGTTTTGTGGTTGCAAGCAAATAACAATGAATTTAACATTTTGCCAGGGTTGGGGCAGAACTCTGGTGGAGCCTGCTCTGAGCAGGCACAGGCTCTGAGTTTAGTTTCCAGCACCACAAAAAAAGTACAACAAAATGAAGTTTTAGCCTAGTTGCTGAAGTGGCAAAATGTAACAAAGCCATCTCTACAGCTTGAGAACATGTGGTCTCCACAGGGAGGGTTTTCCTCATTTCTCTGCAGAAAGTTCTCGTGTCCTTAGTCTAATTCTATTGAGCTTAGTTGACTTTTGTTTTCTTATGTTGATCCTAACAACACCACCACATGTTAATCATAGACTTTGGCTGAGAAGAAAACCCTTTTCTATCAGTATTCTACTAAAACAGTGTTAGTTTTGCTTTGACCTTTATTTAGTAAAGTTTTTGACCATTGAGAATTGTGTGTGTGTATGTGTGTGTGTGTGTATGTGTGAGAGAAAGAGAGAGAGAGAGAGAGAGAGAGTGAGGCAGAGAGAGAGAGAGAAAGAGAGAGAGAGATGGTGCAGGAATCAGACCCAGGGCCTCACACAATTTAAAGTTTATACACGAGAAAACTTGATTAAGGAAGAAAAATCAGTTTCACTATGTACTGTTCTTAAAAGCGTAACTGTAGAGTTTCTGTAGGCATTTGAGGACATAGTCTCGCCTCCCAGCCAGTAAAATGAAGATATCACAACAGCTGCAAGGTATTGCTTACACTGTTGGAATTCATTTTGATACAGTGGATTTTTATTTCTTTAATTTATTTCTTTAATTTCTTTCCTCAAAGTTTTTTTGATAACAGGTGTGGCTTTTAACCTTCCAGCCTTCCAAATTTCAACCTCATACATTACAGAGTCATTTTGTAAGGGCAGAGTAATCCCAAATAATGAATTGAGATTGGATCTTAGATATAAAATAAATATATAATTTGAATTTAGAAAAGTACAAGTATATTTTCCCTGAAGTTGTAATTAGTGTACAAATTCTTATTTAGGTAGCTAGTGTGGTTTGTAATGAAAGTTCAAAAAGGTTTTAGTTTTTTATGGATAAGATCCATAAAAATTTGAAAATAACCAACACTTGTGTGTCTTTTCTACCTCAATAAAAACAATGAAATGTATTTGTTGAATTAGGCATAATATAAGCCCCAAAGATAAAAAACTGTGTCCTCAACCTACAGATTAATATTTTGGACAAGCTCTTTGTATTGTATTACCATCTTAATTGTCACTACCCTTCAGGAAGCAACTACTGCTGTATTTAATTCATATATAAAGCCTGAGTGTGTTAAATGTGGTTTTAGGCAATTCTTATTGTACTTAAAATACATCATTATGTGTAAACATTGAACAGTAGTGAATATGGAAATAGCATACCAAAGATATATAAACCTTGTTTATCTAAAATGTCATCAATTTTTTTCTTGTGATAATATATATATTTCTGTCAGTAGATGCTCATAATTTTGACTCCTGTGCTTTCAGGGTCTTGGAGGTTTTCTGAGTCCTTTCTGTTTTCCTCTGCCTCCGCTGTGGACCGAGATACCTGCAGCAGCTCTGAGTCTTGTGCCGTATTTAGTGTGTCCCGCAATCACTGCCAGATGTTGTTAGGTGCCATCGAGTCGGTATCCGACTCACAGGGACCCTGTGTACAACAGGTGAAACACTATTGTCAATGCTTCTCTGCTGTTCATAGGGTTTTCAATGGCTGATTGTTTTTTGGGAGTGGGCTGCCAGGTCCGTCTCCCAAGCCTACAGCACCTGGTATTCCCCGGCGGTCTCCCATCCAAGTACTAACCAGGCCCGACCCTGCTTATCTTCTGAGATCTGACAGGATCGGGTGCCACAGGGCTACGGCTGCAGGCATACCGCCATATGAGTCCCCTCCAAACACGAGTGTCATCAGAGCAGTTCTTGTTTGGGAGATGTTAGCAGCTTCCTATGTCTGGCCCCCACTGTGGTCTCCTGTTCCCCCCAAGCAACCCGAGTCCTGCTCACTGTTCCCTCATCACAAGCCCTCACTGGCTCTCCTCATGGCACTTCCACAAGTGTCTTGCTCAGGTGTGGGCATGATGCTTGCCTGCCTTCCCTCCTGTCTGTCTGTCTGAAACCTTCCTTCAAGACCTCGCTCAAATTCTGCCACTTAGGCCAGGCCTCTGGGCCCCCCTGGGTACCTTCCCCGCTCCCCTTCTTGCTCATCTGTACCGACCTCCAGGCTCTCCTTCTCTCGTGTGCTGCTCTCTAACTGCGCTTGTCTGGAGGTCACATTCTCCTGGCAGGTTGTCTGAGGCACTGGTTCAAGCTGCTGACAGGCTTTATTCCAAGACCTACTGTCCCACATCCCTGGGGAGCGAGGGGACTAGAAATCTCTCTTTGTTTTTTTAAGGTTAAGTTAGTGTACAAAATAATGGGGTTCATTATGGTATGTCACGTTGACACGTATGTAAACGCACTTTGCTCATCTCCACTCATTACCCGAGTTCTAATAAACTTCCCTGGTGGTTCCAGAAATGATCCGATTACTTGGTACCACTTAAAAGTACAGTAAATAGTGGAGCTGAACAGAATTAACTATAAATTTTTATTCAATGTATTTTAAATTGTTTGAAAATTTATTACCAGGCTATAATGTTATTTCTTTTCATCTGCAAACAACAACATGGTAGTTATCCAGCATGTCTCCCCAGGGAGAACTTTTCAAATATATCAGTCACATGTACATATGTGAATACATACACAATTGCCCTTTAAATTGTAGAACTAGTTTATAATCAATCATACTCCCTTGAAGAGTAAAACTGACTTCAAATTCCTTTCCGAGTCCTTTCCTCCTTCTGTGGTAAACAGGTCTGTCCTCCACGTCACTGCCTCAGTTTTTAAAATACATTATGTATTTTGTTTTTGGGTTTTTTCCTGTAAAGATGATGTGAGTCGTGTGGAAACTTTTCCCTCTGACTTGTAGCTCTTTCCACACCAGCGTGTATGGATCATCCTGGCAGGTCCCGTGGCGTGGGCACACCTGCGTTGCATTAGGCCTGCTCACTGATAGGTGGACGTTGAGGCACTCTTTCTTCCTGCCTATGAACCACACCTCAGGGAATGTCCTTGCCTCTGCGCTCCTGTGCACAGGTGCCATTGCTCTTGGCCAAGAAGCTCTCCCCGCCCTGCCCTCCTTTCTGTTTTCAGTTCACGAGCAGTGTCTCAGCCTGTGTCAGCGCGCAGCTCTTCTTTCTCAGGATGTGACCAAGAAAAGCCCAGGATTGGGCAGGACTTTGGGTTCTAGACGTGGCCCCACCATTGACTTACACTGTGATCGTGGACCTTTTTCTCCTTACTCCATGGGGTGTTAAAGGCAGTGCCGTACAGGACTCTTCACAGTTAGAACAGGCTCTTGTTCTGAGGAGGCTGGTAAGTGTGAGGCATCGTTTGTTTTTTTAACGGTGCTGGAGATCAATCCCAGGGCCTTGCGCATGCTCTGCAAGTGCTGTGCCGTGGAGCTCCACCTGCCCCCCTCCACTGTCAACTTTTTTATTTTATATTCAGCTCCTAGCAAGTATCATTGAATCTTATAAAGTGAGTCATAAAGTTTCATCGTGCTTATGAAGAAAGGGGCATTACATTTTATTCCACATGAGGCTTCTGACTTAACCGATGCTTGAATCCCATTTCTGGTGGAAAAAGCAGCAGCTGTAGTAATATCAGTGATAGTAATAGTAGTGGTAGTAGTCATAATTTTTTTATTCTGGATAATGCTGAACGGTTTACAGAAAGCTGTTACCCATGCCAACTCATATCATAAATATTACTCCATTCTCAAAATCCTAAAAGACTTGCTCAACGTCATTCAACTCATGAATTTGAGAGCCCAGACTCTATTACATCTTTTGATTTCTAAGTTAAGTATTCTCTTAAAGACAATTTCCTCACACTCAAAGTGGTTATTGAACATATGCTACATTCCTTTTTTAATATTTTTAAAGTACTTCGTATTGATCAGGTGCTCTTTAGGTACTAGTTTCCCACTCCCAACTCTTTCCTCCTGCCTCCTCGTTTATTTTGTATAGTATTGGGACTGTTCAGTTATTTCTAGACCTCAAGATGAGCCACGCTTCTGAGTCGACATCTCTCAAGCATTCAGGAAATGCATTACGCAAGTACTTGTGGTTACTGTTACCCTTCAAACCACTTGACACAGACCATAAACACTTAGCTCTGGTGCATGAAAAATGGGTTGGAATCCGAGCTTGACTTGTCTCACGGTATCTGTTTCATCTTCATGCTGGGCCCCAGTGTGCTGGTGATGACTCATGGAAACATGTCATGGTGAGGCAGGGCTTTGTTGTTGTTGGAAATCTTTGAAAGAATGCTCATCCAAGTGTGGATTCTTTCTTCCTAACACACCGGCACTGAGCTGAAGTTACTACTTGCAAAGGATCTTCTTACTAAAAGACAACACAGGGCAATCCCCTGTGGCTGTGGAGATGGAAAGCTTCTACTCTAGTGCTTTCTCACTTCAATTTGGTCACTACCTTGAAGCTCAAGGTTTATTTCCTTGGCAGCGTTGTAGGGGTTCAGAAGTATCCAGAGCCATCTTTCCATGGGTTTCATTTTCCTGAATACTAGAAAGAGTTAGTTGGGATTTATAAAGCTGACATAGTCCCTTTTGTAAACTGTAATACTAATTTTTTGGTTACATCAAAAATAGAATTCTGTAGACCAGCAGGGTGTTCATTTGCAGGGTTCTCACTTCCTTCATCCCGTAATGCTCCCTTCTCTTCCCAAAAATTATTAAAAGAAAGTTGTGGGAAACAAGCACAGACCATTCTAACTTTCCCGTCTTTGTTGCCTGCGTCTTTAACTTTTCTCCCCTCTACTTCTTTTCTATTTTATGTCTTTAGAGATGTTCCCTCGCTGCTGTGTGTGCCCCGTTGCCTCCTCCCCCACTCTGTGCCTCTCCCTGGCCCCCCTGAGCACTGCAGTCTCCTTGGGATCCCCTTGACTGGGAGTACACGCAGACCACAGTTCACTGGTCACGGAGTGCCTGGGCCACGGCGCTCAACTGCTGTGACAGCTCTCGAGGGTGAAGTGCCAGGGATAATTTATTACTAATTACAAATACTTGACTTTGTAAGTGCTTTTTTAAAAAAAAACAAAAACAAAAACAAAAACAGATTTGAGCTCAGCCCTAAAATAATGTCACTGTCACCCACTTACAGAAATGCTTCCTTGCGTGGGAGAGAGGGAGGGACAGCGTAGCCAGGCTGCTGTGGAGCTGTGCTAAGCTGCCGCCTGTGGGAGTGAGCGCGGGAACATGCAAAGGCTGTATTCCCTGGGGCTTTCTCTCAGCAGAAAATAAGACCGTCTCTAATAAATCGCTAACCAAGGAGCAGGCACAGGTTTCCACTCGAGACTGTGCTTGCTTGCTTGGGTGGGTTTGTTTGGCTGGCTGGTGGCTGGCATGTGGTGTTAAAGGGTGAAGGAACCCTGGCAAAAAAAGACAGTTTTTCTCTCCCTAATATAGAGGTTAGGCTTGTTTTTTGTTTGGTTTTGCTAATTGTTTATTAACACAAGGCCCTCATGTTATGGTGAAACTCATCCAGAAGGTTTTTTTTATTATTAGGTAGATATTGAAAGGGGCTGGGATTTAGCTCAGTTGGTAGAGCGCCACTCTGCAGTCTCTGAGGTCCCAGGTTTGATTCCCAGCACTGCAAAAATGGGAGAAGGATGTGGCAGTCCACTCCCGAGGCAATTCCGAAACAATCAGCCACTGAAAACCCTATGAGGGTCACTATGAGTCGGACATGACTCCACAGCACCTAACAACAACAGCAGATATTGTAAGGGGTAAATCTGACCGATTTTGTAAATGGAGAAAGACTGCTTTTGATATATAAGGTGTGAGATGCGTTCCCTTTGCCTCCTTTCACAAGTATTTTCTGGTAAGAGATGCAGAGGCAGAATTAAAGAAGGTGCCACTGAAATCAGACAGGTCTGATGTTTTACCTGTGGCGTGCTTTGGGTGTTTCCAATGTCTTATTTGTCATTTCCATTAGTACAGGAACTTCAAAGGGAACTAATGTTTTCCTGGGAGGTATCTTTGTGGTAACCAGTTTTTCTTTTTCAACTCATGTTGACAGTCTACATATTGTCTCCAATGTAACATAAAGTCTTGGCTCAGGCAGAAAGAATGTGATGACTCCATAGTTGTTTCTGTCTCTAGGGAGTAAAGTAGTCAGATCCATGAATTTCTCAGTTAAAAAGAGAGTGGGGATGAGGAGGAGGAAAGAGAATGATTATATCCTGCAACTAGCGCAATCTCCTGTCTCTGTAAGTACTTACTATCATGCAGTCCAGAATCCTGGCTCTGAGAACCATGTTCGGTCTAAAGATTGCAAAACGTGTTGGGCGCAGTGGCTCAGGTCTGTAACTCCAGCGACATAGGAGCAGAGGCAGGAGGATCTCAAGTGTGAGACCAGAGGCAGCTGCGTAACTTAGATAAGTGAAAACTGGGTTTGGACCACGGCCCAGTGGTGGAGCCCTTGCAAATGTGCATGAGGCCCTGGGCTCAACCCCCAAGTACCACAAAAACCAAAGAGTAAAAATAAAGATTGCAAAATCTGTTAACTTCTCAAGGAAATTCAAGAGAGAATTTTGAAGATGTGTGCAGCTGGCAGGCTGGGAGTGGGAGCGGAAGGTTCTAAGTACGAGTGCCTTCACTCCTCATTCTGTGCCTTCCTCCCCTCTCTGTAAAAAGAAGTTGTTTCTCAGGCCCATTCACCTTTCATCCTGGTGTTCAGAGAGCGTGCTCTTCGAGAGTTGGTGTGTTGTGGTAGAGGGTGCACACCACGAAAGCACTGAGAGCCATTTAATTAAGGCCTTTAAGGGGATGAGTTGTATGGTATGGGAATTATATCTCAATCATACTGTTAATGTTGAAAATCAGTATGTAAATATATTTGAAAATACAGGTTTGGGGGATTCTTTGGTAGATTTATCAAAAACAAAACAAAAAACAAGCCTGGGTTTCATAGTTTCTCCAGGAGCGAGTGTTTTTATGGAAAGCGTGCTTCCAGCTTCCCTTGTGTTGGGCTCCAGGGTGCTCCTCCCTCCGTGTGCTAAGTGCTCCAGGGTGGAGGCCCCCTCCTTCCACTTGCTGCCAATGCCAGCATTCTACACGTGCTTACTGAACCTATGCATGCCAGTTGGGCTTATTTTTGTAATTACATCATCTAATTAAAATGTTTAGCATAATCCATTTATATTGTTGTTGCTACATGCTCTGGAGTTGTGTCCAACTCATAGTGATCCCCTTAGGGTTTTCAGTGTCTGATTGTTTGGGGATTGTTTCGGGAGTGGGCTGCCTCATCCTTCTCCCCTTGATGCAGTGCTGGGGATCGAACCCAGGGCCTCAGGGAGTGCACAGTGGCACTGGACCAACTGAGCTAAACCCCAGATCAATGAGTTTATGTATAGGTGCAAAGAGAAAGTTGTTTTTGGAGAAAGGGAAATTGTAGCATTAGGAAAACTAGATAAAAGTAACTGCTAAAGAAAAATTTAACT
This sequence comes from Pedetes capensis, assembly GCA_007922755.1. Lineage (NCBI taxonomy): Eukaryota > Metazoa > Chordata > Mammalia > Rodentia > Pedetidae > Pedetes > Pedetes capensis. Next base: position 327,382 of record VMDO01000269.1, on the reverse strand, counting down.
ATTGAATTAGGCATGGAAAAAACAAGTGTAAAATATCTGGGGGAAACCTTCAAAATGTAGATGGTATTATTGTCGGTGTTGCCAAGATACTCAAAAGTATCCTAAGTCCTTCAGACCTGGAAGTTAGCTAACGTGGCCTTGGTATGGTTTATGGAAGAACAGATCCCCAGCCGAGTATATATTTATGTCTCAGTTAAAATTCAACATTTAAGGAATGTGCTTAGTATGCTTTTTTAGAATTTTTTATTTGATTAAGCTTTCTGACCAACTGTCAAAGTCACGGTTCCTGTAGCACTGAATTGGAAGAGGCTGTACCTCGGGATTCAGAGGCACAGACTGAAAGGAAGAAGGCTTAGTAAAATGGAAAGGTCCTAGGATGGACAGGTGGGAGGGGCCAAAGTTACAGGCTGTGCGGTCAAACAGTGTACCCCTGTGGATGTGGATGATCCCAGCTTCTTGCCGTGTTTATTCATTGTCTACTCATTTTAAAGTTATTGAGTAATAAAATGCCCACTTATTAACCTGACACTAATTTGACGTGTACAGAGGGCCATACGTTATACTAAGTTATGGAAATATGAATGTAAATAAGATAGTTCCTCTCTAGGCATCTGATGCTTCTTTTTAAGATTTTAAAAGTGAATAATCTTTTCATATAGGAAAGAATACTTTTCTATAGTCTTAGTAATGCTGTGAGTATCGTCTCATACCCGTTAGTAAAGCACAAGTCTCCTATGCTGTTCTGCCTGGAAGCTCAGAGTTTCAAGCCCTACATCTCCCAAAAGAAAAGATGCCTCCCGTCCTGTGTAGGCAGTGAGTCCTTTCAATCATCCCTGTGTGCTCTCGCCCTCCATGGCACCACAGACAAATGCACACCGCACAGAGAGCAGCAGACAGCCACTGAGAGACTTCCGTTCTCACTGCTCCACTGCTGAGACCCTGCGTGACAGAGGAGACTGAGGCCCCCCTCCAGAGCTGAGGCTGGAGTGCAACGGGAATACAAGTTCTCTAGGGGGCTTCCAGGGCTCAGGTCTCTGAGATGATTCCATCATCGTGGCCTGTAAACAGACCATGACATGTAGGACATGTGCGTCCTTCATATAAACAGGGTAACGCCGAATGCATTCTAGAATGTCAGCGCTGTGGAGGCTGGGACCCCGGCTATTCTCAGAGTCAGATTTTAAGAAAGAACACATGTATCTTAATGAGAAATATAAACAGAGAGGGAAAATAAGAAAGAGAGCTGCAAGAAATGCGAGGGCAGGGTTTGAGCTGTGGGAGAAGCCGTGGCTTGCAGGGGAGCCTGGAGGGCAGGGTTGCCTTGCATTTTGTTTCCTGTGAGTGTGGCTCAGCCTAGCAGATTTCAGGGGAGGAGAGGCTGTGCAGTTAGAGGATCCACTCAGTCAGCAAGTGTTTACTGTCTTCTATGTACTTGTGAAGTGCTTCTCACACTTGAAGTCCCATGACCCCTTCATGCTTCAGAAATTGTTAAGAGCCTCCGAAGAGCTTTTGTTTATAAGGGCTGTAGCTGATACATACCATGATGGAATTTAACTGATTATTTGACTCATTAAAAAAATAATAAGGCTGTCACATGTTAACATAAAGAACATTTTTGATGAAAAATAATTATATTTTCAAAAAGTTTTAGTGATCTGGGTATCATTTCATAAGTTTGCATGTCTCTTTGACGTGTGGTTTACTGGAAGATTGAATATTCTCATATTTCAAACAGTATGTTGCAACCTGTTTGGTTGAAATATATGAAAAAGTTTGGTCTTACACTGTTACCTAGTTGGAGATGAGAGGCCCTCCCAGACCCCAGGAAAGGGTCTCAGGAACTCCCTGGGGTCTTCAGACTGCCCTGTGAGAACCACTGTACTTGGGAATAGTGAAACATGAGTAGGAGATTTTGTTCGTTCACCAAATATTTATTTAAACACTTCCCATGAGCCAGTAAATAAGAAAAATTAATCTAGTAGGAACACTGAGTTTGGAAATTGTGACTGAGTTTCAAATTCCTTGAGCAAGCTTACGTTGCATGGCAGAGGTCAAAGGGTGGTGGGGAGAAACAGTGCAGACTCTGGGGAAGAGGTGACCTGGGGTACAAGCCCACACTGGCTGAGACGGATCATGAAGTTAGATGCTAAGGACAGAGGAGCAGCTGGTGTCTTGAAGAGGGAATAGAGCATTTTTATCACAAGAAGGTATTGATGTCTTGTTTTTTAAAAAACAAGAACAAAAATGTGTTAGGGATCCTTGCTAGGAAAGGAAGCAGCTTCGACTGGAAGTTTGAGGATGAGGATTGCTGGTGTGAGAAGGGGGCAATCTGCTGCCATCCGTCTGTTCTCCCGGTAGCCTGACTGCACTTCTGTCGAGAGCCTGGAAAGGGTCAGCGCCACCTCCTGTTTCCCCACTTGAGCATGAGCACACTGGGGTGCATGTGGCCAGCCGTCTGCGTTGAATCCTCCTATGTTTGAGGTCCCCCAAGTGGGTCACCTGTCTTACTTAACGCTTCCAGGATCTTCATAGGAGAATCGACAACTACAATGTTCAGTATGTGTGTGAAACCTTTGCTTACGTTACAATGCTTTGTTCCTCATCGTTTTTCCTTTGCTTTTTTTTCAGACCGCCTAGACCTTTCAAGTTACCAAAAAGGTAAAGTAATTTGACTTGTCTTATTAGGTAGTAGACTTACCTGCATGTGTTTTCTCTCTATATTCCGATGTTTCGCTGCTCTTTCCACCTCCCTCACTCATAGTCTTATGAAGGGAAGATGGATTTCCTGTGCGCTGCCTGCTCGGGGAGCCCCATGTCTCCAAAGTGGTCTTAAATCTTCAGGCAGCATTGTACCCTTAAATGCTGCTTGTGTCTCATCACCTATATTTATATGTATGTAATCATTTATACAAGTGTTTTGTGTTCCTCCCAATAATACATTGGCTTTTCATGATCTTATTCGTTGAGAAGGTATTGTTCTGCCAACTGCTTATTATATGGCAGTTGATTTCACATGAGTTATCTGTTTCTATAAAATATTTGTAACCATATTAAGATGGAGGTGTTCTTTTATGTAGAAATTTTTTTTAGGTTTATCTTTTCAGTAGAGAATATTTTAGATGAATAAGAGTTTCTGGAAGAAAAACCAAAAACATTATCAGATGCCCTCAGATATTGTGGTTCCAGACATAGAGTCATTACATTAAGAAACTCTAAATGACCATTGAAATTCAGTTGCCAGAGCAGCTCAGGTGCCATTATCTCCGAGGCCTACCCTAAGAGTTCTCCTCTCTTTAGAGTAAACTTGCTATGTAAATTTTTGTTAGTAAACTCTCCTGTTTAAACTAATACTTAGTTTTTAAATTGTAGTAAGATATAACATATTAATTGCATTTTGACCTTTGCGCATGTGTGGGGTGCTGGGGATTGAACCCAGGGCCTTGCACACAAGAGGCAAGCGCTCAGTCACCTGAGAGCAGCTCTGCGTGTTGCCATCAAGTCCGCCCTGTGGCAGGATGTCCCCTCGCCGTTTGCAGCCAGCCCAGCATCCGTCTCCGTCTAAGAGTTGAGCTTGCTTCATCTTGTCAGACAGAAACTCTGCGCCCATTCAATAAGACTCTATCCTCCTCCTCTGAGCCAGATCCCTGGCCACCACCACCCTGCTGTCTGTCTCCCTGGACTCTGCCCCTCGAGGCATCTCAGCTGGGGAGAAGGATGCAGCTTTTGCCCCTTTCTGACTAATGCACGCCAGTCAGCATAATGTCCTCCTTGGCATGGCATGTGTGAGAGTTTCCATCCTTCCTAAGGCTGGGGTTTAGCTCAGTGGGTAGAACGCAGCTCTGCACTCTGAGGACCTGGGTTCCACCCCCAGCACCGCAAAAATGGGAGAAGGACGTGGCAATCCACTCCCAAACCAATCCTAAAACAGCCATTGAAAACCCTATGAGGGTCGCTATGAGTTGTACATGACTTGATGGCACCTACCAACAACAGATGATGTCTAGCAATGTCACATTGTACTGTGTGTAGATACTGCACTTTATCCAGTTCTCCTTCCATTTTTGCCCAAAAAATAAAGAATAGGAAAAAATAAAGGGAACAGACACAAGTAAAAGTATCACATTAAGAAAAAAGAATTTCACTTCTCTAGAAATAGTAAGAGTTTTCATAGATGACTAAAACGTTGTATTTGAAAAGATTCATTTTTTCTCTTGTTATTACATTGTTTTAACTCTTAATTTCTTCTTTCTATTATATCTACATATAAATACAACTTCTTGGAAAAGACCCTTTCCTGGTTCTCCCCTCCCACCTCGCTGGAAGTAATGTCTTCCTTTGTTGAATTCGCAGAACATTTTACCTGTACTCTTGTGAAAATACTTTTCTTATTACCTGGTTTTGTAGGTATTTGTGTGCCTGTCTGCTTTTCTATATTAAATTGTAAGTTCCTGGAGGACAAGATCCATGCCTGCCACTGTTGTCTTCCCAGAATGCCTCACAACTTACCATTGAATGCTAACTGTTGGATGGATTTGTTGTTGTTGTTAGGTGCCGTCGAGTCGGTATCTGACGCATAGCAACCCTTATAGGGTTTTCAATGGCAGATTGTTTTGGGATTGCCTCAGGAGTGGGTTGCCAGGTCCTTCTCCTGTTTTTGTGGTGCTGGGAGTCAAACTTGGGACCTCAGAGACTGCAGAGCGGCGCTCTACCAACTGAGCTAAATCCCAGCCTGTTGGATGGATTTACTACATACAAAAGACAGAGCTCTACGACCTATTTTTTGCTGTGAAATTTCTCGAACTTTGTTCTTTCCATTAAGTTGATCTTTCATGCCATAGGAGGCATGGTGATTTATAACATTTTGAAATACCTACTGTTGAGAGACAGGAGTCTCAGGAAGAGTTAGGAAGGGAGAAGAGAAGAAATCTAGGGAGAGCGGATCTTTAAGAAGGAAGGATAGTGGAAATCATTGAATATTGCTGAAATCAGGAAGATGGAAACTCAGAGTAGCCAGTTGATTTTGGAGAAGCAGAAGAGCCAGGAGGGCACAGGGCAGGCTACGGGGAGGCAAGTTTCAGATGGTCAGTCCGAGAGAGGGGTCCCTGGTTCGAGGCGCCTGCACACATTCTGCGAAGACTCAGAGGGAAGGAGGGGAAGGAGGGAGTGTGTGCAGACAGGCAGCAAAAGGAGAGAGATGTTTGTAAGCTAGAAAAGGAAACTTTCCTGTGGACTGTTATTGTAACACAAGTGCCCGATTTAAAACGGCCCCTTTGGAATCACTTTGAGCATAAGGTGGTCCTGGAAGACTGAGTTTATTATTTGTTTTAACAGTTATTTCTGATCTGTTGCCAGAGTAAACCCACACTAAGGGGGCTGAGAATGTATGTGTGTGTTTGAGGGGCTTCCCACTGGACACCAGCTCAGCACAGCAGAGACAGCAGGCCCACCGACTCAGCCCCCGCCACAGGGCCCTCCGTGTGAGGGGAAGATGCGGCCTTCGGAGCTCTGCCTGGTTGGAGCCTGCGCTGACTGACAGGAAGACATGAGCATTTCTGCGGCTGTGCCCCTCTCGGGGTTACAGTAGTGGGGCCTAAGGGAGCACGGCCACCCAGCCACTCCCCGCCTCACAGAGGCACTGCCTTCACTCCTACACCTACTGTGATTTAAATGCTTCTCAGTCAGCGCAGGCGGGCCAAAGCAAGTGTTAGGGGAGGTGCGGAGGGGACAATCCTTTCGAAAATCATTCCAAGGCATGTGTAATGTACTGGTACTTTACTCTTTAGTATATACCTTAAACCTAGACTCACGAGGAGTGAGATTATTAAAAATATGTGTGTGTGTGTGTGTGTGTGTGTGTGTGTGTGTGTGTGTGTGTATGGTGAGATCTATAGATCTTTTAAAAATTCCTTTATTTCTCCCATTTTTATTAGATTTTTATATTCAGTACCCTACTGTCTGTATTTCATATTGTACATGAAACTTTTCTTTTCTATGTAGTACTAATAGCAGTCCCCCATGTGTCTGCCTCCGCGTGCTGTGGGGGCTTGCGTATTGCTGTGATGCTGAAAGCTATGCCACCAGCATCTCAGATACCAGCAGGGCCACCCATGGCGGACAGGTTTCAGCTGAGCTTCCAGACTAAGACAGACTAGGGAGAAGGATCCAGCAGCCCACTCCCGAAACAATTAGCCATTAAAAATCCTAGGAATAGTAGAGAAACACTGTCAAATAGAGTGCCAGAAAATAAGCCCCCTAGGCTGGAAGGCATTCAAGAAATGACTGGGGAAGAGTTGCCTCCTCAAAGTAGAGTCAACCTTAATGACAGGAGTGGAGTAACCCCCCCACCTCCTTTTGCTGATGTGGCACGACTCAAAATGAGAGGAAACATAGTGGCTGCAACAATGAGGTCAAACATGTAAAGATCATATGCATGGGACAGTGTCAGGAAGTGCTTCATTCTGTTGTACATAGGGTCTCTATGAGTTAGACTTGGCAGCACCCAACAACAAACGCATAGCAACACTGTATCTTTAGGGAGCAGGCGGCACAGTATTCTCAGTAGTGGCCTGGTGTTTAGGGGAAACACTTGTCTGAGGCAAGTTTACTGGGAATAGTTGGGCATCACCCCGCTGTGCCAGGTGCATGGGATGGCAGCACCGCTTCCTAAGTGTGAGCAGTTGTCTCTAGGACAAGCCAGCGTGCAGAACATCTGCTGCGTGAGGAAGTAACGTAGTAAGGTTAGACGTGTTGGGAAGAAATGTGCTGAAGTCACTGCGCCATAAACATCCATGTGTCGCCGGCGCATGTGCATGGTGTATAGCAGTGCTGTGAAATCAAAACCAAATGTTTTCAAAGGGAAGAAAAGCAGTTATTGAAAGAGGTTTCAAGGTTGCTTTGCATGTGTGTGCAGAGGTCATTATATGGGTAAATTAAACCGCAGCGTGAAAACTAAGCAATGGGGCCCACTGCCCTCTATTGATAACATGCTTGTAGGTAAAAAATGCATAACTGCTGGTTCATGGGAGAGAAAATGGATCCATTGGAAATAAAATGTAATGAATAATCGTGGAAGCCTGAAGCCATTTTCGTTCCACAGGGCTGATATTTTAAAGGTCTAAAATGTAAAGTACTCTTTTAAAGTCTGAAGTAATGAACACAAAGCCCCAAGTGTGCTGTTGAGACAAAGGACTTTATTGCCTCAAAACCAATTAACTTTCATCTTAGTTTGCGTTTGGTGGAGGAGGAAATCAAGCAAGGAGAATATTTTTTGCGCTGGGTGTGTTCCAGAAACATGAAAGCTGCTAGCCACCTGGCGCGAACATGTGAACAGCCAGCCAGCACGTGTGTTTTCATTACATTCAGAATTACTGGGATTTTTGGGTGGGGTGGTGTTTTTGTTTTTTGTTTGTTTGGAGACATCATACCACTATTGAAGTCCAGGCCGGCCTCTAACTTGCAGCAATCCTCCTGCCTCAGACTCCCAAGTGCTGAGATTACAGGCGTGCACCAACCCGCCTGGCTCACCTTCAGTATTATTCGTAGAAAGATTATTCTGCCTTGGCAAACATAACTTTTCCATAATGAGCTTTTAAGCCTAGAATTTTCAGTCAAGTAAGTAAGATTCAAACCTGGAGTCCTGTGGGGGTGTGTGATTTTGCGTAGAGAAATTAGCTATTGGTGGAGCTTGGAGTTTTTGTTGTGAATTTAGGGAAGCAGACATTTGTGGCAAGTTTACTTATTCCTCACGTCTTTAGTTTCTCTTGGGTTTAAAGTTTGGTTAAGAGCCAAACTCTAGAAGCAGAGCATCTAGAGTCTTAGATAATGATTGTGAAATCATTCCTTAGGCTGTGTTTGCTTCAGCCTCATTTCTAAGGTAGATGTAAGAATTAATGAGATGCTAGTCTAAATGGAGCACAAGAACCGCCCAGTACTCTAGGTATTGCAAGGTATTGTGATTTATTTATTTTTGTAAAATTCCTTTAAAAGGATAGCAGTGGAAATGCCTGTGAAAGTTCCTTAAGGCGTAATTACATTGCATTTTAATTCTCTTACTAGAATCGTAATTTGTAGTCAATGTGAAGAGAACAGAATATGAAAGCCAGCAGTCTAGCTTAGAGACATACGGTAGCTTTTTTCACACAGGTAGAGGTACAGCAGCTTTGTTTACACTTGCTAGCTTGATTTTGAAGAAATAATCTGCAAATATAATTAAGAACCTGTTTCACATGAACTAGACCTTGCCATCCCAAAAGCCAGAGGAGCTAACATTGTTGAAAACTTGGAAGTAGTGGCCCATGAGCTAATTGTTCTGAGTTTTTTTTTCTTCTAATAAAGATGTGAAGAACTGGAAACATGCTGGATACACTTTGAAGTTTAGGGAACATACAGTTTAATCAGCTCTGTTGAGCACAGGGGCGTGGTCTGGGATGGAAGGGGTACCACATGGGTCTTTCAGTGGAAAGTGGCATGTGAGTGTATGGGAAGGAAAATTGGGGATGGAGAGCAGTTTCTGGGGTGTAGGAACAGCCTGAAGGCAGACTATAACAGGTGCAGAATGGAAGTGGGTGGGTCCCCGGCATGGATATTTATTGGGCACTTCCTACAAGGTACTGTTCCAGGCCTCTGTGTGCACTGAGTAATCAGACCAACAACTAGGGCCTCATGGAACTCACAGGCGGCGGATATGTTCGTCAGTCTTTGCTAGAAGGAAAGGTAGAGGCCCATGGGAAGTGTTTGATTTGGTCGTTCAGATTTGCACGACATGAATCTCTTTATAGACAGATTTCTCTTTAAGAGCTGATGGAGTCAAGATGTGGAGAAAATGTCAGGACAAAGGCCCTGAAAGTGAAGCCACAATGCCGATGCAAGAAATGAAGAGTCGGAGAAACTGAGAGTGTCAGCGAGCAATTGCAAAAGCTGCTGAAGCTCTCTCGAGCCCCAGCTATATCTTGATTTTTTATTCTTAATCATCAACAAATCACACCAATCATATAACAAGCACATGAACTTTTCTTGAAGTTCCCAAGACTACAGATCAAGCACCTATTCTTGTAAGTGAAAACAATAACAATCTGGACTCCGGGATACCAGAACTACAAGTGTCTCAAGACCACACTGTACTGCATGCACCACTACACCTTCACAATAGAAGCCAGTAAGGGGCACAGTGACCAAGTGGGCAAGCGTGCCTCTCCCTCAATCCAGGCAGGCAGCTTTTGCCTCTCCAGGCAGCCTTGCCTCTCCTGATGGCCTCTGCATGACTGTGCCTGTCTTAGGTTGCCCCTCTCCATGAGGAATCTTACCCATCTCTGGCTAGCCAGTCATCCTGAGGGCGAAACCGGGTGAAGGGGGATGGACTCACTGTGCAATGCTTGGGAGTGCAGCGCCTCAGGGCAACAGAAAGGACTGCAGGGATGACGGGCCCTCTGCTAAAGTGTTTTTTTTTCTTTACACTTCTGAAGCGTGGCTCTGCAGTCTTCTCTTGCCCAGGCATAGATAGAGATGTACGATGATGTTATGTGTCTGTACACATGTCATGCTGACTCTGCAGCCTGTGGCATACGACCGCTGCTACCTTGTCACAAAAATGAAAGGACAATGATGTTGTAACTTTCTCCCCCCCCCCCCCCTTAGAGCCGGTGCACACAGTCCCATGGATAAGCATCTGCTCTGGGGGTGAACTGGGAGGGCCTGGCCACTTTGCCCTCAGAGACAGCGGGCATCCAGCATTGCCCTCAGGCCCCCCATACCTCGCTTGTGTCTTGCAGTTATGCAGCTCTGCTAGCCGACTGGCCAGTGGTGGTCTTGGGTATGTGCACCGCGTTTATTGTCGTCTGCGCCTTGGTCGGAGTGTTAGTGCCAGAGCTTCCTGACTTCTCTGACCCACTGCTGGTAAGAACTGGAACCTACCTGCTGTCTTTCACCTAAAATCCTCTCCATGAACCCAACGCCTGCTTTCATCCATGTTACATTCTGATGTTTAGTATCGTATATTTTTGAAGCCTTATCCAGCCATCAGTAAATATGCAGCTCCCTTTTGGAAAAGTAAAGACATGCTATCTGTATTCTTACGTAAAGCCGAAGAGCTTGCTGATCCTTAAGAATCTGGAAATTGTGCTTTTCTGTCCCCATGTTTAACCCAAAGAGTAATGTATTGGAGAATCTGCATATTACGAAAATATTTTAATAAAGGCTTTAAGACCGAGGATCTATTTTCCCCCAGAGAAGTTAAAGGAATTTCAATGTTGCTAACAGATACCATGACTTCTTTTTAAGTCAGGGTTCCTTTGGAGTGGGATAATGAGAAAAATATGATCAAGGATACTGACATACTCTTTGTAAAATTTGCGTAACATAATTTAATCTGACCCTAATTTTTATAAGATAAAACTAAGTATTTACTAAATGCCTAGACATGAATTAGAAAGATAAGCTTCTGATGAGCTATCTTCCTGTTTCCTGAGACTTGTAACCAAAGAATCAAGCCGTTTTGTCACAGTGCAGATAGGTGATTATTATCGTGTCCACACAGCTTGTTTTAATGCAGTTCGCCTCAGAAGTAGCTGTGAGACACGTCTGTATTTTCTTTTGAAGGCTGTACTTCACAGTGACGTTGCTTTGCCAGGTTCTTATTATAACTGTACGTAGCCTAGCGTGAACACACCAATGTGAACTTGCACTGTTTTGCCTTAGGGTTTTGAACCAAGAGGGACGGCGATAGGCCAGCGACTGATCACGTGGAATAACATGGTGAAAAACACAGGCTACAAAGCCACGTTAGCAAATTACCCTTTTAAATACGCGGACGAGCAAGCCAAAAGGTAATCGCTTGTTTTTGTGCAGCTTTTAGGCAAAATACTGCCACATGAGTCCTTTACTGCCCGAACAAAAAGGTCAAGTATAAAATGCAAGGCTCAAATGGTTTTTGCCACAAAATTTTCTTGTCATTGTCATTAGAAAGATTTTGTCGTAGTAGGGTAAAAAGGTGAGGATTGTTTTTTTCTTTTTCAGAAATGAGAAAGTTAATATGGATTACTTGCATGAACCCTTCCCCCTTGATCTCAAGTGCTGAATAGCTTGCGGCTTTGCAGGGTGCTATCACCAGCAGGCTGAGCACCTTGAAATCGCTGGAACTTAACCAAAGACCAAATTGTTCTGTTTCAGCCATCGCGATGATAGATGGTCGGACGATCACTACGAGAGGGAGAAGAGAGAAGTGGACTGGAACTTCCACAAAGACAGCTTTTTCTGCGATGTTCCCAGTGAGTGGGTTGCCTTCTGTCTGAGTGAACCCCTGCACAATACTCTGGTTTTTAGGCTGGACGCCGTCAGTCCATAGATGCTATAGACCACTCACATAGCTTCTTCATTCATATCGTCCTTAAAGAGACTTTTGCTAAACATTTTCTTTTACTCTCTAGGTTATTCAACCACTAGTCTGAACTTATCTGTAATAAAAATTAAGAAAAAGACAATTGAGTTATGTTCAGTTTTAAGAGATGAGTCTAATAAAATTTGTATTAGTCATATTTCAGATTCTTTATACTGTTTATTTCTAGATCAAGTAACAAGTACATAATTTTGGATTGAACCCTGAAATACATCTGTTACTAAATAATCTGTTACTAAAATTTTGTTAAAGCTTTGATTCACTCCAAAAAACACACATTAAGAGCCTTTTACAGGCCTGCCTCGTGACTTAGCAATAGAGGTAGATGGGCAAAATACAGTCCAGAGTTCCAAAGCCAAGCATTTCCAGGGCCCACAAGTGACAGGAGTGAGCAGGTGGCAGGTGGCAGGCTCTGGCATCGGTGGAGGCTGCAGAGCACTGAGAGTACCACCATCCATGGAACCAGCTTAGCTGTGGCAGGATGGAGCCCAGGAGGTGACGCCCTGATTTTGAGAACCTCTCATCAGTCAAGCATCAGGTTTTAATGTGGAACCCTAGGCCTCTAACCTGGCAGCAGACTCACTAGAGAATATTCGCTGTAACACAAAGCCAGCCAGTTACTTTGCAGCTGCCAGGGAAGAAAAAAGCAAGGTGTAGAGGAAATGCAGGTGACCACGTAAGATGCCGATCAGCTGCAGTGACTGGGAATGGGATGTGGGTGATAAGTGAATATTATTATGAAAGTTCCTTTGGTTTCAACTTTTTCTTGTTGAAAGGCCTTCTTAACTGTGTATTTTCCTGTCATATTAAAACACTAGAGGACCTGCTTGGATCTTTGGTGTTTCTAGATCTTACCAAGTCTCACAGCCTTTATTTTTTATACTGTTCCACTATATAGTAATTAGCAGGCTTAGGGATTTTTCTAAGTATAATGTGATCAGTTGGTAGAGTGGTGCTCTGTAGTCTCTGAGGTCCCAGGTTCTGTTCCCAACACCACAAAAATGGGAGAAGGACGTGGCAATCCACTCCCGAGGCAATCCCAAAAAACAATCAGCCATTGAAAACCCTATGAGGGTCGCTATGAGTCGGACACGACCTAACAGCAACAACATAACAGTAATTAAAAGAGAGAGAAAGTAGTTTAGGCAGAGTTTTATATTGATGCCAGGAAGCAAGTTTCCTTTTCTGTCTTGTCTCTTAAAAAATATATTAGAAAATTTGGACACTGTTTAGTTCCATGTTCTGGCTGCTTTATTTCTAAGCATTACTGTAAGTATTGCTTAATCAACATCATGAATGTCTTATCCAGGAAGAACATTAGCAAATTCATGAAATACAGTCTTGTTCATATTTCAGTTGTCTGCACCAAATACTTGTCTCCTAAATCATAGTTCTGCCTTAACTAAAGCCATTACCAGCTTTGTGTGAATGAAGTATCTGTTTCTGCAAGGCTGATTTTATACCCCAAATCAATCTATATAAGATAATAGATATTTGATGAAAATAAGAGTTTGCTAAAGCAACCTTAATGGTGACAAAGCATTTGGTAATAAAGCATTTTTCCATAAATTTGCCAATTAATTTTGTTTGTATAATTTGTCATTTTGTTGTTGTTTTTTGTTGTTAGGGTCCATTGAGTTGGCAAGCAAAATAAAATTAATCTCCTTTGTTTTACTTGATACATACTGAAATTTTTTAATGACTTAGGAGACAGAAGCACCTGCTTTTCATTATCTCATGTAATTCTCACAACTATTTGCGATAGATGTAGCTGTCACCACTTTACAAATGAGGAAGCAGGCTCAGGGAAGTTAGTTGTTGGTTGCATAAGGTCACACAGGCAGTAAATGGCAGGACCTGCTTAAGCCAGATCTGACTCCAAAGACCACACTCCTTCCAGTGTATCACACACCTCCCTCATCGAGAAACATGTTCTTTATTACTCTGATTTCAAAATGTTTTTTCTAGACTCTAGTGTACCAGAGTCCATGTACCCAATCAGAATGTGCAGTGTATCTGTGACCCTGGCCAGCATCTAGTCCTTAGGTGGACTCTGTTTTTGGTGCTTTTAAATTGGCCACCTGCTGTCTTTCTGCTGTAGGTAGCTACCAGAGAGAACATCAATGTAATCCATTCTTTCTGTTCCACAGTGCATCATTCTTTGATTTTATATGCCATTAGGATGGTATGTTATGAAATTAAGAGAGAAGCATTCAATGAATTTCTAGCTGAGAGTTCTTAGGGATTTTTCTAAGTATAATGTGATCAGAAATACATTTGTTATATACTTAATACAGTTTTAAGATGTGAGTACACAAAGGCTTTGAGCTAAGGCATTGTTTTTGTTGACGTTTTTTTTCCTGGAATTCATCAAAGGAAGGACTTCCCTGTTGCTAATGAATTGTCCATGTGGTTTCTCACTGAGTCAGTCCTGAATTCTGAGTCTTATCAAACAAGTGCATAATGTATAAACCTTTTCTCTTATTTTTTTCCACATCCCCAGGTGACCGATACTCCAGAGTAGTATTTGCTTCGGCAGGAGGGGAAACACTGTGGAATTTACCTGCCATTAAGTCCATGTGCAATGTGGATAATTCCCGGGTAGGTAAAGCACAGCTGGCTTGTGTTCAGCACACGTAAGGTTTATTAGTGAAGCTTCTTACTGCTGCGCCTGGTGGCTAATCCCAGGAGTGTGCTTGCAGGCTCACCTGCCGAGGGATGCACCCCAGCAGCCAGTGCCACGTTCTGTCGGAGCCCAGGAGCAGAAGTGTCTGTGTCTCCCCATCCTTAAAACATACTGTCTTCCTTCATAAAGAACCTCACCCTGGGCCATGCAGGTCCTCTCTCCGAGGTGGTCTTTTCTGTTATTTTACAGCATCGTGTTTTTTTAGCATAATAGTTAAGACTGCTCATTTTTCTCCTTTCATTGTATTTTCTCCATTCTCTAATCTAATTTCATTGTTCTCTACATTTCCCCCTCAAGCATTTGTCAGCATCTTAATTATGCAGTTAAGGGCCTGTCTCTTGACAAGCAGCGGGTCACTCCAGCTAGTGTCCTCACAGGAGAATTCAGGGATCTAGACAGAAGTCTGAATTATAGCCTCTGTGCAAATGGCCCCAGACTGCTCCAGGTTCTAAGCACCTTGCTGCTCTAGAAGACACCAGGATGCGAGAAGCAAGGCGCGTCCTCTCCTAGACCTCTGCAGAGCCGACCCCTGGGTTTGGACGAGCTGACTGCATGTGTTCCCTTTGGAGAAACTGCTGTCTGATATCATCAGTGGGCTTGTCCAAGGGCAGCCACCAGGCAGAGAAGGAACTTGTCATGTTCTCAGCCTAACGCTAACATGTAAAATCACTGGTTAGTGACAAATCAAATCCTCAGCCCGGCTACAAGCTAACCCGGCAACCCAACGCAGACTCCCATTCCATCAGTGAGGTTTCTTGTGGAGTTGAGGCTAGAAAGGGCTCTTAGAGGTGACCCTGACCAGCAGACTCGCAGCGCTGACCTGAGAGCCTGCCAAGAGCCAAGCCTAGCTGGCCCCAGACTTCCTGGCTTTGCTCCGCCACCCTGAGAGCTGCTTGTGCATGTTGAAGTGACGATCCTATTCGTGTGGTGTCTGTTTTC
Organism: Pedetes capensis; assembly: GCA_007922755.1. Lineage (NCBI taxonomy): Eukaryota > Metazoa > Chordata > Mammalia > Rodentia > Pedetidae > Pedetes > Pedetes capensis. Next base: position 312,368 of record VMDO01000269.1, on the reverse strand, counting down.
TATCAACGCCACCTTTCCTCTGTCCAGCGCCATGTGGACCAAAGCCACAAATGTCCTATAAACACACCAGAGTTTCGGAATCAGCCCTCAATTTCTATTTGCCGTGTTTTCTTCTCTTCCACAGCTATCATGTCCTTGCTCAGAAGCTAGGATTGTATTTCTCCTTGTCCTATGTTGACACCTCATACAGAACATTAACTTGAAAGTAGTAAGTGTGTCACAGTGCTTAGTGTGCGCTGCACTTGTGAGGCACTTGTACCTGATCCGCTGTGGCCCGTGGCTTTGGGATTTATAACGCCTTTTCATAGATGAGAAGTTCAGCCAGTCTGGTTATTTTATCTTCCCACCTTGGGTGAGAGTGCTCTGTTAGCTTCAGCGCCTTTTACTCATTACTCTACCTGTGCTGGATGTTCAGACCTCCCCTCCCCGGTGGCTCTGAAGTGATCTGACTCACTCAGTTACCTCATAGCTGGGAATTGCCAGGTAGCGACATATGCCTGGAGGTGTTCTAAACACTTTGAGTTACTTCCTTTAATCCTCATGGCAGTATATGAGCTGAAGGCTGTTTCTGCCCATTTTATAGATGAGGAAAGTTCACACAGATGGTCAGTGGCACATCCAGGATGTGAATCCACCCACGTCTGCCACGCCTGCCCTTATGTACTGTGCTGTGTCCATAATGGAGGAGATGCTCCTGCTCTGTTTTGTCTTGTTTTACTATTTATGCCTCATTTTACTATTTTACTGTTTTAACCTTAGGGACTCAGCATGCCCTGTGATGAGTACTGGCTTTTCAAGAGCAGCATTTTACTCCCTGAGTGTGTTAGGCTCTGAATGGCCACAGTGCGCCACAAAAGCTTTTGTCAGTGGATACAATGTATCATTTCATCTCTCTGTGAGAGATAAACATCAGCACACTGAGGTAGCTTACTTTTGTCATTGTTAGGTGCGGTCCAGTCGGTATCCGGCTCATAGTGAAATGACTTACATGAAGAGAAAATAGGGGGAAGAAAATAATAAAGGCAAGGGTGAGATTTAGCATACAAGAATGCCTGCCCCACAGTTCTCGGGCTGTGTGCTGGGGGTAAGATGCACATTTATCTCTAACTGTGCAACATCCAGAGGAGGAAAGACCAGATTTCACACCAGCGGCCAAAGTCACTCAGAGAGTAATAAATAAGGTAGTAAATATGTTTTTAGAAGAAGCCCTGCTTTTCCTCAGGCTAAGAAGGGGACCATTTCCCATAGTCTTGATCAAAGAATTATGATGTTGTGTTCAAAGTTCTTATTAACAGCATGCTTATAAGAAATACAGTATTGGATTTTAGCTGAAGTATAAAACACACCCTAGGTAGACTGGAAGCAGGAAGAAGTTATAGCAAAAAGTATTTCTGTAAGCGATGAAATCTAAACATGGGACTTTCTAATGGTTTGGCTTGATCCATTTGTATAATTTAGACTATAGGAAGGAACAGCTGTACCTTGCTTGTCCGAATGTTTCTCTCTGCTGGGCTCACGATGAGGATTGGACAGCCCCAAGTTCAAGTCTGTAATCTCTGTCAAGAACAGGCAAGCATACTTTGTAGGTCACCGACTAAGAGCATAGCTCTACGCTTTGGTAACTAAATGAGAAGAAGACAGTATGGTGGTCCTCTTGTGAGACTTTGAGGAACAGACCCAAAATGCACATGTAAATGGATGGACAGTTATAGATTCACACCAAGAAATTATTAAATAGCCAGTCAAGGCCCAAAGCCCTACCTCAAAAAGCATGATTATAATTCTAACTTGTAAAATTAATACCTTTTTAAAACCAACTATAAATGCTTTTGTAGTCTAGTCCCAAATTCTGCTATGAACCTGGAGTAATAACCCTTCCTCATAATGCTGTATTCATCTGATCTAAGTAGTAAGTTGGACTAACGGTTCAGCTTTCTGATGGCTCCAGTTCCTTTTCCAGTCTCCCAGCTCACACACCTTTTAGGAATCTTATTTGGTGCCTTGAGCAGACCATATCCTGAGACTCTGTGACAGCCTTTCTTCCCCCCCCCCCCGGCTCAATCCTGGTTGTTGAACTCAAGCGTCTGATTACTAACACTGCTCAAACTAGACAGGACACAACCAGGTGATGCAGACCAGAAGAGCTCTGTTGTCAGCAGGCCGCCTACAGAGAGCATCTGGTCATCCATGTGACATCTCAGGCCAGATGTTCTGCTTGTCTCCCACCTGTGTTTATGGCACCTGACATACAAACGCCAGGGTCCATTTAGATTATTTGCCACTTAGCACTCAAAAAGGCGCAGCGTCCGAAGTGAGCGGCTGTTTTCTGATGGTGACGGCCACCTCCTAAAAGAAATGCTTGTCCTCTCAGCCTCAGCCGCTTGCCTGATTCTCTTCATCACTTCCTCCTGTCCTTTGATGTCCTAAGGATCACACGGGCAGACAGTCATTAGTAACCAGGAGTGTGTTTTTTCCAACTTGACTACTAGAAAACATTAACCCACATTAATCTTTGCACATTATATACATTGGCACTTCAAGGACTCAGCTTGCAGGAAACACTTGCCATTTGGTATCTGAGACTCTCTGGCTTTTAGAGACAGCTAGAACCCCCCAAGCTTAGAGGAGCCCACAAATATGTTTTCTAATTCTCATTTTAAAGAGGGCTTTAATACGTGGGGACCTTGGTTACGGGGAGTGAGAGTCCAGCATGCAGTTGAACCTGGTATTAAGGGCTTATTTTTCCTCCTTTTATTCTTTTCTCAGCTTCTTAACATATCTCCAGCTTAGCCAGTAGTTTTAAAAGTTAAGGTATCATTTAAAATTCTGCTGGTTTCTTCTTTTTCTCTCTTCTTTTACCCCCTATTTTAAGTTTACCCCACCCCGGTTACTAACTAGGGAAGTTTGCAAAGACATGTTATATGTCCCATGAGCAAAATGATTCCTTAAGACATACAGTTTCTAAATAACTAGAATTAGAAGGGCTATATTCCTCATGAAAGTTTACAAGAAATGGCTTTCACAAACTCCATTCTTATTTTAGAAACTTCAAAGATTTTGGAATTACTTCAATGAATTCCTTTTCCAGAAATAAGACAAAAACATAGTAGCCTTCTGCATGAACAGCTACCTGTTCCCCAGTCGCCTTAAGCTTTACAGTATATTGCGTGCCTCTGTATTTATCTACCTCAGTCACAGATGACTAAGTTAGCGCTGCTATCACACCACCTTTCAGACTTGGGCCCTCCCTCTGCAGGTTCCCGTAAGCCCACACGTAATCTGCTGCTTATCACATTCAATTACAATCATTTATCTTTGTCTGGTTTCCCTGCCACCCTGAGAGCAATTTGAGGGCAAGGCCACCATGCTTACTCATCCTGTGCAGGAGCTCAGTGAGTAGCATTTTCTTCTGAATGGATGGGCAGATGGGAACATGTGGCCTTACCCCCCAAAAGCGTGGGGGAATTCCTTGAGCTCCATTCCTTCAAATTCGGGATGCTAGTATCCAGCTCAGGGTAGAGGGTGCCAATTGTGATGTCTTTTCTCCATCCTTCTTTCTTACCGTGTCCTTAAAAACAGTTTTTCCAAATGCTGTGCATTGGCCAACACCACTTTTGAATTTGAGGACTGGCCCCTCCAGTGGCGAACTTGCAGTTTTCATAGGAGTCATCAAAATAGTTAGGTGCTGTCGAGTCGGTATCCCACTCATAGAGACCCTGTGTACAACAGGTGAAATACTATCGTCAGTGCTTCTCTGCTATTCATACGGTTTTCAATGGCAGATTGATTTGGGGGAGCGGGTTGTCGGGTCCTTCTCCCAATCAAAATAGTAGTTGGTCTCTATTTATAATGTCAAAATTTTTAATCTTTGGTCAGATACACACACAAAAAGGCCACTGTTATTAGAAAAGGTTATTCAAGGACAAGAGTCTGAGCTTTTCCCAGTTTGGGCTGGCAACTATTTCTCCCTTAGCTCTGGCCTTTGGGTGTTTCAGCCACTGCAGAGAGGTTCTTTCTAGCTGGGGGTGGGTTTCATAATGGATATAGTTCACTTTCTTCCATCTGAAAACTGCCAGGCGTTAGGGTTGTAATCCCTCTCTTTCAGTCTGCCGGGCTGACCCCAGGGGCTTGCACATTATTTCTGTGTGGGGTAAAACAGCTGCTGTGAAAACCAGAGATGCCGCTCCAGGGATCTCTGTTATCTGTTGTTGTTACATCCCATCGAGTCAGTGTCCAACTCATAGTGACTCTACGTACAACAGGCGAAACACTATAGTCAGTGCTTCTCTGCTATTCATAGGGTTTTCAATGGTGGATTGATATTTGGGAGTGAGTTGCTGGGTCCTTCTCCCAAGCCTATAGCACCTGGTGTTCCCAGGCAGTCTCCCATCCAAGTACTAACCAGGCCCAACCCTGCTTAGCTTCCAAGATCTGATGGGATCAGATGCCACAGGGCTATGGCCACACTGTTACCTACTGGATGGCCTGTTACCTACTAGATGGTTATTTTTTTCTTCATGTTAGCACATAGGAATGTTTTTACCTGAAAACAGTTCATATGAATTGCCCTGTGTTGTTGCTGTTGTTGCTGTTAGGTGCTGTTGAGTCGAATCCAACTCATAGTGACTCTATGTACAACAAAAGGAAACACTCCCTGACACTGCGATGCCCAGCACTATGTCAGCACTTCTCTGCTATTCATAGGGTTTTCCATGGCTGATTGTTTCAGGAGTGGGCTGCCAGGACCTTCTCCCATTTTTGTGGTACTGGGGATCAAACGCAGGGCCTCCGTATACAGAGCAGCACCCTATCAACTGAGCTAGACCCGAGCCCCATACCCTGTATTATGAAGTATTAATTACTGCTTTTCAGAAATGAGATTAGAAATGAAGTGTTTGTGCAAGTAAGTATTATTTTAGTGTGTTTGAATAATATACCTTTTGGCATATCTTTCTGTTCTCCCACAGAATATCTTTTAAAAACAAACAACTTTTTATTATGGAAATTTTCAAAAGTATGTAAAGGTAGAAATAAAATAGTACAATGAATTCCCACAGGCAGTTCAGCCAGCTTCAAGAATTCCCAGCCAGATATGATGGTGCACGTCTGTACTCCAAGCAGTCAGGAGGGCAGGGTGGGAGGATTGCGAATTCAAGGCCAATCTGGACTCCACAGTGAGACCCTGCCTCGGGTGGCGGGGGGTGGAGTTCCCATCACACAGCTGATCTTCCATCCATCCCCTGCCCCACAGATGAATCCTAGTAGAGCTCATAGCCAGGCTTAGGGGATGGGAAGTAACTTGGTTCTTCCATACGTCTGAGTTCCAAAAAGATAGTTCATGCCAGTCTTTCTACTCTGACAAGATATTTCCGTGAACAGTTGACCATGTCTGGTTCAACCAAGATAAAGGTTATTTTTAATCACACTTGAAAAAAAATATTCACGCCCTCTTTGAACTCTGGAGTTTCTTCCCTGGAATAGCCTTTGGTAAATAGAAGTGAAGGAAAGTGATGGGGCAGGGCGTCTTCTAAACAGAAGTCTCCAGCCAGGCTTAGGAGAAGGGGGCTAGTTCTTACTCTCACCCTCAGAGAAGAGGGGCCACCAGCTGCCTTACAGAACAGACCTGTGTACACTTCCCCAGAATCTAGCAGTGCAGGTACTGGAAGAGATTTCCAGTTGACTATGGCAAGAATTGCCATAAGAGGGGAAACTTTCCCTGAGGATAATGTTCTAAATGAAATGCTGTCCCCACTAACTCAGGAATTATCATAGTTGCTAGTCTGTACCAGTCTCCCGTTGACCAAAAGAGGAAGTTCCCCAAAAAAGTTTTAGCCAACTCAAATAAACTTTTGAGAATGTGGAAGAAATAACTAAATCCCTACTTAAGTAGTTTTGATTAATTTATACATTATGTAAAAGCAGATAAAAATATTTTAATTTAAAAATGATGCCCCTTTCTACCCCTATTTCAGGAAATGACTTCAGTCTGTCTGTCATGAATCTTGACATTAGTGCTTTGGATATACTGGGGTCACTTTTTGATTCACCAGACAGTTGTCCTAGTCTGTTCCAACTGCTATAGCAAAATACCTTAGACAAAGTGATTTATAAACAACAAATTTGTTTCTTATAGTTCTGGCACCTGGGAAGTCTAAGATCAAGGAGCCTGGTCTTCATAGCCAGTGTCTTCTGTGTGTGTCCTGACCCAGCACCAAAGGGACAATCAGATTTCTGAAGGCACTTTTATAAGGGCATTAATCCCACTGATGACTTCCACATTGAAGATTGAGTTTTAGCAGGAATTCAGGGAGCATAAACATTCACATCATAGTAGTTTTCTGGGGAGTGGCATCTTTGCTTTTAACCGTCCTGACCGAGCTAGAGTACCTCTGTCACAAAAAATTGCATGCTGATAACTAGAAATTTTAGGCAAAGTCACAACTTTGGCTCAAATGTCAATTGGAAAATTGTTTTCTTAATCCTTTACACATAAGCTTAAACAATATCTACTTTATTGCTTTTTACAGTGACTTTGAAGAGACCTGTTTACTAAGTAGATGTCAACTTTGTCTCTCTTCTTAAGCCAAATTCCACATTGGCTGACCTTGCTTCACACTTGCATGTCATTCCCAAACAGTAGTTTGCTGTTCAAAATAAAGTAACCTATAGAGTGCCCAGTAATGAGGCCTGCGGGGCGTGAAAATCTCACCTTGTGTGCAAACTGATACCTAATTTGAGAGGACTGTTGAGCCTCCCTGCGCCTTAAGGCAGTAGCGACCTTCCCTGCTTCAAGCTGCTTTAAACGCTGGCCCTTCTGCTCATCTGTTTCCGCAGATCAGATCTCACCCCCAGTTCAGCGACCTCTGCCAGAGGAACACCGCTGCCTCCTGCTGCCCCAGCTGGACCCTGGGGAACTATATTGCCATTCTGAACAACAGATCCTCCTGCCAGAAAATCGTGGAGCGAGATGTTGCTCACACACTGAAGCTGCTCCGGACCTGTGCCAAGCACTACCAAAATGGCACCCTGGGGCCTGACTGCTGGGACATGGTGGCCAGGAGGAAGGATCAACTCAAGTGCGCCAACGTCCCACGCAAGTGCACCAAGTACAACGCCGTGTACCAGATCCTGCACTACCTGGTGGACAAGGACTTCCTGGCCCCAAAGACGGCGGAGTACCCGGCGCCAGCCCTGAAGCACAGCATGCTCTTCTCCCCCACCGAGAAAGGGGAGAGCATGATGAACATCTACCTGGACAACTTCGAGAACTGGAACGCCTCGGACGGCGTCACCACCGTCACGGGCATCGAGTTCGGGATCAAGCACAGCCTGTTTCAGGACTACCTGCTCATGGACACGGTGTACCCCGCCATCGCCATTGTGATCGTGCTCCTGGTCATGTGCGTCTACACCAGGTCCGTGTTCATCACGCTCATGACCATGTTCGCCGTCATCAGCTCGCTCATCGTCTCCTACTTCCTCTACCGCGTGGTGTTCAACTTCGAATTCTTCCCCTTCATGAACCTCACGGCGCTCATCATCCTGGTGGGGATCGGAGCCGACGACGCCTTTGTCCTGTGCGACGTCTGGAACTACACCAAGTTCGACAGGCCTCACGCCGAGCCCTCGGAGACCGTGAGCCTCACGCTGCAGCACGCCGCCCTCTCCATGTTCGTCACCAGCTTCACTACGGCCGCCGCCTTCTACGCCAACTACGTGAGCAACATCACAGCCATCAGGTGCTTCGGCGTGTACGCGGGCACCGCCATCCTCGTCAACTACGTCCTGATGGTCACGTGGCTTCCGGCCGTCGTGGTGCTGCACGAGCGGTACCTCCTCAACATGTTCAGCTGCTTCCGGAAGCCTCAGCAGCAAGTGTGCGACAAGGGCCGCTGGACGGCAGCCTGCCGGCTGTGCCACCGCGCGCTCTTCGCCATGTCCGAGGCGTCCCGGATATTTTTTGAGAAGGTGTTGCCGTGCATCGTCATTAAGTTTCGCTACCTCTGGCTGCTTTGGTTCCTGGCCTTGACGGTGGGGGGCGCCTACGTGGTGTGCATGAACCCCAAGATGAAGCTGCCCTCGCTAGAGCTGTCCGAGTTCCAGGTGTTCCGGTCGTCCCACCCCTTCGAGCGCTACGACGCCGAGTACAAGAAGCTGTTCATGTTCGAGCGCGTGCACCACGGCGAGGAGCTCCACATGCCCATCACGGTCATCTGGGGCGTGGCCCCTGAGGACAGCGGCAACCCGCTGAACCCCAAGAGCAAAGGGAAGCTGACGCTGGACAGCCGCTTCAACATCACCAGCCGCGATTCGCAGAGGTGGATCTTGCTCTTCTGCCAGAAGCTGCGGAACCAGACGTTCTTCTACCAGACGGCCGAGCAGGACTTCACCAGCTGCTTCATCGAGACCTTCAAGCAGTGGATGGAGAACCAGGACTGCGACGAGCTGTACCCGTGCTGCAGCCGCTGGACCTTCCCCTACGAGCAGGAGATCTTCGAGCTGTGCATCAAGAGAGCCATCATGGAGCTGGAGCGCAGCACGGGCTACCACCTGGACAGCAAGACGCCGGGGCCGCGGTTCGACGTCAACGACACCATCCGCGCCGTGGTGCTGGAGTTCCAGAGCACCTACCTCTTCACGCTGGCCTACGAGAAGATGCACCAGTTCTACAAGGAGGTGGACTCGTGGATCTCGCGCGAGCTCAGCTCCGCGCCCGAGGGCCTCAGCCGCGGCTGGTTTGTCAGCAATCTGGAGTTCTACGACCTGCAGGACAGCCTGTCGGACGGCACGCTGGTTGCCATGGGGCTGTCGGTGGCCGTGGCCTTCAGCGTGATGCTGCTGACCACGTGGAATGTCATCATCAGCCTCTACGCCATCGTGTCCATCGCAGGGACCATCTTCGTCACCGTGGGCTCTCTGGTCCTGCTGGGCTGGGAGCTGAACGTCTTGGAGTCGGTCACCATCTCTGTGGCAGTCGGCCTGTCCGTGGACTTCGCGGTGCATTATGGGGTGGCATACCGCCTGGCGCCGGACCCCGACCGTGAAGGCAAGGTGATCTTCTCCCTGAGCCGCATGGGCTCGGCCATCGCCATGGCGGCCCTGACCACCTTCGTGGCCGGGGCCATGATGATGCCGTCCACCGTCCTGGCCTACACGCAGCTGGGCACCTTCATGATGCTCATCATGGGTGTCAGCTGGGCCTTCGCCACCTTCTTCTTCCAGTGCCTGTGCCGCTGCCTGGGGCCGCAGGGCGCCTGCGGGCAGATGCCCCTGCCCGGGCGGCTTCGGACGGGTGCGCTCTCCCGGCCACTGGCCACGCGCGCTGGGGACCAGGGGCAGGGTCGGCCGCGCGCCCTGGGCACCTACCACGTCGGGCCCCCGCGGGACCCCGAGCTCTACGAGCTCGAGCCACTGTCCTCACGCGAGGGGCCGCGCGCCTGCGCCGCACAGCACCCCCCAGAGCCCGCCACCTGCCGCCTTGGTCCGCTGCGGCCAGCGTGCTGCTGTGGCCTCGTCCGAGTCCCGGGGCCCGGGCCTGCGAGGGCCGCGCGCCGCGCCTGCGCCTGCGCCTGCCCCTGCCCGCGGGCCGGAGGGGCGCCGCCCAGGACCGCCTGCAGCTACCCGGGGGCCTCACTAAGGTGCGATCCCGAGCAGAACCGGGATCAGAACCGGACGGGGCTCTGCAGAAACAGAGACGCGGGGGAGCCTGGCGCCTGCGGGGGCACAGACGCCCCGGCTTTGCCCAGGCCGGCTGCGGAGGCGCAGAGGGAGGTGGAGCCGAGCGCGGCACGGGCGGACGCGACTGCGAACTCAGAGCATTTGGATCTGAACGCACGGAGCTTTGTGTTCAGCCATTCAGCAGGGCAGGCTGGGTGCGGGCCCTGCGCGCACAGCCCACGGAGCCGCAGCTGCGCAGTGAGCACCAGGTGCGGGTCTGCGGACTGCCAGATGCCGCACCCCGAAGCTGACGTGCCTGCCGCGCTGACACCCTCGGAACTGCCTGGAGAAAGTTTGTTAATAAAAACATTATAATAAATACAACATTAAATTCATAGCCAATGCCTCACTCGTTCTTTTGAAATGAGAGTGAAATCCAGAAGCTTAGCAGAGGGTCCAAAAGTACAGGAGCAGGCGGGCTTCACCTCCTCAAAAATTAGGGGCTGTTTCCCACTCCATCTAAACAGTGAACGAACGCACAGATGTAATGAGTGCATTACAATGATTTGCTGATCACTGTTTTGTTTTGTTTTTTGGTTGTTTGTTTTTCAGAAAGATTAGTGCTTTACATATGTACCCAACTGGAAAAATAATTGTGTCTCCCTCTGCCCTCCTGTGGCAGTGAATCCGAGATTTGAAGTTCGAATCACCCCGAAGTTCCAGCTCGCTGGAGCTGTCAGTCACAGGTGTCTTCCTTCTGGTGTATTTGGCCAGGGTGATAAAGACGTGGGATGGCCCAACCTAAACAGTAGGCACCGACCGACCGCAGGTTAGCAGAGCCCTTCCTAGAATCCAGGAAGTAAACACGAAGATTGACATTTTTGGTGACGCCTCGTTTAAAAATTAACTGGCAGCCACCTTGATGGTGTTTTCTACTTGTTTGCTTGAGGAGGCCGAATATGAAGCCAGTGGCGTTTCTATCCAAACTGGTGTCTTTCCCACAGTGGCCAGCGTGCCGCTGTTCGGTTATTCAGTCTCCTAACCCCGGGTCAGGGACATCACCGTGTGTCAGGCTACAGTACCTCAGTGCCACGAAAGGAGGAGCACAAATGAAGAGATGCGGCCACCCAAATCAGTCCTGCGCTTCAGAGGACAAAGAGGGACCCGGATCAGAGATGTCCTGGCCTCAGGAAGCCTTCCCAGCAAGGGGTCTTGCGGGAAGTTTTGCCTCCTTCTCTGCTCTAAAGGCCTTGTCCGGGGCCTCCCTCCCTTCTGGGGAGCCACAGACGTATCAGGAGTATTTCACATAAGGCCAGCTCCAGGAGATAACAAGCCTTCAGGCGCATCTCCAGGGGCAGGGCATCTCTCGTGTTAGATCAGTCTGCCGTAACTAAGCTGTTGGCGCACACATTCTGGGTAAGGTGGCAGGTGGCCCAGCACCAACCAGCGTGTCATGTGATGCTGGGTGCACTCTAGCTGCACAGGGGCAGGCCCTGCGCTCTGCTTTCCCCTGCGGTTCCATTGCCGGCTCGGTCCTCCCAAGGATCTAGTGGAAACAGTTCTAAGGACGGAAAGCGTTTCTCTTAAAAATTCATGGTGGAGCCAGGCGCGGTAGTGCACACCTATAACCCCAGCAACTCAGGAGGCGGAGGTAGGAGGATTGCAGATTCAAGGCCAGAGGCAGCTTATGGAACCTAGCAAGACCCTGACTCAAAGTTTAAAAAAATAAAAAATGGGCTGGAGATGCAGCCCAGTGGTAGAGCCCTTGCAAAGTAGGTGCAAGGCTCTGAATTCAACCCCTAAGTACTGTGAAATAAAAAAATCATATACATATATATTTTTTCTCATATGCATACATATATATTCTCCCTCTATCAATATATCTATGTATCTAGATAGATAGATAGATAGATATGTAGAAAAAGAGAGAGGTGTGTGTATGTGTATATATATAAATTTCTTTCCCTAAGAATAGCTTCCCAGATTAGACTTGCATATTTTCTTAGGGCCAATGGAAAAAACACAAACAAAAAGGCTGTCAAGAGCTGGAGGAACTCTTACAGGTCATCAACTCCGCCCTACTCCACCAAAGCACATCTCCGTTGAGCAGCTTTCCAGCTTTTGTTTGAATACTTAAGCGACAAGTAACTCACCACATGGCCACCTTGGTTGACCTGCAGTCTGTTGTTTTTCCCCCAGTCAGCCTCATCCTGTCCTCTGCAGTGAGAGCAAACACTGCCACGTGGTGTCCTTCAGGCCCTGAAACCCAGTCGTCCTGCCCTCGTGCTAGCAGCCAGGCTCACTCATTGCTCTTCCGGTTAATGGGTTTTAAGGAGTTCAAACACTGATGGAACCGTTGCAGTGTCCTTTGGAAAGTTTGTCAAACTCTTTGTGCAGTGTAGTACCCAAAACAGACTGATGACGCAGGGAGGAAGCCCCACCCCCAGGAGCTGGGGTGCTCCTGCTAGTTGGCTAGTTCACGTAGAGATGGAAATACTTTTGGCTCAAGCATTATAGATGACTGTGGGCAGCTTGGAGGGAAGAAGCCAGTGAGGCTTCTGTCGGTACTGCTGCTCAGCTGCCTCTTCACCCCAGCAGGGCTTTCACTGAAGTTCAGGTGTTTATGTTCACCCCAGTACATTTAATCCTGTTAGCTAAATAAGAAGATGCGGGAAGGGAAGGGAACGCTTGAAAATAGGACTCATTGTCCCCAACGCTGTTGTTAGGTGCCCTGAGTCGGATCTGACTCACCGCGACCCTGTGTACAGCAGATGGAAACACTCCCCAGCACTGCCATGGCCAGTGCTTCTCTGCTGTTCATAGGGGTTTTGATGGCTGATTGTTTCAGAATGGGCTGCCAGGTCCTCCTCTCAAGCCTGTAGCACCTGGTGTTCCCAGGCGGTCTCCCACCCAAGCACTAACCAGGCCCGACCCCGTGTAGCTTCCGAGAACAGATTCCGTTTACCTTCTCAAATGTGTGACCATCAAGTTGGATAGTGAAAACCTGGGGCCCAAAAGCACTTTTTTGTTGATTGTGAACACAAATTGAATGGAAGAATGAAAATCGACCAAGCAACACATTTCTTTTTTTTTCTTTTTCCAGTGCTGAAGGATTGAACCTCAGGGTCTTGTACTCATCACTGAGCTGCACCTCCAGCCCCTTTTTCAGGGACCTTGAGACAGGACCTTAGTAGATTGCCTAGGCTGTCTCTGGCCTCAAATTCGTGATCGGGCCTCAGCCTCCTGAGTCGCTGAGATTATGGGCATGCGCCACAGTACCTGGCTTGCAAATTGCTTTACAGATGGTCTAACCTGGAAGACTTTCATATGAGTGAAGTGTTGTTTGATTTAGAAAATGGAAACGGGAGTAGAAGGAGGCAGAGAGACATCCGGCGTCTTCTCCCTGGGCCTCTGGCAGGCCTGCTGTTGTGTCCTACCACAGCCACACTGGCTCCAGGGCACTGAGGGCCCTTTTTTTCCCGCCCTAGCTCTGCGTAATTACCCTGGACCTTGCATGTGGCAGGGATCCTTTTCCACATTTTTTTCATCTGTGGACCTGGACTTTGAATTTACTGTTTTTTTCACAGGTGTTTTGGAAGTTTTTAAGAATTCATTTGCTGGGACTAGAAAAGGGTTATTTATTTATTTTTAAATATTTATGTATTTTGTGGTCCTAAGAGGTTAAACCCAGGGCCTCGTGTGTACTTTGCAAGCACTGCCACTGAGCTGCACCCCCAGCCCATTTTTAAATTTTTTTTATCTTGAGACAGGGTCTTGCCAAGTTCCATAGGCTGCCTCTGGCCTTGAACTTGCACTCCTCCTGCCTCCACCTCCTGAGTCACTGGGATGACAGGCAGGTGCCACTACCCAACCACAGAAGATTTTTAACACATTTATTTTAAATCCCTCATTACTGGACAGCAAAGGACCAGTATTTCTAGTTCTGTTTCACAAATAAATTTCCCACCTTCTCCTCTTGTTGTTGTTGTTGTTAGGTGCCGTCGAGTCAGTATCCAACTCATAGCAACCCTCATAGGGTTTTCAATGGCTAACTGTTTTGGGATTGCCTTGGGAGTGGATTGCCAGGTCCTTCTCCCATTTTTGGGATGGTGCTGGGAATCTAACTCGGGACCTCAGAGACTGCAGCGCAGTGCAGCGCTCTACCAATTCAGCCCTTCATAGACAAGATATAAAGCTGCTTGGAGGTTAACTTCCACGTGGAGAAACAGCCTTCCCTCTGAGAAATGTCTGATGGGAGAGGGGTTTGGGGAAAGGGTTTGCATGCTGTGTCCAACCGTGACAGAACACATCTTCCAGGTCTGAGTCCCTGTTACCAAGTTTGTCCCTGCCGCTTCCCTGCAGGGTCATTTTTAAAATCCCTATTTGATCGGGAAGTAGAATGGTAAAGAACAAGGCGTTTTCCATATGGAGCAGCTATATTGTTTGAGATCACTTCCCAGCTTCACTGCTGTGTTCCCTTGGGTGCCACTGTCAGGAGCCTATCCTTCTAAACAGGGATTTTAAAGGTAAGCTAAGCTATCATTCAATTTAATTTCAGTGATCTGTGCCCCAGCCTCAGCCACTCTAAATTTTAAAACTTGGAAAGGTAATGGGAAGAGAGCTTCCACAGATGTGGTCTGCAGGAGATCAGGAACCGTCCTGGGGCCCATGGTCTCCATGGAAACCATCTTTCCCCGGCTCACTGTTTAGGACGGTTTCCGAATGAAATAGGAGGAAACAGTGATGTTGAAAACAACTGTCTCTTCTCACCTTAATGAGGAGAGACATTTTAGAAGAAAGATATTAGACCCATGTTAAAAAAAAAAAAAAAAAGGAAAAGAAAAAGAAAAAGAAAAGAAAATGACTTGGGGTTTTTTCATAAGGTTCAAAAGTGGAAATTTGTGAAAGCCATGAAATTTTTGTTTTCTAGTGCAGAAGGAGCTATTGCGTCTAAATAGTCTATAGCATAGTGTATCTTTCCAAATATTTGCTGGGATTTAACTTATTTCCAATTGTTTTTAGAGTCATTCTGTTAACCATTTTTGTACACTAAAAGGTTTTATATCTTTGCATTAAATATATAAGAAAAATAATAAGTAATGCATATTCACAGTTGATTAGTAGAATCTTGTGCCTTTTGTTATAATGTTTGAACTGTCCTAATTTTTCATTTCCTATTAGCTTTATAAATCAGAGGGTGCACACCCAAGATCACCTCACTCACTGGTCTCGACCTGGTCTCCCTGTCAGCTCTCGCAAGCCCTCGGTTAGAACATGACCTTGACGGTACAAATGCCGGGGGGACACTGGTGTGTGATGGGCATTTGTGCCCATCACAAAAAGCTCTGCTTCTCCGAGGGCCAGGGATGTGAGTGCAGCTACAGGTTCTAGGGAGGCACCATGGAATAAAGCAGCACCGCCCCACGCGGAAATCAGCATCCAAGAAAGGCACCTCCTAGCTCGGGTCTCCTAGGGGTTTATTGTTGCTGACCTTGAGAACTGTGTACTGTTTTTGAGTAAGAAGCTAAGTCAGTGCCCACTTGTTAAGAGGAATGCTGCAAAGCTCACGTCCTCTGGGCAGCTTACACCAACATTTGAAACAGCCGTCAACACCTCTACTCTTGGTTGCAGGCACCAAAAACAGGGTGCATTTCCTGACTGACTTTGTGACTATCACAGCAAGAGTTCAACTCCGTGTTCTCAAATCGACTGTCACGGATAAACTTAGACGCTTACTATTTTTAATCTCACTTTTCCAAGCAACTCTCTATAATATAATCTATACCTTCCTAAAAGGCAAAGGGCACATTATTTTCAGGGAAAAATATTTGTCTTTGAAACAAAACAAAATAAGGTTCTTTTAAGAACTAGTTTTAATTTGAGACAAAGAGACAGTAAAATTTGTTCAAGTTCTGCTAATTGGACGATTGTAGTTGTGTTTTGGGGTTTTTTTGTTTAGTTTTGCAGTGCTGGCTATTGAAAGTAGAGCATCCCACTAATTGGACATTTAAAGGGGAAAAGATCTGGCCAGGCACTGTGGCTTACACATGAAATCCCAGTGACTCAGGAGGTAGAGGCGGGAGGATTGCAGGTTCAAGGCCAGAGGCAGCCTTACCCCCCCCCGCCCCCCGCAAAAAAAAAAAAAAAAAAAAAAAAGGCTGGGGATACAGCCCAGTGGTAGGGCAGTTGTAAAGTATCTGCCAGGCCCTGAGTCCAACCCCAAGTATTGCAATTGAAGGGAAAAAAACCCTAATTAAACCACATTAAGCCTTGGCTCCTTTAAGACTGAGGAGTTTACATTCTTCATTCCCCTGATCAAAGAACAGGACTGCACCTCTTTATCTAGGGAATGCCAGGAGCTCCTGTCTCTGAACACAGAGGCGCTGCAGCAAATCCACCCCCTCTCACACACACAGCCCCTGGTATCTAGAAGTTGTTTCTTCAAAGATTTTGTAGTCAAGGACTTTCTGCTCTCTGCTTGGATTACTCTGTAACACCTGTGGCCTGTTTAAAGTAACCAATCAAAGAGAAACCCAGGGACCTCCTTTTTCTACCAGTCTGTAAGTCCTGTTTAGGGGACAGGAGAGAATTGGGGAGTGCAGCCATCTGGGGACCAGAGAGAGACCCTGCTTTTGCTCCGCCGGCAATAAAGCCCTGTCCTCTGGTGTTTGGGTGATTCTTTCTCTCTGATGGGCCTTGCTTCCCACTACACAATAAATAATTAATTAATAAAACAAAAGGGAAAAGACTTGCTGAGTAAACCAATACTCTAAAGATTATAAAGAGGAGCCTGCATAGACTGCCTAAAAAAAATCTCTAAAATTAAAACTTGTAATGTTACTGTTTTTGCAATGTAAAATGGTCATTACAAATCTTATTAGTAAAAAGAGCCCAGCAGGATTATCTCTGTGAAACCTTCCAGATGTTTTAAGTACGAGGTGAGAATGCTAAAATAGCATCTATTTTTGTTGTTAGGTGCCATCCAGTCGTGTCCAACTCATAGCGACCCTCATAGAGTTTTCAATGGCTGATTGTTTTGGGATTGCCTCAGGAGAAGGTTGCTATGTCCTTCTCCCATTTTAGTGGTGCTGGGAATCAAACTCGGGACCTCAGAGACTGCAGAGTAATGCTCTACCAACTGAGCTAAATCCCAGCAGCATCTATTTTTAAATAGTTGTAAACATGGCCTCACCTGCAGCCCTACCACTGTGGCATCCCATCCAGTCAGATCTCGGAAGCTAAGTAGGGTTGGGCTTGGTTAGTACTTGGATGGGAGATCGCCTGGGAGCACCAGGTGCTGTAGGCTTGGGAGAAGGACCTGCCAACCCACTCCTCGCCCCTGCCAAAAAACAATCAGCCATTGAAAACCCTATGAATAGAAGAGAAGCACTGACAATAGTGTTTAGTCTGTTGCACATAGGGTCAAGGTATAGCCTGGGAAATGGAGGAAGACCTGCCTCAAGATTATTTTTAAGAATTAAAATGGGAGATGTGAAGAATGTTGAAACTAAGATTCAAATAGTCTCAAGTATTGTATAATTGCTCCTGTATACAGCTGCAGGACCTTAAAAATCTAGCGATCTAGAACTTTAAAATAATGCCTGTGTTGAAGAGGAAGACCAGCCACTTCCGAGTACCCTACCTTCCTCACCTGATGATGACACCTGTTCACAGGGCTGTGAGGACTAAAAGACATGAGGTATGTTAAAGACTTGTTTGTTGTTAGATGCTGTTGAGTCAGGTCCTACTCATCGTGACCATATGTCCAACAGGACAAAACACTCAATGCTGTGCCATGCCCAGCTAGTCTTAGCGTTTTCCATGGCTGATTGTTTCAGGAGTGGGTTGCCGGGTCCTTCTCCCAAGCCTACAGCACCTGGTATTCCTGGGAGGTTTCCCATCCAAGGACTAACCAGGCCCGACCCTGCTTAGCTTCTGAGTTCAGATGGGATTGGACGCCAGGGCACTATGGCTGTAGATATGTTAAAGATACTTGTGTTTAAATCTCCCTGTTGCAGGAATTGTTAGGCACACTGTATCATTCTGTTGTACTAATTAAAGCACATCCAGCGAGTATGCACAGGCCATCCTTTGTTGGCTTCTCCACCAACACACGGATGGTATATAGAGATGTATAGGTTGATTAGCCTACATTGCAGGTATTATATATGTCACATGGTATCTAAGTGCGTGTACTTATGCATCTTCAGTGTTTATGTTGACTGCTGTGGGTCGCCCCTCCCCACAGCAAGGACTGGGCTAGTTCTTCTCCGACTGGGATCGGGACCCCACACCAGGGGACTGGCGGGTGCAATGTAGTCAAGGACAGCTTCGGGATGCCTTTAGATTAGATTTTATTGTACAGTCCCTGTGAGAAAATTAGTGGCACCTCAAGATGGCAATCAACCAATCAGGCGGTGGCACCAGGGGCTGGGCACAACCAACTAGGAATGACATTCAAATAAAGGGTGAAACCAGATGTCACTTTCTGGCTAATCAGGGGATGTTCTTTAGTGGCCAATTGGGGCAGGGTGAGGGTTGGGGGTAACCAATCAGATGGCAGGGAGTCCAAGAGGGCAGGGGCCATCTTGGCTCACTCGCTGTCAAGAAGACCCGGATGTGGGACAAGAGGCATTGGAGGTCATCTTACCCTGGGGCATAGATTTCAGACCTCCAGGTGGGCTGGATGGACCTTCTTCCAATCATGCTTCCTCTCTATCCCCTGGGGCTCTCCCGTAATATTCCCTACAGACTGCAAATACTTGAATCTCATAAAACATCTCCTACTCCTGTTTGTCTCTCCCACTAGGGCTTTGGATTTTATTTTGTTAATTGATCTTTACTTTGCAGTGCGAGGGTTCAAACCCAGAGCCTCGTGCATGCTATGCAAGCCCCCTACCTCTGGGCTAATTCCCCCAGCCCACTAGCATGTTTTAAATAAGCTGTATTTACTTATGTGGCAAAAGTTGTATCAATGTATTCACTAAGCAGCACAGAGATATTTTCTACTCCAACTTTATAAACTACATGACGGTGGAAGAGCATTTTTATGTGTCGTTTACAAGTCCTCTCTACATTTCATCTCTGCATCTTCATTTAAATTCACTCAGTCTTGACTCTAAGCTGTCTGCTAACAAGTTTTGAGTAAAGGTAAATAGATGAAAGAATAAACGGATCAACTGCTGCAGTAGGCTGAGCAGGTAGCTTCTCCCTTTCTAGGTGATGGAATTGAGGTGAAGGGACCTAAGTTGATTACTCACCTGACAAACACCAAGGGTTGGCCATGATTCAAACCTACCATGATTAAGTGATTTTTTAAAAATGGTATGATTCCTTGATATCATATTGATTTTACCAGTCCATATGGGCTACAATTCTTTACTGGCCTGTTTCTCTGTATTTGTTGTTGTTATTAGGTGCCACTGAGTCGGGTCTGACTCATAGTGACCCTATGTATAACAGAACAAAACACTACCTGACACTGTGCCATGCAAATGATTTTTTTATACGTGAGCTCATTGTTGCAGCCACTGCGTTCCTTTTCACTTTGAGTTGTGTTGTATCAGCAAATGGATGTCCTAAGGGATTTATTCCATTCCCATCATTAAGGTCGACTATTGAGCTGGGTTTGGCTCAGTTGGTAGAGTGCCACTCTACACTCTTTGAGGACCCAGGTTTGATCCCCAGCACTGCAAAATGGGAGAAGAACATGGCAATCCACTCCTGAAGGTATCAGCCATTGAAAACCATATCAGGCACCTAACAAGAACAATACTTTGAGGAGGTAACTCTTCCCCAGTCACTGCTTCCCCATCCAGCCTAGCGGGGATGGGGGAGCCCATTGTCTGGCCCTACATTTGACAGTGTTTCTCTGCTGTTCATAGCGTTGTCAATGGTTAATTGTTTCAGGAGTGGGCTGCTGGGTCCTTCTCCCTAGTCTCTCTTAGTCTGGAAGCTTAGCTGAAACCTGTCCACCACGAGTGGCCTGGCAGGTATCTGAGATACCAGTGACATAGTTTTTGGCATCACAGCAACACACAAGGCCCCACAGCATGACAAGCTGAAAGACATGTGGGGCCTCTGTATTTAGTTCAAAGTTCGTTTGCTATTCAGGCATATGGACATTGCTGTGTAATACTTGTTTCCTAATAGTTGCGACATGATATTTGCTTCATGTTCATTTTGAGAGACTTGTTACACTTGATGATTGAAAAGCAAAAGCTCCATAGAGGTTTCCACTACAATGAACTGAAGAGAAAACTCTTTGAAAACAGAGGGCACAATTGACATTTTCCGGGATACGTACCTCATTTTCAAATCCCCCAGCTCAGAGATTCTGCCAGGGCAGACAGACTTTCTCTTGGTTTCCCTGTCATCCGAGAGCAGGTTCACTCATTCACCCAGCAGTGATTGCGGAGGGGGCTCGGAGCTAACTCCTGGCTCAGTTATTGGTGCCTGACAAGGCTCCAGCCTTCCAAGAGCCCCAAGTAGTAAACAAACCATCACCAAAGATAAATGAGAACCTGGAAGAAACAAAACAAAACAATCTGACATCACCATCACAAATGAGTTGTTGTTGTTGTTAGGTGCCTTCAAGTCGAGTCCAACTCACAGCAACCCTATGTACAGCAGATCAAAGCACTTCCCAATTCTGTGCCAGGCATACAATCTTATTTATGTTTAAGCCCATTGTTGCAGACACTGTGTCAATCCATCTGCTGGAGGGTTTTCCTTTTCTGTGTTGACCTGCCACTCTCCCAAACATGATGTCCTTCTTCAGGGATTGATCTCTCCTGACTGCATGTCTGAAATATGTAAGACACAGTCTGGCCATGCTTGCTTCCAAGGAGCACTCTGGTTGCACTTCCTCTAGGACAGATCTGTTGGTTCTTTGGCAGTCCATAGTATATTCAATAGACGTCTCCAGCACCATAATTCAAAAAGCATCTCTATAATACAAAACTAAGACAGGAAACCAGCAGAAAAATGGGTAAACAATATAAATGGGCACTGTGTGGAAGGAGGGGTCCAAATGGACACCCTTCCCATGGGGTGAGGGACCCTTTTACCTCTCAGGCTGGAATTTTAAAGATCAGCAGTGCCCAGTGCAGAGACAATGACGGGCCCCTTTTAGAAGGGCAGTTTCTGTTACCATGTGATAGAAGAGTTCCATCTCTAGGAATCTCTCCTCCAGAGATGGGGACCCGGGTGTCCTAAGTATATATACGGGGAGATTGGCCCCAAAATCTCAAACAACTGACGTCTCCCAGTAGATCCCTGGTTAAATGAAACTATGAAATATTTTGTAGCCATTAAAAAGAATGAGGTAGATATTTGAGAATTAAACTGTAGAGATATCTACATTATACTGTTAAGTAAAAAAAATGAGTTGTAAATAAAATATTTAAAATGATTGATTTATTTAGAATGAGATTTCTTAACATCCCACCATCTTGGCATCAAATAAAGATAAGGTGCCCTGGCTTCTCTGCTCCCTCCTCGTCTTCCCTCCCTAAAGGACAGTGAGTTCTGATTGTGCTCAGGATTTTCCCTGAAATTTTACATTGTCTGAAAGCCACTGCGTCTTGTATTAATTTGTAAATATTCTAAATGTTCTAGTAATAATGTCTAGACCTCAGGCCTCTTTCTGAGAAGTGCAGTGGGATATGAGTTTAATTACTGCCAGTGTGCTTGTCATGCTGTGAGGCCCTGTGTGTTGCTGTGATACTGAAAGCTGTGCCACCCGTATTTCAGATACCAGCAGGGCCACCCATGGTGCACAGGTTTCAGCTGAGCTTCCAGACTGAGACAGCCTAGGGAGAAGGACCCGGCAGCCCACTCCCAAAACAATTAGCCATTGAAAACCCTATGAATAGCAGAGAAGCACTGTCAAATGTAGTGCTGGAAAATGAACCCTCTCAGGCTGGAAGGCATCTATAACACGACTGAGGAAGAGTTGTCTCCTCAAAAAAGAGTCAACCATAATGATGGGAATGGAGTAAAGCCCCTGGGACCTCCTTTTGCTGATGTGTCACCACTCAAAATGAAAACAAACAGTAGCTGCAATAATGGGCTGAAACATAAAAAGATCGTGTGCATGACACAGTGTTGGGTAGTGTTTCATTCTGTTGTACATAGGGGCACTACGCATCGGACCTGACTCAAGGGCACTTAACAACAACATTGAGAATGGCTGATTGTGTTTTGGGAGTGGGTTGCCAGGTCCTTCTCCCAAGCCTACAGCACCTGGTGTTCCCAGGAGGTCTCCCATCTAAGGACTAGCCAGGCCCAACCCCGCTCAGCTTCTGAGATCTGACAGGATTGGGCGCCACAGTGGTCTGGCTACAGGCAGCATCTTGTGGTACTTTGTAAATATTCTAAATATCCCGGTAATAACGTCTAGGCCTCACAGCCTCCAGAAACTCCACTTCCCCAGCAGGTGCTAGCGGAGACAACTCAATCCAAACGCCTATCGGAATGCACTAGGAGGAGGAAGAACGTGGACCGAGCGAGCGAGATGGAGGGGTGAGAAGAGGCGCTGGAAGCTTTGCTTTCCACAGAGAACCCCATCTGCTAAGCGAGAGCTGGAAACAGCAGAGATGGGAGCTTGCCTGGGGGTCACAGAGCCTGTGGGCCTGGTCCTAGGCTCTGTGTCGGTAGTGACAATAGGAGGTGGTTTTGGAGGCTGAACAGACAAAGAATGTTCTAGTCCTGCAGGCTGCTGTGCAGCAGGGGAGTGGGGTCTACAGGAACAGCGCTGAGGCAGGTTCCCTTCTGCGCAGGGCCGTTCAGAGGAGCTGCCTGGCTGGTGAGAGGGCAGCCTTGGGGCCTGCGGGGGCTGAGCCACCAAGGCCACGTGAGGCCAGTCTTACGGTGCATGATTTCCCAGATCTGCCGTCTTTGGAGTTAGAGGCAGAATGATCTTTCCCTATGTAGTGGGCAAAGCTTAAAACAAAATAAAGACTAAGAGACCAACAATTGCCTGTCGGGGGGCAGAGTTTTCCTGCCCATTGGGCAACTGCATCCCTCAGGCTAGACTCTGGGGGTGAGGGTGAAGGGAGGGGAGAAGGGGGGTATTTTAAGCCAGCAAGCTGTGTCCTGTTTCCACACTGTGCTTAGAAGCAAAGCCTCTGGGACTAGGGACCGTCTGGTGGCCTGGGCTTGCTGGGGAGGCCGCTGTCTGGAGCAGGCCCTGCCCCAGGTCTAACTGCAGCCAGGAGGCCCCAGCACTGCCTGCCATTGCCTGGCCATGCTAGAGGGGACAGGCAGGAATGGAGGCCACTGCAGCCAGCCAACTCACAGCCTCGCCACGCGCTTCCTGGCCACCTGGAGTACAGACATCCACGTGAGCCTCTTGTGGGACGAAAGCTTGGGCCTGGTGGCCAGTGCTTCCCTGACAGATAATCTCTTCCAGACAGCACACCTGATAAGTGGAAGCAGAATTCAGATCTCCCCTCACTCCTCCATTCACCCAGTAAGGGTGATAAGACTGTGAGACACACCACCCCCAGCCACAGAAAAGGACATCGTTCAGTGAGTTCTGTTCCCTCACCAAGACTGGAAGGGGCTGGGGTTTAGCTCAGTTGGCAGAGCATCGCTCTGCACTGAGTCCCGGGGTTCCATCCCCAGTACCTCGAAAATAGGAGAAGGACATTGTCGCAGCCCACTCCCGAAACAATCCCGAAAAACAAACAGCAATTGAAAACCCTATGAGGGTCCCTACCAGTTGGCCCGGCTTGACAGCACCTAGCACCATCAAGACTGCAGCTGCCTGGATTTTCAACCTTCTGAAATGCCCACCTCTGAGCCCAACCCTGTGAAGACCCTGGGAATCCATTAGCCCCTTCTGGGCACAGGACTCAGATGAAAAGAGCTTCTTTCCTCCCCTGAGGGCCCAAAAGACAACGAGACCTCAGCTCTGGGCACCAGTAGCCCTTCACTACTGCCCACCCTCCCGTCTCAGTGGGGGACTCTCTTTATAAGCTACACCTTGGTAAGCTTAGTCTATACTCTATACTGTCATTTCTGTGTCTTGTATACATTCTTTTATACAGGCAAGCACAGACAAATGGAGGTTTCCGCTACTGGGCTGGGGAAGGCAATTGCTGCTGCCGGCCTCCAGACCCACTCTTCCTTCTCTGGGCCTGCCTGCTTCCCACCTCTCTTTCTCTAAATGCCCGCACTTTTCTCAGGAAGACGTACCTCCCCTTTCCTCCACCTAATAACCTTCAAAAGGCTTCATGTCTCTGTTTTGTCCTGAAATTCTTTTCAGCCACTAAGACAAGGACGCCAACATCAACCCTGAGTGGAGGTCCCGAGAAAGGGAACCCCTGGAGGAAGGTGGTAAAGTTGGGGTACAGCAGCCCTAAACCAGCTGATACACAGACCTGCCCTGGGTCCGCTGGCAGAGTGGCTGGGGAGACGATCCACCTATGGTCTGGCTCAGCCTGAGGTTCCCATGAAGTGCAGAGGCCAGGGGTTTGGGGCAGAAGAGAAGCAGCCAGTCTTCTGTGGACAGCAAGGGGCTTTCTGGGAGCTCTGGAGGCCTGGGAGGCCAAGGCCGGCCACCTCGGGCCTGCAGGCTCCCTCCTGCCTCTGGGAAAAGCCCACTAGGAAGGTCGCCCGGAGTCTAAGGGGGAGACTGGGCAGCTGCCTGTCCTCCACGGGCTGCAGCAGGCACAGGGTGAAGAGGAGGCTGGGGCCTGGGCAGCTCCGGCTGAGGAGCCGCTCTGGAGCCCAGGGAAGGGACATCACATGTGGGTCAGCGGGCTGCTCCCGGCCAGGCCTTCCAGAGCCACGATGGGAAGGGCTGGGCACGCCAGCTGGTGCCCAGCCCTTCCCATCGTGGCTCTGGAAGCACCCTGGCTCCCAGGGCCTGGCTTCGAGGGCCGAAGCAGGGGGAATCCAGGGGCCTGGAGCCAGCGAGGCCTGACTTGAGCCCAGCTGCAGCCCCGGGAGCCCCCTGCTCACCTCAGCAGTGAGAGCGTGGCATCGCCCCAGCACGCCAGGCTGGGTCCCAGGGTGACATTTGCAGGACACTGCCCGGCTTCTCCTGCAGGCTGGCCGCTCTGCAGCCAGGCCCTGCCTGCAGGGTGGGGATGGAGCGGCAGGTGACCTGTTCCCAGGCAGTGGCCCCTCTTTGCTGAGGCCCTGGAAGCCAGGTTCTCAGGTGGACAGCGTGGCTGCCCTCACTGCAGGTGATCAGGGCCTCAGGTGGGGGTGGAGCTGGGACCCCAGGTGCGAGTCTGGGCCCCACCACCAGCTCTGACGGCCATCTGAGGCCCCACATGTGCCCATCACCCAGGCCTGGGGGGACCATCGGAGGGAGGGTGAGCTACCGGGCGGCCCGCGAGCAAGGCAGACGTCTCTCCTCGGGTCCCAGCCTGAGGGCAGGGCTGGGCATCCTCATGTCAGTGACAGAGCCCCACGCCCCTCCAGGGCACCTCTAGGCACCTGGTGGAGGGAGGGAGCGTTTGTCTGGACTTACTTTGGCTCACAGGGCGCACTTGGCCTGTGGCTGCTGCGTCAGACAGGCCAGTGTGGACCGCGGTGACTCAGCTTCTCTGAGTGCCGAGGCGGCCCGCTCGTTCAAAAGCCGCCTCAGAGATGTGGTCTCCCCAGGCCAGGCAGAGGCCGGGAGCCTCGGGTTCATGAGCCGTCCAGACTCTGATTTCAAGGCCCCCGGCTCCCTCCTCGTCCTCCTCTCTTCCCAGGCCCAGCTGGCCCTCCCATTGTCTTCCAACTCCTTCCCTCCGTCACGCTGTCTCCATCCTTCTCTTTTACCAAGTGGGTGAATGGGCACTGAAGGACTTTAATCCGAGGCTGATGCTTAAGGGGTGAGGCCAGACCAGAGCACAGCAGCCTGGGAAGGAGAGTGAGGCAGACCCGCGCATGTGGACGTCTTGCTCAATCCTTGCATTGTGGGTCCTCATCTGCAAAGGAAGGTAGGGACCCTTCGTAAGAAAATGGTGTGGGGCCTGGTGGTGCACACCTGGAATCCCAGCATGGAGGAGGCTGAAGCAGGAGGACCTGGAGTTCAAGGCCGGCCCGAGTATAGCGTGACTTCCTGTCTCCAAACAAAACAAGACAAAGTGAGAAGTGGGGATTTCCAGGCACGGTGGCGCATGCCAGTAACCTCAACAACTCGGGAAGCGTAGGCAGGAGGATCGCAGGTTCGAGGCCAGAGGTAGCCTGTGCAACTTAGCGAGACTCTGTCTCAGGATAAAAAAATAAAACATTGGCTGGAGGGGCAGCCCAGAGATAGAGGACTTGCAAAGTATGTGAGGCCCTGGGTTCAACCTGGAAGTACTGCAAAATAGATAGATAGATAGATAGATAGATAGATAGATAGATAGATAGATAGTGAGGATCAAGTGGCCCACAGTAGGAACCCAGGGAAGACAACCAGCCCCTTCCCTCTGTGCCTGGAACCCCAGCCCCGGCCCCAGCCCTGTCTGTTGCCTCCTCGGATGTGCTCCTCAGCATCCTTGCACTCTGAACTTTGGGGGTTCCCATAAGAAAGTACTGAGCAGGTAACCAAGGCTGTTGATCTGGGAAGGTCCTGACTCGGGCTTTCTGCAGATCTGGAGGAGGGCGGTGCCCCATCACGGTGGCTCAGGGGAGCCTGAGATGTCCTAAGACCTTGGGCAGGCCCGGCGGCTCCTGGTCTCTGGGTGAATCAGGAGCAGCAAGGGCCTCTAGAACCCATTAATGGGACCCCCATGGCCTCCAAAGCTGTTGAGGGGGTCACTGCATGTCCAGCCTGGTGGGAACAGCAGCTCCTGACTCCCGGCAGCCATCTGTTCCCTACACCAGCCCTTGGATCCAGCTGCCATCCTCAGTCTCTTTAATCACCCCCTCTTCTGTCCCAAGAAGCTGGCAGCGCCCGCTCCTGTCTGCCAAGATCGCCATAAATTACAGGCGCCTCGGTTTCTTCAGCCGATCTGATTACCCGATTACCGGGGGTGTTTCCGGTTTAAATAACGCAGTCCACCTTTCCCAGAAACTGGACACCGGGCTGTGCCAGGGCCAAAGTGCAATTGTTCCCTGATGCTGGGAAGCAGCAAGGGTGCGGGGGGCAGCAGACCTCACCCCCCATCGCCCCTCTGATGGCCAGGGAGCGGACTGAGGACCAGCAGGGGGCGGGGAGGAACCTGGACTCCTGAGGGAGGAGGCAGCCTGCCTACACCTCCGGTGAGGACAGAGTTGAGGCCGGTCTGAGGTCTTTGTGTCCCCTTGGTCCTCAGGACCCCGGTGGAGAGAGACAGGGCCCCATCCAGGCTGGACGTCCCGGAGCTGGCCTGGGCTGGGGCTCAGGGCCGTGCAGCCACCCGGCCTTACTGGAATGATGGGCAGGGACAGAAGCCAGCTGTGCCCAAGCTGAATACAGGGCCGTTTGGGTGAGAACTGGGTCCCCACAGTGGGAGGCAGGAAACTTCTCTCCCCCACCGGTGCTGTGTCTCTGGGGTGACAGGAGGTCTCATTCCTGTTCCTCCCTGTGCCAACTTCTCTGTGTCTCTGATTGGCTCCCCCTGCTCAGTTCGCCCACGGCTTCTTGGGCTGCTCCAACCTCGGGCCTCAGCGCTGTGTCCACGCCACCCCGCTCCAGCAGCTGATTGGCTCTGGCTCTCGGAGCCCTGGGAGTGGCACCTGGCCAGGATGATGTTCAGTCCTGGCGACCTGGGAGAGCAGGATCATCTAGGATGTGGCTCTGGCTTCTCCCAGAGCAGGAGGCAGGGGGATGGCTGGGTGAGGGGAGGCAACTGCAAGAGGCGTCTGTCCCAGGAGGCCACCAACCAGCCTTTCGGCCCTAAGCCACAGCGCCCACCTGCAATTACCTGTCTGCACTGGGCTGGCGGGAGGACACAGCAGCGGCTGGGACCACACTGTGCCTTGCAGACAGCAGGAGGCTGCCCCTCTCTGGCCTGTTCCCGGCTCCCACCCAGACCCCTGGGCAAGGAGTAAATTCTACCAAGAGTCGCGGGAGCCTTAGCCCCCACTGCCTCCAGCCCTGGCTACTCCCTCTCCCAGAGCAATTCCGGCTGGGCCTGCCATCTAATGGGCCCCACGGCCTACTTTGGTCCACACCCTCTTGCAGCCAATCCAGTCCTAGCTGAGCTGACTCCCTGGCTGGCCTTGCATGGGAGTCTAGGTGGCAGCTCCTGCCCATCCCCATGCCTGGTGTCCCCTGAGGGGAGAGGCAGGAAAGCAGGCCTGAGGGTTCCCAAGGGGGCCGCGTATCCCTGAGCCTGTGGCCACCCCTTCCATTCCGGGGAGATCAGCCCCAGTTGGCAGACTGTGGCTGGCGTCTCTCTGACAGGCTGGACCAGGGCTTGATAGGAAAAGCAGCTGGAGCTCCGGGTCACCCTCGCGCAGAGTCACACAGTGGTGATTTAGGATTAGGAGGTCGAGGAGATCGGATGCCCCTGGAGGGGGGGCCTCGACCTGCCCTGGCCTCCTAAGGTCGCTCCCGCCTCTGGTTTAAGTCCCAGTTTGCAGGACGCTCCTTTAACCATATCTTTCCTTCCTTCGTGCCTGCGTACAGTGCAACGCCCCTGCCTGGTCCTCCCCAGAGACTGCCTTTCCTGGGTCAGGAGGTCAGGACGCATGGGGTCAGGAGGTCAGGACGCACTGAGCTTGGGGACTTCACAAGCCCCTGCTGGCTGTCTGCAGCTGGGCTGGAGGAGGAGCCTGGTGCAGGGGGAAGGCAAAGTCCCGGCTCCTCTGATGACTTGTAAGAGGAGGCCGGAGGGTTGGGTCCCACCCCTTTCCTCTCCTGCGTGTCAAACAAGTAAAACCAGAAAGAACCAGAGAAGGAGCAATCTGCGACTGGTGCGGCCTGATCCACACCCGCTCAAGCCCCAAGGCCATGCCAGGACCCAGGGTTGGGGCTTAGGAGGCCGGCAGGGCCTTCAGGTCAGGGAAACTGGCTTTGGAGTGAAGCTCATGGGCTGGAGGAGGCCGGACAGCACGTGCCTGCACCTACTGCTGATCTGGGAGGCTGAAAGGTGGGGCCCAGGGATGCTGCAGGGAACAGGACAGGAGCACAAGGGAAAATCCAGGGGGCCTAGGGGGAGGCCTGGGGTAAAGGGATCCGGGACGGCCTGCACCGGTGACCCCAGGCCATTCCTCCGCCTCTGAGCAGAGAAATTTCCTTTCCACGTCCAAGATGCTCCCTCTGACTGGTAAAGAGCAGCCAGGGGCTCCGAATCCCCCCAGGCTGGACAGCTGGCTGGCCACAGGCCCCCGCTGAGGGACTCGCAATCCTGGGCCCACCATGGGGTCTGCTTCCTTCGCAGTTCGGGTGGAGGTCATGCAAAGTGAGCCCCTGGGAGCGCGTCCTGCCTGGCTCCGGGGAGGCCTTGCTCCTGCTCTTAGGCCCAGCAGGTGGGGAGTGGGGCGGGGAACGGGGTGCGGGTCTCAGCACTCTGCACCCAGGGCCCCAGGGAAGAGGCCCGGCCTGGTGACCGCAGTCCGTGAAAAGCCCAAGTGGCCAAGGGGGGGCGATCGTGCCCCTTCCCACCACTCTCCTCGCCTCTCCTCCTCCCTGGGGACGGGAGGAGTCACTGTGGGCTTGGGATTTTTTTGGTGGAACTGGCGGGGCTGGACCCAGAGGCTCAGGCGTGCTTTGCAAGTGCTCACCACTGAACGGCTCCCCAGCCCTTTCTATCTTTTATCTTGAGCTAGGATCTTGTTAAGTTGTGCAGGCCGCCTCTGGCCTCGAACTCGTGATCCTCCTGCCTCTGTCTTCTGAATCACTGGGATCGCACGTGTGCGCCACCATGCCACTGTCATATTATCAACCATCGCATGCCAGTGGCCCTTCTTCCTGGAAGGAAACCACTGAGCCTATTGTGGAAAGGGAAAGTCAAGATCAGCAGCCCCCCGATCAGCAGCCCCCCGGCATCCTGTCTGGGTGTCCCTCGGGCTTTCTTTCCTTAATCCTCCTGGCTGTGAATTCAGGTGCAGACTTGGGAGCTACACAGACAGCCCAGCTCACGCTCAGCGCTCCACTTACAAGCTGTGTGACTGTGGCCTAGTTCCTTAACCTCTCTGGGCCTCTGTTGCCTTATCTGCAAATGAGGAAAATAACAGTGCCTGCCTCATAGACTTATTGAGAGGATTCCACGAGGTCAATGGTCTTTGGCAGTGCCACACCCATGGGTTCTGTGAACCCCTCAGAGAGGCCAGTGTGTCCTTACAAAAGGCATGGCCAGGCCTTCAGGTGTTGCAGTCACCTAACAGTACACCTAACAGTAGTGTACACCTAACAGTACACCTAACAGTAGTGTACATACTCCCAGGAAGCCTAGTTCACGTCACCAGCATGACATCTCTGGCCTGGCGTTGGGGAGGGATATGCACACCTAATTTGTTGCTGTTTTAGGTGCTGCCCAGTCGGGTCCAACTCAGCAGCTTTTAACAACCCTTGCCACTAGGCCCCACCAATAACAGAAGCCTCGATTTCAGTTGTCCTAGCGGCAGGAATTGAACATTCAACCGCAAAGAGCTTATGTGGTCACTAGACTATTTCTGAGTCTGGGCATTTACAGTTTGAAGTTCCCACAAATGAGAAAAAATTAAATTTCTAACTCGGTTGAGGCCTGTAGCCATACCACCCTGGCATCCGATCCTGCCAGATCTTGGAAGCTAAGCAGAGACGGCCTGGTTAGTACTTGGATGGGAGACCACCTGGGAACACCAGGTGCTGTAGGCTTGGGAGAAGGACCTGGCAACCCACTCCCAAAAATCAATCCACCATTGAAGACCTTGTGAATAGCAGAGAAGCACTGACATAGTGCCAGGTATGGCACAGTATTGGGGAGGGTTTCCTTCTGTTGTACATTCGGTTACTATGAGTTGGACCTGACTCAAGGGCACCTAACAGTAGTGTACATATTCCCAGGAAGCCTAGTTCACGTCACCAGCATGACATCGCTGGCCTGGCGTTGGGGAGGGATATGCACACCTAAGCCTGTGCCGGGGAGTCTGCAGCTGGTGACCCGCCTCTCTCACAGGGAATTCAGTAGACGCCCTTGGTCATCCAGGAGGGTGACCCCCATTGTCTTGAGGTCCTAAGGCTTCCTCGCGAGGTATCCAGGCAAAGAGTGGGCAGAGTTCTTGAGGGGTGCAAGAGTGCAGAGCTGTGGTGGGGGCCACTGCCGTCCGGTGATTGGGGTTTCGCACTTGTGCACAGAGTCTGGGCTGGGACTTCTCACTCCCTGGGGGAAATCGAGCCCAGGCTGAGGGGACTTAAAATATAAGGCCCTGGGGCAGGTGATGTGTGCTGTGAGAGAGCTGTTCTGGCTAGGGAAAGGCTTGATGCGGAGGGTAATGGAAGAATAACTTGGGGAGGCCGTGAGGTGCGCTCACTGATGCTCTGGGGTGGGAGCGGTGGGACAAGGCTGCAGCTGGGTCTGCAGTGTCCCGGGTGGCCATGTATTAAAACTTTTGTCCCCGGCTTGCCACCATTGGTAGGTGGGGAAACCTTTAAGAGATGGGGCCGAGAGGGAGGTGTTAGGTCATTGGGGGTGTGCCACGAGGGGGGGTATTATGGGACCCCAGGCTCTTCTTCATTCTCTCTTTTGATTCCTGGCTGTGAGGCGAGTGATTTTGCTCCACCACACACGCCCACCATGATGCTCTGCCTCACCACAGACCAAAGCCACAAGGCTAGCCAATCACCAATGGAAGCCTCCAAACCATGAGCCCAAATAAACCTTCTCTGTTCATAAGTCAATTGTCTCGGGTATTTGTTATAGTAACAAGAAGCTGACAATTGTCTCAGGTCTTTGTTACAGTAACAAGAAGCTGACTAACACACTCAGTCTGACATTATGAGTCCCCTGAGTGTTGGCTTGCCTTCAGCTTCTCGGGGATGCAGGTCTCCCAGGTGCAGGTCCAGGGGCCGAGCACACCCCCAGGCTCCTCGGGGATTTCCCAGGGTCTGAGTTCATGGCACTAATTGCTGGTTTATCCTTCCCTCCTCTGGGGAACCCCAGATGGCTGGAGAGAGTCCCTTTGAGATCTGGAAGAACATCATAATTTAGCATTTTCAGGGGTGGATGCTTGTAGAAGTTCAAATTAAACACTACATGGGGAAATTATAGGTGCTGCCGCCAAGAGGGACCAGCAAGAGGGGGGCGATTAGGGCCACAGCTCTGCTCTGTAGAGTTGTAGAGGAGACCACGGTTGGCTCCACACCTCACCTCGGTCCCGCTCTGGTCTGAGCCCTGCCCTGGGGTCAGACAGCACCTGGAGCCTCTGCCCCCCCACCTACTGCCAGGGCCCTGGCCTTCTCAGACCGTGAGTGTTGGGGGCAGCCAGCCTGATCCCTACCTCATGGCCCCAGGAACCCTGCAGTGACATCGTGGAGGGTTGTTTCTCACCCCAAATGCTTTCCCCTCATTTGCCCTAGAGCCCTAGCTGTGGGGTTGCCTTCTCCAGAGACCTCTGGGCAGGGAGAGATGCACTTGAGGCGCCGTGGCCCAGCAGGCTCCCCACTGGCCTCCAGGACCTGTTGGAGTCCAGGCAGCTCCGAGATTCCCTGGCAGGCAGAGCTGTGCTCAGGGGCAGAGGGGTGGAAACACCCTCACCTTCCTCTGTCCCCTGAGGGCCAGCAGGGCCAGGCCCAGGCACTCTACCCCGACGGCTGGGGTCCCTTCCCCACATCCGGCCACCTCTGGGGTGCAGCCTGGTCCAATCTCAGCCCGCAGGGCCAGGCCGGGGCCTCAGTGTGGGGTCCTTGTTTCTTAGCTCCCCGTTGAGGCTGCCCGTCCAGGAGAGGGGCCATCAGCGTCTCTCTGCAACGCTTCATCCCAGAGTCAAAGAAAACCAGCCAGCAACAAGGCCGATGGTGGCCGCTATTTGTCCCACGTCCACTGTGTCCTTGGCCCTTAAAGGCGCTGTTTCCGATTATGCGGCCTCCTGACAAGGCCCCACCTCCAGGGGAGGGCGTCTGAGGCTCAGAGGCGCCTTGCGACTTCCCCAAAGACAGACGCAGTGAGTGGGCGCTGGGTTCTCTACCACGTTGCCTGAGGCCCATCCACCCGCTGTCCACTCATCCTTCCTGCCGGAAGCCATCGCCTGCACCCTCCCCAGGTGACCCTCATCTTCCCCACTGGGGCCTTCCAGAGAGCTCCATGCACACAGTGAGCTGCCCCAGGGGGCCCACGGGTGACTGGCAACACCCGGGGGCCATGGTCACCAGGCACCTGTGGAGAGGGGCCCAGGGACAGGGCCCTGGCTCCCCGCCCAGCCTCCCCAGCCATCGTGACTCAGGTTCCTGAGCTTGGCAGGTAAAATATGGGCCTCCCACATAGCGACGTCGTATCCATTGCCTGTGTGACGTTCAGGGTTATCTGAGTGCCTGCATTTTATCTGGACGCCCTGCCTGGCCCCCCAGAGGCCGGAGGGCAGAGGGGCCGGGAGCTCAGGGCTTGGCAGAGGAGAAGAGATGGGGTGGCCAGGGAAAGAGCTGGGGAGGGCTGGAGGGAAGAAGAGGGGGCAAGAGGGCCACACCCTGTGCCCAGCCTGGCCCAGTCCCCATCTGGAGACAGACGGGGGGCGGGCAGGGGGACCCCTGTGTCTTCCCACGGAGGTGGCCAGAGGGCTGGTGGGAGAATAGGGCCTCCTTCCCCTCCGGGGTCCCCAGAAGAGAGGCCAGTGGGGGACATTCCCTCCTGGGCCCTCTGCTGGCTGGGCTCCTCCTTGGGCCCGGGGAGTTTGGTGGTTGGAAAGAGGGGGACTCATTCGCTGGCCTCCTCCCTTCTGCCCCGAGCAGCCCTTCTGGGGACGGAGAAGGGCAGTGGTGAAGTCACCCTGAGTCGTGGGTCCATGTCCAGCCCCCGGCCCTGATGACTTTGCCCTGAGCCGTGCTGGTAAACAGAAGCCAGTGCCCTGGCTGGAGCCTCCAGGGGAGCCCCTGGAGGCACTGGGGGGCTGTGGCTGAGCTCCTGGAGCCTCCATGCGGGCCCCTGCTCCCTGAAGCCAAGTCCTGTGTGGTCCAGGGGAAAGGGCACCTTTTGCTCTGCAGCTTTGGGGATGCGGTGCTTCAACTTTTAAACAACATTTGTTGTTGTTGTTGTTGTTGTTGTTGTTGTTGTTGTTGTTGTTGTGTGCCGTCAAGTCAGTATCCGACTCATAGCGACCCTGTGTACAACAGGTGAAACACTATTGGCAGTGCTTCTCTGCTGTTCATAGGGTTTTCAATGGCAGATTGGTTTTTGGGAGGGGGTTGCGGAGTCCTTCTCCCAAGCCTACGGCACCTGGTGCTCCCAGGTGGTCTCCCATCCAAGGACTAACCAGGCCCAACCCTGCCTACCTTCCAAGATCTGATGGGATTGGATGCCGCAGGACATTTGGGAGCTTCCAATGTGTCACCCTGTGATGGGGACTCCTGCAGCCGGCAGACTCCTTTCCAGAGCATGGAAGGGGGGCAGCAGCCGGTTGGTCACAGGCAGCCTGCAGGCTCGGAGGCCTGCCCAGCAGGAGCTGCCCTGAGCTGCCCTTTGCACCTTCTCAGAAGGGCTGTGTCCAGACTCAGCCTCCAAGGGTCTCAGAGGCTGCCAGGTGGTGTGGGCAGGGCAGGGCTGTGCAGGGTCCCGGGCCAAAGCCTGGCCTAGGCAGAGGGCATGGAGGAGGGGCGATGTCCTGGGGAGCTGCCAGGTCCAGCTTGCTCAGGAAGGACCACGTGGTGGCCACGCAGAGGGCAGGACGTGGAACCAGGAAGGCCAGGGTGGAGTCCTGCCGGCCCAGCAGACAGGGTCCTGGACAGCCTAAGTGCGATACGCGAAGCTGGGAGCAGGTGCTCAGGGACGCTGGGCAGACGGCCTCAGGCCAGTCACGCTCTGTTGTCAGCACTGAGGCCAGAGTGCATCGAGTAACATGGGGGATGTCAGGTTGATGGAGGTGTCGCTCCCAGGCACAGGCCCCCAGGCACAGGCCTGCCTCTGGGGGGCCTGAGCCGCCACCTCTAATTCCTCAGCTGGGATCCCTCACCAGTCTCACCTCAGTCCTGGCCCTGCTGCGGCGCCGGCCACCCCTTCATTGCCACTAGACAGCCCAAGAGGGCTGAGTTCATGGACTCTGGGGCGGGCGGGGCCCTCGCCCGGTTCCAGGCGCTTTCCCAGGCTGGACAGGTCCGTGACGGCTGCTCTCCAAGTCCCCGTCGCAGCAAAGTGCGAGATTCACCCAGGGCTCAGAACAGATCCTCGAAGGGTGAGCCCCGCTTCCTCCCTCCTTTCCTCCCTGTCCCCTGGCTCAGCCCTTCCCCCTCCCTTTCCTTCCCTGCCCTCTGCAGAGAGGCCTTTCTAGAACCCAGATCTGATGGCGTCAATCTCACAGAAACCAGAGGAGAGAGGATGGGGACTTCTGGAGAGAAATGGGCATCACCCAGGTCTCCATCTAACTCAGCCTGGTTTTTCTTACTCTAGAGTAATATAAGGAGGGAACATGGGAAATAGAAACAGAAAGAGGAGGGTTATTCATTTTTGCCCTGTAAAGCCAATACCCCCATGTGTCTGCCAGCACTGTGGACTTGTGTGTTGCTGAGATGCTGAAAGCTAAGCCATGGGTATTTCAGACACCAGTAGGGCCACCCATGGTGGACAGGTTCCAGCTGAGCTTCCAGACTAAGACAGACTAGGGAGAAGGACCTGGCAGTGTGCTCTCAAAACAATTAGCCATTGAAAACCCTATGAATAGCAGAGAAGCACTGTCAAATACAGTGCTGGAAAATGAGCCCCCCAGGCTGCAAGGCATTCAACAGACACCTGGGGAAGAGTTGCCTCCTCCAAGTGGAGTCGACTTTAATGATGGGAGTGGAGTAAGGGCCCTGGGACGGCCTTTTGCTGCTGTGGCACAACTCAAAATGAGAAGAAACACAGTGTCTGCATCAATGGGCTCCAACATAAAGAGATCACGTACATGGCACAATGTTGGGGAGTGTTTCGTTCTGTTGTACACAGGGTCGCTATGAGACAGACAGGATTTGATGGCGCCCCCAACAACAGCCACCACAAAGCCAGACACAGCCACAGGATTTGCTTTGGCTGATGGACTGAGTGGAAGCAATGCCTGTCACTCAGGCAGAACCTTCCAGAACCAGCGTGGAGTGTGCCACACTCTCTTCCCGTTCTGAGAGGTTGTCCATGTTTTATGCGGCAGGACCCCTCTGGGCCACACCAGCCTGGCTGGAGGAGAAGCAGGAACATCCCCCAATGTCCCCCAATGAGCCTCCTCTCTATGCTGCCTTTGCCCAGTCTCCGAAGCTCCACCAATGAGATTCCAGAGGGAGGGGGCGAGGACCTGTTGGGCCCTTTCCGCCTCTCCAGTGGTAACTCGTTGGTTGAGGCCATGCCTACTGGATGGCCGGCCCCTGCCCAGGGGTTGAGCAGGTCAGGCAAGCATAAGTGCAGTTGCTACTCTTTCTCCTTTTGTCCGGAGAGTGTCTGCATGCCCATGGGGTAAACAAATATAAAGATAACAAACATAGATAAACAAATATAGTTTGCGTGCAAACTATCATACACATCTTTTCCTGTCTCCAGGAAAAGAATTGATGCTTTTGAATTATGGTGCTGGAGACGTCTATTGAATATCCCATGGACTGCCCAAAGAACCAACAGATGTGCCCTAGATGAAGTGCAACCAGAGTGCTCCTTGGAAGCAAGGATGGCCAGACTGTGTCTTACACATTTCAGACATGTAGTCAGGAAAGATTAATCCCTGGAGAAAGACTTCATGTTTGGCATAGAATTGGGAAGTGTTTTGATCTGCTGTACATAGGGTCGCTATGAGTTGGACTCGACTTGACAGCACCTAACAACAACAACATCATACACATCAATATACATATACATTGAATATTTTTAAATGAATGTCAGCAAACTACAAGGTTCTTCTGCATCTTGGGCATTTTTTCCCCCTACATACTTTTTTAGTGTCCCACATTAGCATATAGGGATCCACATCATTTTTTCCAGTGGCTGGATAGAAAGTCCTCCATCCAATGGATGTGCTATAATTTTTTTAACCTAGTCTTTTACTATGGGTAATTAGATTATTTCCAGTTTTCTAATGCAGTAAGACTCAAATCAATAAATCCACATAAAACCACACAGTTAAATTATAATTTAAAAAAATGAACAAAGGCTTTTTTCTCTGCTCCTTAATAAATCAGAGAAGCAGTGGGACATACATGGTCCTCTAATCTCTAAGAACTAAAACTACAAAATAAGCATTGGTTGGTGACGGTCTAGGGGTGCTTGACAGAGGCAAACACACCCGCCTGGAAGGTGATGATTTTACCTCAGGCCAAGAGTCCCGTGGGTAAAGCCTACGAATGTGAGCTCACCCTGTCAAACGACAAAACAAGCCACTAAGAACAAGAATCAGGACAAAGCAACAGACAGGACAATTAAATCGCCAAGTAACTCAAGTACTGAAATTTTCAGCTGTAAATTATAAAAGAGACAAACTTACACTTATTACAGAAACTTAAAAGTGAAATTGAAAATAGGAGAACAGAACAGGCATAGTTATATGTTAAAAACAGGCCAACTGAAAAATAAAGTACTTCCCTAGAATTTGAAATAGAATAGGATTTTAAAATAGAGGAATTTAAAAGGCACAACAGAAAGCGTCAATAGCAGAAGATAAAACCAAAGAAATGACTCAGAACTTGGTATAAAGAAGAAATAAGATGAAAATAAGAAAAAGAAATAAGTGACATGGAAGATAGCACATGCAGTCGGAATTCCAGAAATAAAAAAAAGAGAGATTGGAAGAGAAGTAATATTTGAAAAGAGGTTTTTGTTTTTACTGAATGTTCTCAAATTGATGAAGATAAATTCTGAGGTTTAAGAAACAATGCATCATAAACAGGATAACATAAATAAATTTAAGTTCAGATGCACTGCGGTGAACTCTGTCAAGATGTTCTGCCAAATCTAGCCAAGGACCCCTTGGTCTCATTCTGTCATTTTTTAAATCCACGTCATAGCAACAGCAGCAACAGTAGGTTACTTTAGTAAACATTTATGTAAGCAGTTTCAGTAAACATTTTATGTTTTCAAAGTCCTTTCCAGATACTGTCTATAAAGACTTTGACAGATCAGGAAATGCGTGTCAAATACTGAGGGGCTGGAGCTGGGTGTACTGGGGAGGCTGAGGCAGGAGGACTGACATAAGTCTGGGGTCAACCTGGTCTGCACAGCGAGTTTCAGGCCAGCCTGGGCTACACAGTGAGACCCTGTCTCAAAAAACCAAAAAGTAAAATAATAATAATAAGAGACTGGTTCAAGGCCAGGTTGTTCCACAGCAGCTGCAAATAAGTCTGTGGCCTCCTAACCAGGGTCCTTCCTACTCTGCTCCCAGGAGAAAGTTTCTAAGCTCCTTGGAAGCCTCCTGCTGTAGAGACCGCTGTGCCTTGGGAGCCAAGCAGGGCTGAGACAGAGCTCCTATTGTGGAGAGGGTCCCGGGCTTGGAGGCCAGTTGCAGCAGGGCTTGCCCTCAGTCCCGGGTGCCTGGAGCCGGCTCCTGCCTTGGCCGGAAGCTGCTGCCTGTTGGGCTGGGGAGGAAAGCAACCGCTGAGTGGAACCCAGAGCCTGGAGCAGGCGCGGTGCAGCCCCAGCTCTGACGATCTTTCCTACAGCGCCTTCGCTCTCGTTTTCTGTCTCTAAGAAACGTTGTTGCAGCTGTGCTTTCTGCCATGGTCGGTAGGGCTGGGAAGGGATGGGTGGTGGGCAGTAGGAGGGGGAAGGGAGAGGGCAGGGCTTGGTTTCTGGGCTTTATTTTCTCAAGGATTGTCCCATAGGAATCAGAGGGTGTGGACCCGCTCACACCTGGATGCTGGACTTAGGAGTTGCGTGACATACATTGCTACTGTTGGCAAGTTACCTCTTTGTGGCTCTTTGTTGTGGCAGCCTTAGGAAATGCACAGAGGTTATTGGGTGTCTTGGTTGCCCACTGTCCACACATCTCTCCTGGTTTGGCAGGCGACCCTGACGCTCCTTCTGGAAGCGGAGTAGCTGTTCTTTTATCAGCTCAGGGCAGCTTGACAGTGGGCTGTCCCCGCACACAGCAAGCAGGCATTTCTGAATTTTGGAAAAGTGAACTGAGACTCCAGGTCAATGTTGTTGTTAGATACCATCGTGTGGGGTCCAACTCATGGCGACCCGATGTATAACAGATGAAACACTCTCGACACTGTGCCATGCTAGACACTATTGTCAGTGCTTCTGTGCTATTCATAGGGTTTTCAATGGTGGATTGTTTCGGGATTGTTTTGGGAGTGGGCTGCCAGCTCCACCTCCTTTCATTTTGGGTGTGTGTGTGTGTGGTGGATTGAACCCAGGGCCTTAAAGAGTGCAAAGCAGTTGGCTGTGGCCAAGGGGAGACTCTAATGGCTCAGCAGCTGGTGCCCAGCAGGACTGAGGCAGCGTCAGCAGTGGCCATGGGGGTCCTGGGAGGCAGCCTTGGGACTGGCCCTTCTTCCCTGCCCCTCCCCTGTTGTTTCTTACTTAAGTGTGTTTCTTACCCAGGCTCCCCGGGACTCGAGCTACTTTCTTTTGCATTAACCACAGCCAGTGTCTATTGCTCAGAACATAGAAGCCTGACCAGTGCCTCACAGGTCTTCAGGGTTCCCTTCAGTTTCAAAGGATGATTTACTCTCCATGCTTTTTGTTTTTAATTATCAATTAACATTTAACACAGAATCTGCAGAGCGCCAGTTGTTAATCAGGAGGCGATGCTCAGAGGCAGGCAGGGGCCAATTTTCCCCAGGAGACCCGTGCCGGGCATGAAGGGCCCAGATTTTACGCAAGACAAATGGGCCTAGGCTGGAAGAGGCTCCTGAGACCTTCCTGTCAGGAAAGCCACGAAGCTGCAGTAGGGGAGGCAGACGACCGTGTGCTCCGTCCCGTGCACCTTTCCAACGAACCTTCCGTCCCTGCTGGTCCCTGAGCGATTTTAAACGGCTTTGTAATTTGTGGGAAAACGACAATACTGCAAATGAGCTCTGACCTTAAAAATACAAATTAGTTGTGTGCAGGAGAATGCAGCTGATTATTGGCCTGCTTGGAAGCTATTTGGGAATTCCTTTCAGCTGTGATAAATCTCTAGGACCACCCCATAGAGTCTCTCATTAACTAGTGAAATAAAATGCTGACTGTGTGTTCATTGTATCATCTGATATGGCTGTAAGTTGTTGTTATTGTTGTTAGGTGCTGTCAAGTTGGGTCTGACTCACAGTGACCCTCTGTACAACAGAACGAAACATCTCCCCACACTGTGCCATGCACACGATCTTTTTATGTTTGAGCCCAATGTTGCAGATACTGTGTTTCTTCTCACTTTGAGTTGTGACACATCAGCAAAAGGAAGTCCCAGGGGCTTTACTCCATTCTCTTCATTAAGGTCAACTCTACTTTGAGGAGGCAACTGTTCCCCAGTTTTTCTTGGATGCCTTCCAGCCTGGGGAGCTCATTTTCCAGCATTATATTTGACAGCGCTTCTCTGCTATTTCTAGGGTTTTCAGTGGTTCGTTGTTTTGGGAGTGGGTTGCTGGGTCCTTCTCCCTAGTCTGTCTTAGTCTGGAAGCTCAGTTGAAACCTGTGGCCTTGCTGGTATCTGAAATACCAGTGGCACAGCTTTCAGCATCACAGCAGCACATAAGCCTCCATAGCACAACAAGTTGACACACACCTAGGAATGGTTATTCTGTCTGTCTGTCTGTCTCTCTCTCCCTCTTCTTTCTCTTTCCAGTACTGGGGATTGAAACCAGGCCCTTGTCTATGCCAGGCATACTCTCTACCCGTAAGCTATACCCTCATCCCCTTTTTATTTTTATTTTGAGACAGAGTCTTGCTATGTCACCCAGGCTGCCTTCAACCCCCCAGTCCTCCTGCCTTACCCTCCCGTGCCCCCATGAGGGATAAGGGCCCTGAGAAGTTCTGTGACTGACCCAAGGCCCCTGTGCCAGCCGGGGTCTGTGAGAAGCGGAGCCAGATGGGATGTAAGCCTTACGGATATTCTTGGGGGAAATGGCTGCGAAAGCAGATGAGGAGGAGAAGAAAGAGGCTCGGAAAGCCATCCGCCCACCGTGCAGGTTTGACTCCAGGCACGGGACGGTGGGGGGAAAGGTGGCTGGAGGGTTCTGGACCTTTCTGCGGTCCACAGCCATCAAGGCCATCAGGAGCCCTTGAGCCACGCCAGCCACCAGAGGGACCCAGGGTCTCCGACTTTTCCGGGGCTCCTTGCCCTTGCTCCCTTCTGTTTTTCTGCACCCCTCCCTGTTCCATGCATTTCCACCACAGGGCTTGAAAATTTGGGGCAACCTGCCCATGGAAGAGGGGGTTCTGGGACTGGTGACAAGCAGCTAGTTTAGGACATGATATGGCCTGACAGATCTCACCCCTTTCCATGTAAGAGTCTGTTTCTGTGGTCACAGCGAAGGGACCCTCCTCAGCGCAACTGTGGTCGGGTTAGACGGCTGGGAGACACTGGCAGGGACCTAGGGGACCAGCTTATGCATTCAGAACACCCAGGGCCTTGCTATGTCCCTCGGCTGGGAGGACTGTGGGTGAGTCCCAGGCACAGCCAGCTTGCACCAACCTATGGAAGTGTTTTTGGTGCTCGTCAGTGCCTTGGCCAAGCCCCCAGAATGTTCCAGACCCCCAACCTGCCGTGCTTAGACAGTTCCTGTGCATTAGGAAGAGGATCTTTGCTCCCTAGGGACCCCTCGTTCTCAAATGCCCAGAGATGAGGGGCACAGCCCACGGAGTTGGGGCCATTCCTGGGGTCCAAGGTAGGTTGGCTTGGTGTCTTCTGGTATTTATCACCATTTTTACCATCAATCCTAGGTGCTCCAAATGTAGGGTGAAGGGGAGAAGGCTGAGTGCTCTCTGAGGGTAGGAGAAGAGCTACAGTAATGCACTCTGCAAAGGTCACCTTAGTGTCACCCTTTAAAGACGAGCAAAGCGAGGCTGGCGGCCGCACGGAGCTGATATCGCTGTGGGTTAAATCTAGAACGGGATGGATTGTCCCAGTGCCCGGTCCCTATGTGTATTCCTGAGTCTCCTCATTCATCAAGCAGGGGGACCCAGCCTCCTCGAGACACCCACTGTCTGTGCCCGCGAGAGTCTAAGAAACGTCTGGAGAACTGGGGGGAGAAGCCAGAGAGGGACGTCCCACCCCAGAAAGACACTAAAGGAGGGAACTGTCGGCTGCACCAGGGGGACAAAGACAAGGTGGCCCGTGACAAATGAAGCCAGGGCAGAGGACAACAGTAGGAACTCGGAAGGAAGGGGCAGCAGGACAGTTGGGGTGCAGGTGGAAGGCAATGGGTGAATTGGAAGGGACAAGAAGGATGCAGGGGGCCTGAGGGCCAAGGATGGGAGGGGACGGGAGGGTTTCCAGCCCATGATGGCCCTGTGGGATCCCACCTGCCATGTCCACCGGCCAGCAAGCCTTGCATGGTCTCCTGTCTCTCACCTGCCACCCTGAGCAAGAATGAGCAGGCACCGCCACGGAGGAGATGGCGACCGGGTCTCTAGGGACAGTGCTTCCTGGCTGGTTTCTGGGTGGACCTGGCCTGGCACCAAAAGGCGAGAGGACAGAGTGCTGGGCCGTGCATCTAGGCATGTGAAAGCTGTACGCAGCGCCTGGCACAGTGGCGCACGCCTGTCATCTCAGTGGCTCGGGTGGGGGTGGGGGGAGCGGAGGCGGGAGGATGGCAAGTTCGAGACCAGAGGCAGTCTGTGTAACTTAGCGAAACCCTGTCTCAAAAAGTAAAAAAATGGGCTGGGGGAGCAGCTCAGTGGTCCGGCACTTGCAGAACATGCAAGCAGGAGGCCCTGGGTTCAACCCCCAGTACTGAAAAAAAAAAAAAAAAAAAAGTGCTGCATGCAGCCAGCACGGCACTAACTGCGGCGCGCCCTGCTCCCACCTGGAGGCCCCGGGCAGCCAGGCTGAATGGCTGTTGGATTCTCTGTCCTGCTCTGCTGGGGCCACAGTGCCCTTGACTGCTCACGTCCTCCACATCCACTGCTTTCCGACCACCGCCTAGGGGAGGCAGGCCAGGGTCTCCAGGGCAGGGTTTCCACGTGGAAACCACGGGGTGGGAGGTGCGGGGGTGGGGTGGGGGGAGCGCCGCACGGTCTCTGGGAGGCTCCATCCTTGCCTTCAAGCTTCTTGTGAAAAAGCGTTTGCGTGCTGACCTGTCCTGCGTCCGTCCCCTTCCTTCCGTGGGGCTGGCAGTTCTATTTTTGAAGGTGTGGGCAGGGCCCAGGCTGGGCAAGGATGGCCCAGTCACGCAGAGCTTAATGTGGCTGCTACCGCAGCCACTGACCTCAGCTTATCTTTCTCACCCAACCCTGTGTTGCTCCTGGGAAATCGGGGCGGGGCGTGGGTCCTGTCTTCAGGCTCTGGGCATCAAGGGGTGGAGGGGAGGGAGAGAGAGAGAGAGAGAGAGAGAGGAGAGCGGGAGAGGGGACAGGGAGAGGGGGAGAGAGAGGGAGGAGAGACAGAGAGAAAGAGAGAGGGGGGAGGGAGGAAGGGAGAAGGAGAGAGGCAGAGAGAGGGAGAGAGAGAGGAAGAGAGGGAGAGAGAGAGAG
>VMDO01000269.1:0-268997 GCA_007922755.1 Pedetes capensis | reverse complement strand
GAGAGACAAGGGGAGAGAGAGAGGGAGAGAGGGAGGAGAGAGAGGTAGGAGAGACGGGGAAGAGAGAAAAAGAGAGGAGAGAGGGGAGAGAGAGGGAGAGGGAGAGAGGGAGGGGACAAAGGGGAGAGAGAGAGAGGGAGAGGAGAGTGGGAGAGTGGGAGAGGGAGAGAGGGAGAGAGAGAGAGAAAGAGAGAGGGGAGGGATGGAGAGAGGAGAGGCAGGAGAGAGGCAAAGAGATGGGAGAGACTGGGGAGAGAGAGAGGAGAGAGGGAGAGAGAGAAGAGAGGGGGAGAGAGAGGGAGAGAAAGAGAGAGAGGGGGGAGGGAGGAGAGGGGGGGAAAGAGAGAGGAGAGAGAGGAAGAGAGATGGGGAAAGAGAGAGACAGAGAGAGATGGAGAGGCAGAAGGAGAGGAGAGAGAGGAGAGGGAGGAGCGGTGTCTGAGAGGCTGATCTCCGAGGGGCCTCGGAAGTTGAGAGATTTATTTCCCTTGCTAAAGCTGAAATATTTTCTCTGGGCTCTCTCCTGGGGAACACTTACGTGCAGGATTAATTTATGGCTGGATCTCAAACAAAAACAGTCCTTTAGCCCAACACCCAATAAAGTTTCCATTTATTCTCTGCCCATGTTTCCTCCCCACCTGGCAGGGAGAGGCCCCCAGGCACCGGGTGTTTTCTGTGTACCCCGCAGGCCAGTCCCCCTCAGGGGCTCCACCTCTGTAGGGTGTCTGGCACTGTCCAGAACTGAGGCCCTGGCTGACGTCCGTGTCTTCACCCTGGGCTCCGGCACCCGGCCTCCTTCACCCAGCCAGCTGCTCTCCATTCTGAATTTATGCCTCCTTGTGAGGACCCAGGTTTGATCCCCAGCACCACAAAAAATGGGAGAGGGACGTGGCAACCCACCTGCTAGCAATTCCCAAACAACCAGCCAGTGAAAACCCCATGCCAGTTGCTATGAGTC
Source organism: Pedetes capensis (assembly GCA_007922755.1). Lineage (NCBI taxonomy): Eukaryota > Metazoa > Chordata > Mammalia > Rodentia > Pedetidae > Pedetes > Pedetes capensis. The sequence goes on along the minus strand of VMDO01000269.1, from coordinate 268,039 downwards.
AGATCTGATTCAACAGCACCGAACAACAGCAGCAGCAGCAACAACAACAACAACAACAACAACAACAACAATAACAACAACATGTCTCGTAGATGTGGGCTTTGGTTTGGGAGCTGGGGTCCCACAGGGAAGCTTGAGGGGCGCTGGCCGTCCTTCCTGTGTAGCAACCCCCCCAGAATAGAAGCCCCCAGGGCCTCTCTCCACAGGCCCCAAACCCGGGGCTCTCAGACTTGCTGCCATGGAAGGTCAGCACAGAGCCGGACCTCTGCACAGAGGGAAACTGAGGGAGAAGCGAGGTGCCTGGAAAGAGGTTTCAATTCTGCAGTGCTGAGGTGTCCACACCAGAGCTCAGATGCGCCCCGGGTGCCTCCTCCCAGGCTGGCCTAACGGAGTCACCAGCTCCGCCTGTCCAAGGTTAAGTGACCAGCTGGGACCAGCAGAGGCAGGCGTGGGTCACCCTGACCCCAACACCTCTCCCAGGAGCAGCAGCCAGCGCCCAAGGCCTGGGAAGGGGAGATTGTGTGGGACAGGGGGTGGGTGATGGGTGGCCTCCCAGAGTCATGGAGACCCTCTGTGGCCTCCTAGGGTCACAGAGACCCTTTGTGGCCTCCCAGAGTCACGGAGGCCCTCTGCAGTCTCCTGTAGTCATGGAGACCCTCTGCGGTCTCCTGGAGTCATGGAGACCCTCTGTGGCCTCCCAAGTCAGGCCCTGGGCATGGGATGGGGCTGCAGAGGGGCAGCCCTGGCCTTCGACCCCCAGAGCTCTGTGCATCTCTTCTGCGCCCCCCTGCACCTTCCCCCCAACCCGCCCAGCTCCTTGGACTGCACCCTCTGGCACAGGCCATCCCAGGAACCTTCTGGAACAGTCCTGCGCCCTCTTGCCCTGCTGGAGCCCGATCTCCCTGGAGGACCCTGGCCCCGCGAAGGCCTCTGGTGTGGCCACTCCTTCCACTGGCGGGGCCTCCCCTTCTCTGCCTGCCGCGCCTCCTGAAAATGCCTGTTGGCAGAGGGCCTTCCCGCAGGGCCTGATCCTTTCCCGCTCAACCCTGGCCTTCTGGGTGCCTGGACTTTGGTGATCTCGACTCGGCTCCTGGAGGAGACACCGCACCCCCTGCCCGACCCAGTCCTTGAAATTCTCGGGTGTCTTCGCCCCCACGGAACCTCAGTCACACGCCGCAGACTTGGGCACCGCCAGTCAAGCACTCGTCCGTCCTGGCAGCTGGCGCTCGGCTGGGAGCTGGGCACCTCCAGCTTCCTGCATGCATCAGGTTCACTCCTGGACTCTCTCCTCGGCAACCCCCCAACTTCCCAGCCCCTTGTGTTCACCCCCAACAAACCCGACTCCGACTGACCCCAAATCCTGCCTTCTCTGGGCACCAACTGACCAGGGCCACAGGCACCACTGTGCTGAGCAGTCGCAGCTCAGGTTCGTGACCATGGCCTCGGGTGGCCTTCATGCTGCCCGGCCAGCCCAGGGCATTCGGTCCCCAGGGGCTGAGGGTTATTTCCTGCCTCTCCTTTTCTCTTTCCCTCCCCACACCACCCTCTGCTGATAGCTCCCTGTGTAGCAATAACTGCGGAGTGGGGAACAGTTGGAACCAAATGCCACCTAGGGACGCTATCCCCTCCACCCTGCTACCTTCCTTCATGCCCCACCTCATGGCCTCCCCTCCTGTTGCTATGGAAGAATCGTCCAGCAGAAACTAAGCTGCCTTTGCGCCCCGCCTCCATCCTGCTTCACTTGGTCCCACTGCACAGAGACTGTGTCTTTTATGGGCTGAAGGTCAGTTGTCACCTCACCTTGGGCAAGTCACTTGGCGCCATGTCCCTGACAGCATGTGCTCACGTTCTGGTAATTCTTGCGCGACATTTCAGACTTCCTTGTTATTCATATTTCTGTTGCAGCCATCTGGGGTCAGTGATCTTTGATGTCACTATTGCAACTGTCTTGGGGCACCGAGAGCTGCGCCCCTGTAAGATGGCAAACTCAGTCGGTGAGTGTTGTGTGTGGTGACACTCCAACATCCAGCGTCCCCCTCTCTCTTCCTCTCCTCCTGGAGACACACAATACGAAAGTCAGGCCGATTAATAAAGCTGCCATGGCCTGTCATGAGTGAGTGAGAGGAACAGGCACACGTCCCTCGGATTAAATGAAAAGCTAGAGAGGATTCAGCATAGAGGAGAAAACAGGTCAGAGGCTGAGCTGTGCTGCAAGCTAGGCCTCGTGCAGTAGACAGTCAGCCAATCTGGAATTCAAAGGGAAAGTTCTTGATGGAATTTAAAATGCTGCTCCAGTGAACAAGCCAGTGGTAAGAAAGCGAAAATCTTCTACTGCTGATAAGGAGAGAATTTCGGTGGTCTGGGAAGATGATCGAACCAGCCATGACATTCCTTTAAGCTAAAGCCTAAACCAGAGCCAGGCCCCGACTCTCCTCAGTACTGTGAAGGCCAAGAGAGGCAAGGAAGCTGCAGGAGACAAGTTTGAAGCTGGCAGAAGCTGACTCAGGAGGCTCAAGGACATGAGCGTCTCCATAGCATGAAAGTTCAGGAGAAGCAGCAGGTGCTGACGGAGCAGCTGCAGCACGGTAGCCAGCAGATCTAGTTAAGCTGAGTGAAGGTGGGGGCTGGCCACACTAAACCCCAGATTTTCCATGTAGGATTTTCATAGCTGGAGAGGAGAAGTCAGTGTCTGGCTTCAAACTTTCAGGAACAAGCTTAAGACGGGCAAATGCAGCTGGTGACTTTAAGTTGAAGCCAATGCTCATTTACCATCTTGAAATCCTGGGCCCATAAAAATTAAACTAAATCTCCTCTGCCATGCTCTGTCAATGAAACAACAAATCCTGGGTGACCGCACATCACTTGTGACATGATTGACTAAATATTTTAAGCCCACTTTTGAGATCTACTGCTCTGAAAAAATAAAATCAAAAGATTCTTTTCATAATATTATTGCTCACTGGTTAATCAAGAACTCTGAAGGAGATGGATAAGATTACTGCAGTTTTCACAGCTGCTGACACAACATCCATTCTGCAGCCACAGATCAAGGAGTCATTTAGACTTTCAAGTCTTATTATTTAAGAAATGCATTTTGTATGACTATAGCTGTCATCTGCCTGCACCTATAGCCCTGTGGCATCCAATCCCATGAGATCTCAGAAGCTAAGCAGGGTGGGCCCTGGTTAGTACTTGGATGAGAGACCACCTGGGAACACCAGGTGCTGTAGGCTTGGGAGACGGACCCAGCAACCCACTCCCAAAAATCAATCCACCACTGAAAACCCTATGAATAGCAGAGAAGCACTGACAACAGTGTTTTGCCTATTGTACGTGGGGTCGCTATGAGTTGGACACCAACTCAATGGCACCTAACAACAACATAGCTGCCGTCAGTGGTGATTGCTGTGATGGCTCTTGGCAAAGCAAATTGAAAACCTTCTGGAAAGCACTCTCCGTTCTAGAGGCATGAGGAGTACGTGGGATTCATGGAAGGAGGTCAAAATATCCACATTCACAGGAGTTTGGAAGAAGCTGATTGCAACCTTCAGGGATGGCTTTGAGGGCTACAAGACTTTGGCGCAGGAGGTAACTGCAGATGTGATGGAGACACCAAGAGAAGCATTGGAAGCGAGAAGCTGAGGCTGCGGTGTGATGGACTTGCTGCCTTCTCAGGGTCAGGCTTTAACAGCCGAGGAGCTGCTCGTAATGGTGGAGTGAAGAAAGGGGCTGCTTGAGGTGGCATCTACTCCTTTTTTTCATTGGAAATTTTTAATGTACACTTAATGTGTTTCATTCTGACATGCATTTCATTGTGACATTTCCATATATGCGTTTCATTGTACATTGCACAGATAACGTCCCCTTACCCTCTGGTGCCCCTCCTCCCCCCACCCACCCCCGCCACCAATGGCCTCTCTTCTACTTGCACGTCTTTTTGTAGGATTGTTTTTCTAGATACCCGTGCATCCCAATTGTGATTTAAGTCCACACTTTTTTCTGTAGTGATCTATCTTTTCACATTGCCAGCAGTGTTACATGAGTAAGAGATGGAATCTACTCCTTAAGAAGGTACTGTGGACACTATTGAAGGGACAGGGAGGGGTTGGGATTTTTATATGAACTCATTTGAGAAAGTAGCAGCAGGGCTTCAGGAGATCGACTCCTTGAGGTTTGAGAAAAGTTCTACTATTGGTAAAATCCTATTGTTGTTGTTGTTGTTGGGTGCTGTCAAGTCAGAGTCTGACTCATAGCAACCCTATATACAACAGGCGAAACACTATTGTCAGTGCTTCTCTGATATTCATAGGGTTTTCAATGGCTGATTGTTCGTTGGGAGTGGGTTGCTGGGTCCTTCTCCCAAGCCTACAGCACCTGGTGTTCCCAGGCAGTCTCCCATCCAAAGACTAATCAGCCCTGACCTTGCTTAGCTTCCAAGATCTGATGGGATCGAATGCCACAGTGGTACGGCTGCAGGCCTAAAACGCTATTAAACAACATCAAATACTACGGAGAAATGCTTTGTGAATCGAAGAATCGGTTGATGTGTCGAACGTCACTGCAATCTTAAGAAGTTGCTATATGAGCCAGGCATGGTGCTGCATGCCTTTAATCCCAGCGACCCAGGGAGGCAGAGGCAGGAGGATCACAAGTTCAAGGCCAGAGGCAGCCTGCATAACTTAGCCCCTGTCTTAAAACACAAAGTAAAAAATGGGCTGGGGGTGTAGCTCAGTGGTTGAGCGCTTGCAAGAATCATGCGTGAAGCCCTGAGTTCAACTCCTTTGTACAGTAAATAAATAAATGAATGAATAAGAAAGAGAAGCTGCTATAGCCACCCTGATCTTCAGTGCCCAGCACCCTGATCAGTGAGCAGCCCCAACATGGAGGCAGGAGCCTTGATCAGCAGTAAGAGTAGGACTCCGTGAAGGCTCAGATAGTCATTAACATTTTTTTAGCAATGAAGTAGCTTTAAATTAACGAATGTGCATTATTTTTAGAGAGAATTCTATTGCATAATTGACTGCACTATAGTGTAGCCACAACTTTATATGCAGGTGCTGTTGTTAGGTGCCATCCAGTCAGGTCCGACTCTCAGAGACCCTATGTACAATGGAATACCTTCCCCAACACTGCCGTGTCTGGCACGATGTCAGTGCTTCTGTGTAATTCATAAGGCTTTTAATGGCTGATTGTTTTGGGAGTGGGCTGCCAGGTCTTTTTCGCATTTTTGTGGTGCTGAGGATCGAACCTGGGGCCTTAGAGAGTGCAGTGCAGTACTCTGCCTACAGCTGAGCTAAATCCCAGCCCTCTTTATATGCACTTAGAAGCCAAAAAATCTTGACTTCCTTTATTGCAATATTTGTTTTATGTGGTCTTGAACTGAACCCCAAACTCTCAGAAATCTATGTGCCCTAGAGTCCAGGCTTAAGCAGTTGTGTCATTGTATCTGCTCTCTTCTGGATCGTTCCAATTGCACAGAGACGTGCTGTGGTCGCCCCGACGTTAGCCAGCTTTCCCCAGATGCCCATCGGCCTCCGCCCTGGCTCTCTTGCTCTCTGCCCTTCTTCTTCACTGGTTTGGCTTGAGGCATGCAGGAAAGTGCAAGAGGCTTAAGCGTGTAGCTCAGTGACACTTTACTCACACTTCTGTTCAGTCACCACCCAGACTGGGACATCTGGCGCTGCCAGCCCCCAAAAAGCTTCACCAGCCCCTTCTGGGCAGGACCTGCGCGGCCCCTGCCCCACCCCAACAGGCAGCTGCTCCTCTGGGCGCTGGGCAAACACTTGAGGGGCTGGGGCAGCGTGGGGGTCCATCTGCAGGTGTCACTTCCAGTGCAGAAGATGAACGAACAGCTCCTGCCCAGATGAGAAGTCACGTGGCCCGGGAACATTCCATGAAGAAGAGCCCACGGGCCGAGCAGGACCCCAGCATGGTCAGCTGTGTAGATGGAGACCCCCTGCCGCTGAGGGCCCCTTGAAGGAGCGACATCCAGTGGAACTCGTGGAGGCTCCAGCTTATTTGGTGCTTTTAAGCACTAGCTAAGCTTTCCTGCCGCCTATGCCTGCGAAAGAACTTTGATGTTTATTGGGTCTTCCTTAAAATTCCGTTTTTCCAGAATGTCCCTGTGGAAGCTTGCCATGGATTAATCCGTGAAATCTAAGAAGCAAGTCATGTCGTTAGCGGGATGTACTAGGTAATTTGGCGTGGAAATGGGAGAGATCACATGTTCTTTGCTTGATGGTCCATGAGTTCTACAGGTAACAGAATCAATTCCCTTAACCCCTTCACACCCTTAGCTCTGTAATTAAGTAAATTCTGCTCAGCGTGGTGACTGACCCTTCCAATGCTCTGTGTATCTGTGTATTATTTATGGATTTCTTTATTTTTATATCATTCTTTTACTCTATTCTTTTTAAAAGTGTTCTTTTTTCCAGTTACAATATGCAATCATGCAATACCATTTTCACAGTTAGCAATGCCTACCCAGAGTTTTCTATCTTCACTATAAAACTTTTAAAAAATATCTCATTGCTTAATCTATTTTGGGTTTACACACAGAGAGATACGGTTTTCTATCTTCACTATATACCTTTAAAAATATCTTATTTCTTAATCTATTTTGGGTTTATACACACACAGACACAGACATAGACACAGACACACACACACACACACACACACACACACACATTTCTGTAGTGCTGGGGGTCAAATCCAGGACCTTGCACATGCAAGGAAAATAAATGCTCCCCAACTACATCCTTAGTTCAACTTTTCTATATTCTGAAGACTGTGTTCTAGTTACCCTTTTAGAAAATTTATCTTTCCAGTGAAAAATCTGGCAAATCTTTGTTGATGTAATAACGTTTTAATTTTGCTTAGGAATATTCTTTTGTGGAATTAGTCTTGCAAAATGACATCATTCAGGAGCTTGGAATAAGTATGCAAATCCGCAGAGTTTATTATTACAAAAAAAAGCTATGTCTCTTTCAGGGCTGGAATTTAGCTCAGTTGGTAGAGCACCACTCTGCAGTCTCTGAGGTCCCGAGTTCAATTCCCAGCACCACAAAAATGGGAGAAGGATGTGGTAATCCACTCCTGAGCCAATCCCGAAACAATCAGCCATTGAAAACCCCATGAGGGTCTCTATGAGTCAGACACGACTCGATGGCACCCAACAACAAGTCTCTTTCAATGGAATGTTTCAATTTTCTCATGAAATGGGGGAGAGCCACATATGTTTTATTAAAGAAAGCAAGCTTGATATTTTGTATCCTTTGAAAAAAAAGAATATTCTTTTGTTGGTATTTTCCCAAGAAAATGTAAGGTCTTGGCTAAATGACGGTCCCATCTTGGAGACAGGAAGCCCAGAGCCAGGGAGCTTCCAGCTTCTTTATGATGAGCCTCTCCTGGTTATTCTTTTGCTTTCCTCTTGGAAATTACTCAGGGATTTTCCCTCCTAATGGAGTCAACACGCACCTGGGGATGTGTGTGTGTGTGTGTGTGTGTGTGTGTGTGTGTGTGTGTGTGTCTGTGTGTGTGTCTGTGTATGTATAAACCCAAAATAGATTAAGAAATTGTTGTTGTTAGGTGCCGTCGAGTCAGTATCTGACTCATAGCAACCCTCTGTACAACAGGAGAAACACTATTGTCAGTGCTTCTCTGCTGTTCATAGGGTTTTCAATGGCAGATGTATTTTTGGGAGGGGGTTGCCAGGTCCTTCTCCCAAGCCCACAGCTTCTGGTGTTCCCAGGAGGTCTCCCATCCAGGTACTAACCAGGCCCGACCCTGCTTAGCTTCCGAGATCTGACGGGATCAGATGCCACAGGGCTACAACTGCAGGCCCTGATTAAGAAATAAGATACTTTAAAAAAGGTATATAGTGAAGACAGAAAACCGTGTCCGTGTGTGTGTTGATTTCACCCATTCCTTCCTGGATTCTTGGGGGCTTTTGAACGGCATGATGAGTTTTCTTAACTGTGGCAAAATTTCTTCTTTTCTTATTTGATCACATCATTGAGCATATGTTGTTGTTGTTAGGTGCCGTCGAGTCGGCATCCAACTCATAGCGACCCTCTGTCCAACAGGGGAAACACTATTGTCAGTGCTTCTCTGCTGTTCACAGGGTTTTCAATGGCAGATTGATTTTTGGGAGGGGGTTGCCAGGTCCTTCTCCCAAGCCTACAGCTTCTGGTGTTCCCAGGCGGTCTCCCATCCAGGTACTAACCAGGCCCGACCCTGCTTAGCTTCCAAGATCTGACGGGATCGGATGCCACAGGGCTACGGCTGCAGGCATTGAGCACATGCTCTTCCTTATTATTGTTGCTATTATGTTTGTGTGCCTGGGGCTGAGGATCCAACCCAGGACCTTGTGCATGCTAGGAAGTGTGCTACCACTTGCCTAGTGAGCTACCTCCCCAGCCTTAGCTGTTTTCTTCTTTTTTTTCTGTACAGGGTCTCCCTATGCTGCTGAGGCTGGTTTTGAGCTCCTGGTCTCAAGCGATCCTCCTGCCTCAGCCTCCCGAGTTGCTAACATTACAGCCATGCACCACAGCGCCCAGCTTCTGATGATTTTTGATGTTATAAATGACTTAAAATTTTCTTTCTTTCAACTTTTTGTTGCTAGTATATAAAAATTAAATTTTTAAAATAAAATAATGACCTTCTATCCACTGACCTTGCTAAGTTGAATGACTACTTCTAATACTTTGTGGGATTTTCTTTTGGACTTTCTACATGTAGAATCACGTCATCGGCTGATGGAGAGTTTTATTTCTGTTCTTTCTCTTCTTATAGTATAATGTTAAATAGAAGTGGTGGCAGTGGGTGTCCTTGTCTCTTTCTTGATAATAATGGTTTCAAAGGGCTTTGACGGGGAAAGCATTTCTCTTATACAAGGCAAAGTAATTGCATTTGGCCCCACGCAGTCCTGTACTGAGGCAAGCAATTGAATTGGCTTCCGTAGGTCCCTGCCAAGCTTTGCATCAGCATCTTGGAGACATGTAGGGCCTTTGTCTCCCAGCAAGTGGAGAAAGGAATGATATTCATTGTTCCTACTGTTGCAGATGCCTGCAGCTGTACCACCCTGGCATCTGATCCCGTCAGATGGCGGAAGCTAAGCAGGGTTGGCCTGGTTAGTCCTTAGATGGGAGATCGCTTGGGAATACTGGGTGCTGTAGACTTTGGAGAAGGACCTGGCAGCTCACTCCTGAAATAACCAGCCATTGAAAACCCTATGAGCAGCAGAGAAGCTCTGATATAGTGCTGGGCATGGCACAGTGTTGGGGAGTGTTTCATTCTGTTGTACATCAGGTTGCTATGAGTTGGACCAGACTTGATGGCACCTAACAACAGCTTTTATAGGTGGAGAAATTGGGTCACAGTATTAAATCAAAACAGAACTGAGAAAAGAAACCAAATGTCCTACCTGCAGACCACACCACCCAAGCCCCCAGGCCAGGCTGTCCTGAGTGCATTAGGCTTGGACGCAGGCCTGTGGAGTGGAATGGCCCTGTGTTTTGTGACGGTCACCGTTTCAATGGGGATGGTCTGCTCGCAGACCAGGCTCTCCTTTGACACCAGGGGGCATGACAATTCCACTCAGCCTCTCTGACCCATTGGTAGCACAGGGGCCTCAGTCCTCACCCCAGGGCCTTTGCAGTAATCGTCCCTGTTAGTTCCACTGGTGTCTAGCCTGTGCTTGGCTGCACCCTGAGAGCACATTCTGCTGTGCTATAACAGGGTCCACACTTTCGTCTCTACAGAGATTGAGGGGCTGGCGTGCCGCCACTGGCGTCTCTGCAGAGCTCTCCAAGGCCCATGCGGGATGGCGGGGGCTGATTTTGCCGAGCGAGCTGAGCTGAGCCAGTGCGCTGAGTCAGAAGACAGGTGTTATGCCTTTGCTCCCCTGCAGAGATGAGAGGGAAACAGTCACTCGCCCGCCTCTGTCGGCTCCACTTTCAACCTCTCTCATTTAATCACCGCCCACCACCCCCACAGCCGAGACCCCAGTGCCGGCCCCTGGATTCCCGTCACAGCCTCCTGACCGCTGACGTCATTCCCCCTCCACACGCAGCCTGCACGGGGAGCTCCTTCTAACCAGACAACCAGATGCTCCCCCGGCTCACTGCAGGCAGCAGAGCGGAATCCCTGACCCGGGTCCTTATGGGGTGCCGCTCCCCATGCCAAGTGCACTGGCCGGCCTCTTGCCGGCCCCTTAAATGCTCTGCGCCTGCTCCCTGGCCTGATTCAGTGCCTTCCCCAGCCCGGCTCACTCCCCCAGGCCCTGGGGGCTGTGCTCAAAAGTCACTGCCCCAGGTGGCTGACTCTTCTGCCCTCCTCTCTCCCCAGTCCGGCCCCTTGCCTGGCTTCCTGGTCATCACAGCCCGTGCACCCGCCTGTTTCCTGTTTCGTGGCTAATGTCTGTCTCCCTGGGCTGCGATGTAGGGAGTTGGCTGCTTGGCTTCTCTGTGTCCTGGTACATCAGGCAGGGTAGACAGTGGGTGCTAAGTAAACATGTGTTGAATGAATAGCCGATGAGTCGTGGGTGACAGCTGGAGTGGTGGCAATCTCAGGCCAGACAAAGTATGGGGGGTAGCCCTACAGGGGGCCAAGCACATCCAGGAACACCAGGCTGGAGATGACTCAGACCAGAAGGTCAGCAGACAGTGCGGACCGTGGGACCGGCAGAGGCGCAGGGAGGCGGTGTGAGCTGTGCTGTTGGGTCTGTGTGTGTGTCTCCTGTCTCAGTTCCTCCAGCCGCCGGCCCGTGTTTTACTCATATTTGCACCCTCAGCGCTGGATACAGAGCTTGCCCTGCAGACCACACTCTGTACTTGTTTCTCGAAGGAACTAAATGAGCAAGGGGCTTCCTTGGGTTATTGCAGTTTTAGAGGCTCAATTGTCTTCCCCCAATTCACATTCTGAGGTCTGAGTCCCCAGCACCTTCATGATGACGTGAAGATGCAGAGAGAAGACAGCGATCTACAGCCACAGAGTGGGTCTCAGGAGACACCAGCCTTGGTGACACCGTCATCTGGCAGGTCTAGCTTCCCGAACTATGCCAAAATAAGCATCTGTTTTTGGAGCCACCCAGGTCATTGTATACAGTACTGGTGGCCCGCGCCAACTCGTACCCCAGCCTAGCACTAAGATGGGCTGCAGTTGTAAACCGTGCTTCTCCAAACCCTCACCCCAGTTGTCCTTCAGGCTCCCAGCAGCTCTCCGCAGTCTGAGGAGGATGTCTCCCCAGGTCAGCCTCACTAGCAGTGCCTGCACTTTCCTCTCCTGTTCACTGACCATGGTGACATCTGTCACTACTCCTGAAATCAGTAGGATTGGCTGTGGCGGGGCAGCTGCTTGCCAGAGTCTGGCTGTGGGCTCCTGGTGCCTGATGAGTGGCCCCTGAGGTCTGCCCAGGGCTGCTGGCCTCTGTCACTGTCCTGCCTGGGCCTGCTGGTGGCCATGGCCTGCCACTGTGGCCGGCACTGTGCACATGGGTGCTTTTGCACTCAGGCTATTCAGGATTTGGTCTAGACCTTGGTGTGAGTCAGTAGGGCTGGGGCACAGAGCAGGGGGTCTCATGCACTATGCTGGCCAACTGTCCCTCCAACCCTGGGAAACTGATACTCTTGAAAAATTATTTTTATTACGCTCTTCTTTGAAAACACGCAAACATGATAGACAGTTCTCCTCTGAGCTGAGTGCTGTGGCGCACGCCTGTCATCCCAGGGGCTCAGGAGGCAGAGGCAGGAGGATCGCAAGTTAGAGAGCAGAGGCAGTCTGCAAGACCCTATCTCAAAAAGAAAAACAATGGGCTGGGGGTGCAGCTCAGTGGTCCAGCACTTGCAAAGCATGCAAGCATGAGGCCCTGGGTTCAACCCCCAGCACTGCAAAAAGAAAAAAGAAAAGAAAAGAAATTCTCCTTTGTTCATCCACTCTGATCTTCTTCCCAGAGGCACACCCAATGATGAGACCATTTTCTCTCTCTCTCTCTCTCTCTGTCTCTCTCTCTCTCTCTCTCTCTCTGTCTCTCTCTCTCTCTCTCTCTCTCTCACACACACACACACACACACACACACACACACACACACATATACACACATATACCTTATGGAAATAAGTAATTTTGTTTTATGAGAGTTCTTATACAAATGCGACGATACTATATTTTGCAATGGGCTTGACAATACATCTTAGACACCCTTTTGTTTGGTCACGTGGACAGCTGTCCCCTTTCCGGTCACCTTTCCCCTTCCTCAGGATGGAAGTGCAGGGTTTCACCATTCATTTGTCACAGGTATTTGTCCCCCATTTCCTAGCTTCTCCTACTGCTCAGGAAACTCGCAGGCACCTGTGACTTCGGGTACACAGTCATTTCTCTAAGACTTAACAGCTCTGAGGAAAACTTGCAGGTCTGAGGCAGCGCTGTCCCATGGGGCCTTCTGTCATGATGGAAATATTTTATTCCGTGCTGGACCACACGGTGGCCACAGGTAATTCTGAGCATTTGAAATGTAGCTAGTACAACTGAAGAATGAAATTTTAATTTTGTTTTAATTTTACTTGTTGTTGTTGTTAGGTGCTATTGAGTTGTTTCCAACTCATAGCGACCCTCATAGGGTTTTCAATGGCTGATTGTTTCAGGATTGCCTCGGGAGTGGATTGCCACGTCCTTCTCCCATTTTTGCGGTGCTGGAAATCAAACTCAGGACCTCAGAGACTGCAGAGCGGTGCTCGACCAACTGAGCTAAATCCCACCCCCAATGTAATTATTACCACCCAGCAAATGTTTACCCAGTGGTTGACTGGAAGTTGATTAAAGCATGTTCTCCACCGTCGAGAGGCGCATCATCTGGTGGGGGAGGAAGTGGAGTTGCTGACAGTGTGGTCACGAGCAGGAGAGAGACAGATTTCCTCCGGTGCCCCTGGAGGCAGGGTCGTCATTGGGCAGCTAGAATGGGGCTGTGGCTTACGTACGTCATGATGGGCTCAGGGGTGGGGCAGCTTCTGCTGGACCAGGATTGGATCAGTGCGCATCCTGCTCATCCTCCCAGAGAGCACCCTGTCAAGGGCCTGAAGGCCCCTGGCCTCCCACTGCCTCCCCTGGTGCTGCTTCCGGCTCATCCTCCAGAGCTGGTCAGCCGGGCGGGAGGTTTCTCTCTGGATCTGCCCTTCACCCGGGGCCACGGCCCTCAAAACAGAAGCGACAGCCACGCCACGCCGGCTCTCAGGCCTCCAGCCAAAGCCTGGCCCCTTCACTCCACCGGCCATCACTGAACGTCCACCTTGCTCAGGAGGGAGCAGCGGCCCTGCTGGCTGGGAATCGACTCTGAGCGGGGACAGCCCGTCCTCAGCACCGGGGCCCCTTGCGTTGGACAGGAAGGACTTCCAGGCTTCCCCGCCACCCACTGCAGGGCACACGGGACTAGGTGTGGGCAGCGTCTGCCGGCCTCATCCTTGTGCAGACAGAGGCTGCTCCACCTGCCTCCATGGCCACGCTCTCAGGAAGATAAGAAGACCCCAAGGGGCCGGAATGGGGCCCCCATGCTGCTCCGCTTCCTCTTTGGGCGTCCCTCCCCCCTCAGTGGAGGAGAATCTGGGGTTCGGGCTGAGAGGAGTCAGGAGGAAAAGGGAAGCCCCGGGAGAGGAGATGGTGTGAGAAGGGGCGCGAAGTTTTGCTGTAAGAAATGGAATTTCCACAAAGGGCTGGTTTAAAAATCATTTGAGCCTCAACTCTGCTGAGGGGCAAGCATCGGCTAAAATCATCGGCCAGTTAACGAGTAGACTCAGAGGAGGCAGGAAACTGAGTTGCTGTTATCACTGACTTTTACACACACACACACACACACACACACACACACACACACACACCGCCCATTTTTCACTTCGTATTTTGAGACAGGGTCTCTAAGTTGCGCAGGCTGCCTCTGGCCTCTACTCTGCCATGTGCCTGCCTCCACCTTCCAAATCGCTGGGATTAAAGGCGTGCGCCATTGCACCCCGCTGAAAATTTCTTTTTTTTAGGATAAGTTAATTACTGGAAAACTCTCTTTCTGCTGGGCTAATAGAGAATTAGAAGTAATTGAATTAAAAACACTTCTATTGAGTGCCAGAACAGCGAGACTGATTAAGTTAATTGTCTCGAACCCACTGTTTTCAAGTCCTTGGAAGCATGCTCTTCTTTTAATTAACCTTCTGGGTTTTTAAGAAGGCTCTAAATCAGGCATTCATCAGTGCTCTGCCCCGGAACAAACGCATTTGGAGTCCCTGCAGGGTCAGCTCCCCGCCCCCCACTCAGGTCCTATCTGTCAGCTGTGAAATCTCTGGGGAGCCCGTGCACACTGATGAGTTTGCCCTGCAGTGATCTGTGTGTGTGACTCAATCTCGACCCCCTCCCAGTCGGGAGGCTACTGCGATCAATGTGTGGCCGTACAAAGTAACAAGCGGAGAAGAACTCAGCAAAGACCCCCAGGGGCCTCTTTTTTGTGAATTGGACGACCTCTCTTGCTGGCTCTCAGCCTCATATACATACATACTTGCTGTTTTCATACCCAGAATATCTCTGTCTCTTGGTGCAGACTCACATCAACCAAACTCACAGAGGCTGGTGTGACTCTGAGGGGTCTAGAGAGTTCTCCCTGTATATGGAGACTGCTTGGGAAGTTGAGTGAACGTTAGAAAACAGACTTTAAGCCTGGAAGCAGAGCCAAGGGCTGCGTATGTGAAGGTTCAATGGCATCAGGCTAGAGCTAAACTTTGGAAGAAGCTGAGTCACAAATAATACACGGCGGTGAATATTTGTTAAATCCATGAACATGTCCCACAAAGGGGGATCCAGATCCAAGTGCTATGAAAGCAGTGATGGTGGCCTCTGTGTCGGGAGACACGGCTGTGACAGGAGACCAAGGGAGCGCGCCAGCCCATCCTACCTCCACCCATCCATCAAGGATTTGCTGTGCACCTGCTATGGGCTTAGCACACGGGGCAGGCGCTCTGGTCCACAGAGCAAGGTGCAAGGCGAACACTCCGGTGCTGGTGGACGCACACGCTGGCCAGGCGATGCACAAATCCTCACGACACTGCTTATTTCTACAGTCAGGAGCCCTCAGTTTATTTTAGCCTGGTACCGTGGCACACGCCTGTCATCCCAGCCCCTCGGGAGACCTAGGGAACAGGATCAGAGCAGCCTGTGCAACTTAGCAAGACACTGACTCAAGGAAAAAAAAAAATATATATATATATATATATGAATATATATAAAGGGCTAGGGGTGCAGTCCTGTGGCAGAGCACTGGCTCAACTCCTAAGTACCAAAATAAACAAAAATGAACAAACAAAAGTTTACTTTGCTCTGGTAGCAGCTAAGGGAATCTTCCTACATATTTCTGATTGAGCGATTACAGACCCTACAGCTGTATCACCCTGGCGTCCCATCCCGTCAGATCTCTGAAGCTAATCAGGGTTGGGCCTGGTTTAGTCCTTGTTGGATAGGAGACCGCCTGGGAACACCAGGTGCTGTAGGTTTGGGAGAAGGACCTGGAAGCCCACTCCTGAAACAATCAGCCATCAAAAACCCTATGAATAGCAGAGAAGCCCTGATATAGTGCTGGGCACGGCACAGTGTTAGGAAGTGTTTCATTTGTTGTACATTGAGTTGCTAGGAGTCAGACCTGACTTAACAGCACCTAACAACAATAACACTTGTGCTGCACAAGAGCAGAAGGGGCCTCTGGAAGCTGAGGGTTGTCGGGTGACCTTGTCTTTGGCCTCTAGTCCTCCCGCTCTCCCCACTGCCAGCTTGGGGGCTCTGGCTTTCTGTGGTCTGTGTGCTGCCCAAAGGGGTTGAGCATTCTGTCCTGGGGACCCGGAGGGGAAGGGGCCATGCAGGGAAGGGAGGCAGGGGTAAAGGAAAGCCCTGAGGCTGGGCCAATTCCTCCCAGGCCTGTAAAATTCCAGGGCCGAGTCCAAGCTCCCAAAATAGAAGCAGACAGAGAGCAAACTTCCTGGCTCCTGGGGGCCCCCAAAGTGTTGACCAAAGACGTTGGTTTTGAGGGCCTGGGAGGGTGTGTGGGTCGGGGCGGCTAGTGGTGGAGAGGAGCCTGAGTGACCAGAGGTGACTAAGACCCTGGGGTGCTCCTGGAGGGGTGACCACAGCTGCGGGAGCAGCCGGTAGCCCACACCCGCCCTCCGCGGTCCCTTCTTTCTTTAGAAAGATATTTTGCGTCTTGTGGGTTTGGGAAGACAGCAAGTGACGCTGCAGTCAAGGGCTGCTCAGGCTCCTGTGACGCAGGCAGTGGGGATTTGTGGATATGGGCGGGGTGTGGACGCTGGGAGGCCACCAGCAGCCAGCAGACGGAAAGTGTGCACCTGAGTTAATGTTCCCTGTTCTAAGCCAACAGTGCATTTATTCAACTGTCCTCAACAGAAAGGTTCTTAATTCACCAGTGTTGTGAGGTGCCCTTGAGTTGGACCCAACTCCTAGTGACCCTGGTACAGCAGAACAAAACGCTCGCCAATACTGTGCCACGCACGCAATCTTTTTATGTTGAGCCTGTTGTTGCAGCCACTGTGTTTCTTCTCATTTTGAGTCGTGCCACATCAGCAAAAGGAGGTCCCAGGGGCTTTACTTCATTCCCGTCATTAAGGTCGACTCTACTTTGGGGAGTTCATCAATAGCGTGTTAAAAATTTATAGCTCAACAATCAGCCATTTATATAGATATATGTTTCACAATTTTTTAAGCTTAGTATACCTGGTTTTTTGACTGAATGATCTCTCATGAAGGTATCAGCCACGTTTAAATAAAAAGAAACATTTGGTTGAAAATATAAGGTAGCTCCTTGAAATGACATTACTCACTGTTGACCTGAATTAGCCACGGTTGGGGGTTTTGCAAATTCCTGTACTTGCTGTGTGATCCCAGGGCCAGGTTTTTCTTCTACTGTTTCTTCCTTTGTTAATTCAGTCCATAAACATGGTTCTAGTTGAAACACACTAAAAGAATTCAAACAAGGGAATCAATCAAACAGAATCTCTGAACAGTCTTTTTTTTTTTTTTTTTTTTCCAGTTCTAGGGCACTGAACCCGGGCCTCACACACACTTTGCAAGGGCTGTGCCACTGAGCTGCACCCCTAGCCCCTTTTTATATTTTTAAAATTGAGACGGGGTCTTGCTAAGTTACGCAGGCCGCCTCTGGCCTCTAACCTGTGATCCTCCTGCCTCTGGCTCCCTAGTTGCTGGCATTATAGGCATGCGCCGCGGCACCCAGCCCCTGAGCGCAATCTTAGGGCTTAGAGAGTGCCCTCTGGTGTTTATCCGGAAGCCCCCCAGCCCTCTGCTAACTTAAACCCCATTGCAGTGCTGAGGCCCAGCGAGGCCTGGCTCCTACCTGGCCAGCGTCGGATTCCACGGGGCCATTGCACGTTCTTTTCCTGCTGTGGATGGTGGTGGCTCTCAGTGGACGTGTCTAAGTTAAGTGGCAGTGGGCACATTGTACACGGTGGGGGTGTCGCTGCAGACCACGTCAGGAACACCATCTGCTACCACTGACCACGTGGCCGAAGGTGTGTTTGGGCAAAGCCCTTGGCCCACGAGGGCCACTGAAGCAGGCCTAGGACATAATGCCACCATCAACCAACTCTTCCCCCATTGTAAACCTTGTCCCTTGTCGAAATTCTCAAGATGAAATAAAGCTTGTGCATTTAGCCCGCACTCTTTTAGGCTGGCTCAGCGGGGTTTATAAACGTGCAAGGGCGGGAGATTGTGTGCCGGCCATGCTGCTCATGTCCGGCCCCCCCAGAGTGACCATGCGAGTTACGTGTTGGTGTCTAGGAGGCTCGAGCTCGTGGTCCACGGTCCACAGCTGGCAAGAGCAGGGTTGGGATTTGAACTTGGGCTGATAGAGATGCCTGCACTCTCTCCACGATCACACGACGGCTTCACCTTCAGCCCAACCCTGGGGGTCCCCTGGGGGTCTCCTTCCTTGGGGATTCCTTCCCAGGCCCACAGCGGCCCACGGCTGGGCCACGCCCCATGGGTCCCGCTCAGACAGGCCCAGCTTTGCTGCGAGCAATGTTAGCACAGCACAGGTTGCGTAAAGATTACTGTCAGAAGGGATTATTGTTGGAAGGGATTTCCTCCCGCCAGGCACGACGTCTAAACAGGAAAGACGGCCTTCCTGCGTGCACATCAGTGGCTCCACGGAGCGTTCACGGAGCCCCTCCCTGCCCCTCCCCTTCTTGTGGTTCCCAAAGATTCCCCTTTGGTCTTGCAGAAGCCTGGAGAACACCAATAATAGCCCCAGGGGAAGGAAGGAAACCCGCTCTGGCCGAGTGCGTGGACGCCCTGCCCCCAGAGATGGGCTGTGCTCAGGAACCTGCCTGCCCTCCTGCACCGCTCAGCCTTGACCCTGACCCGAGCACCCGGGTGTCGCCCTGGGGTGGGGATGAGTGTCCTGGCGCCCTGCTGGCTGTCCGCAGGTGCTGGTGCCTCACGGCGCTGTCTGCCCCAATGGTGGCCAGCGGGGCTGG
The DNA here is from genome assembly GCA_007922755.1 of Pedetes capensis. NCBI lineage: Eukaryota > Metazoa > Chordata > Mammalia > Rodentia > Pedetidae > Pedetes > Pedetes capensis. The sequence continues at coordinate 249,508 of VMDO01000269.1, read as the reverse complement.
AGATGGCAAGGCCTCTGGCCTGGCGTCCACCTGCGGGGCTCTGGGGCAGGTCAAGGTCACTCGCTGTCAGCTCCACGCTCCGCAGCTCCAGATCATTTTATCTCATCAAACTTCTCCCTCGGGCTGGGATGTAGCTCAGTGGGTAGAGCGCTACTCTGCTGTCTCTGAGGTCCTGAGTTCGATTCCCAGCACTGAAAAAATGGGAGAAGAACGTGGCAACGCACTCCTGAGGCAATCCCGAAACACTCAGTCATTAAAAACCCTATGAGGGTCGCTATGAGTCAGACACGACTCGACGGTGCCTAACAACAACAGCAACATCTCCTTTACTGAGCACCTATTGTGGAGCACACGCTTGCTGTAGGGGCTTGGAGAGAGCAAACGAATTAATGCCCTCATCCTCAGAAGACGGTGGATGGTGAGCGGTGGACAGAGCCACGTGGACCCACGGCTAGGCCGGGGGAAAGGCCAGGGCACAGGAGCAGAGAAGAGAGACCAGCGGCCTCTGGCCGGGGACTGTCCCCACTTGGCAGGGGCCCCTGGCAGTCCCGAGGGGCGGGCTGTGTGGGCAGAGCAGCCCCATGCTCGAGCTCGCTCAGGTTCCACACGGTGCAGCCTGGGTGGGGGCAGCTGGCTGAGGGTGGAGGGAGGGAGCTGTGTCACTTTTCTCTGCTGTCCCAGAGGCCCGTCTTGGAGAGATGAGGTAATGTCTGTAACTGCTCCGGGAGGGTAGGGGACAGGCGGAGGCAGGCGCCCTCGACCCTCCCTCCCGGCTCATGCTGGGCTGGAATCTCCTGCAGAGAGCTGAGACAGACACAGCAAATGTGCCCAGCGTCTATAGGGCCCTCGGGAAACCCGGGAGCTGTGCCCCTCGAAGCCCAGCCTCGACCATCTTTCTCCATGGCCAGCTCTAGCGGACGCATTCATATCCATCAAGGACCCTGAGCGAGGCCGGAGTGGTGAGGCCAGAGGGGGGAGGCCAGAAGGCAGGGTGGCCTGGCCAGGCTCTGCCTGGGGCCTAGGCTGGGGCCGGCCATGGAAGGACTGGGCCGTGCACACTGGCTGCAGAGAGGCAGGGAGAAGGGAGGGGAAGCTTCTCCCCTGAATGGGCTCCTGTTCAGTCACTGTGGCCCACAGCGTGGCTCCCCAGAGGACGTGGCTGGGCTTCCAAGGCTGGGCCTAGGACGTCTGCTCCTTTCCACCGGCCACGGTGGGTCCCCAGGCCTGTCCCGAGTGGGCCAAGGTGATGGGGCTCTGTGGGCAGAGGAGGAGGAGTGGTGACCGCCTGCAAAGCCCATGGGGCCACAGGACCTTGCATCTGTCCTTCCCTGTGGGAGGGACAGCCCGGGAGCCCCGCCCATCTCCTCTGAGGCCCTGAAGGTTGGGGATTTTCCAGGGTGTTGGCCCAGCTTTCCATTGCTGTGACAGGTGCTGAGATAAATCAGGAGGGAAGGTGATTTGGCTCTGGTTTCAGAGGCTTTGATCTGAGGTCTCTTCGTCCTGTTGCTTTGGGCCTGTGGCAGGTCGGTGCATCATGGCGGCTCCGTGCATCATGGCGGCTCCGTGCATCATGGCGGCTCCGTGCATCATGGCGGGAGCGTATGATGGAGGAGGCAGCTCACTTCATGGTGGCCAGGAAGCAGGGAGAGAGAGAGGGAAAGGGAGAGAGAGAGAGAGAGAGAGAGAGAGAGAGAGAGGCCAATGTCCCAATATCCGCTCCAAGGGCACGCCCCCAATGGCCGACTCTCCCACGAGGCCCCACCTCCTCCATGTTCTGCCACCTCCCGAGAGTGCCCAGGCCGATGACCAGTCCTTTCGAATTTGGGTCTTTGGGGGACATTCAAGGTCCAAGCCCCAGCACCCCGGATGGCGTGTGGCAGGGGCCCTGAGCCCAGCGCCAGGCACCCCACCCTTGGTCCCTCCCCTCAAGTAGGCTCCGTGCAGGCAGCGGTCAGTGGCCAGGACTCAGGCCATCTGGCTGCCGTGTGGGAGGAGGAGGAGGCCCCTCTGATGGTTCACAGGTGGAATTCAGACCAGTGGGTGAAAGTTCCAGAGAATAGACCTTACTTCTGTTTAAGAATGAAGAATTAATTTTTTTTTCCAGTACTGGGGGTTGAACCCAGGGCCTGCGCCTGCATGCTCTGCAAGTGGTGGACCACTGAGCTGCACCCCAAGCCAATTTTTTTTTTCACTTTTTGACTCAGGGTCTCCCTAAGTTTTGCAGACTGCCTCTGGTCTCAAACTTGTGATCCTCCTGCCTCCGCCTCCCAAGCCGCTGGGATTACAGGTGTGCGCCACCGCACCCAGTTTAAGAATTAATTCTTTAAGAAGGTAGTAGGCTTACTTCTAAGAGGGGGTGCCCTGTCCCTAGAAGGGTCCAAGCCAATATGGCAGCTCTCTGGCCTGAGTACTCAGAACGGATTCCTATGCTCACAGGAGGCCAAACTATTTAAGCTCCCAGCTTCCCAGTGTTTGATCACCAGCCAGCTTGGCATTCAGACCCCACGGGTAATAGAGATCATTCTATCCGTCCTGGCAGCTCTCTTTTGGGGGCCCATCCAGAGCTGCAGTGTGAGCACTGCTGAGGCCCAGGGGATGGTGGGGTGGTCCAGGGTGGCCCCACCTACCTAGACAACAGGTTAACAACCAAAGGTCCCTGGGTCCACGTGGCTCTGCATCTCTATTTTAATACAGTCAGGTGGGGTCCAATCACCAAGGAGAAATCGAGGCAAAGCCTTTCAACTCTCTTTTTCCCGGGGCAGGAAGGATGCGGTTCAGAGGGCCCCATGTGGCATGTGAGCGTATGGCCTCTTCTGTTGGCCTTCACAGCTGTCCCCAGCCACAACACCGGGCTCAGACCTCCGTGTTCCCCACGGAGCCCACTCCTGGGCTTGGCCACAGGGCCCTGTCCTCGCCTTCCACCCTTCCCGGGTTCTGACATCACCTTCGCTGTGCAGGCAACAGTGGCATAAGCGGCCAGGTGGGGCCAGTGGGTTTGACCCCGGCCCTCACACTGCGCTGGGTGGACCGACTCCCCGGGATCTCCGCCTCTTGGGTTCTGAGGATTGCACTGGTCTCTGTTCCAGGCTGGCCACTGTGGCCAACGACCCTGTCCTTGCAGCCTGGGACAGATGGACGGCGAATCCAGGCAAAGTCTCGGCCTACTCACCAGCGTCCACGAGCATAGGGGAGGACAGGTTCCTTCAGTGCCGGCCAGGGTCAGGGTCACCTGAGGGTGTTCACCAGGTGAAGGGCGTGGCTTAAAGTCACCAGCTTTAGCCTTTTCCTTCCCATTGCCTCATAAATGCTCTTTACATTCCGTGGCCCTCAGCTCTTCGTGAAGACAGCAAAGGCTCCAGGCAACATCTGCTCAGGGGGCTTCCCGGCTTGCCGTGCGTTCCCTGCCTCTGGAAGTGCCGCCCTGGCAGGTCAGCAGGTGCCTGCAGGCCGGGCTGGGGGTGCGGGCTGTCCTGGCACCCAGCATCTTACCTGGGAAGGGGGTCACAAGGCTGTTTTCAGGGAGGATTTTTTTTTTTTTTTTTGTAGTACTGGGGGTTGAACCCAGGGCCTTGCGCTTGCATGCTCTGCAAGTACTGGACCACTGAGTGGCACCCCCAACCCCCCCTTTTTTTTTACATTTTGAGACAGGGTCTCGCTAAATGACTCAGACTGCCTCTGGTCTCTAACTTGCGATCCTCCTGCCTCTGCCTCCCGACTTGCTGGGATGACAGGCATGCGCCACCACGCCCAGCTGATCAGGGAGGATTTAACATGGCGGCTGGTGCTGAGATTTCACGTCCAGGACGGTCTGCGGGGGGTTATTGTGCAGTGTGACATGGGCGTGGGGTAGTGTGCACAGAGAGGGCGGTATTTATGTGGTGGTGTGTGTGTGCGCACAGCATGTGTGTGTGTAGTATGGCATATGCGTGTGTGGTGTGTGTGCCATGTATGTGGCATGTGTGTGGTTTAGGTGTAGACTGGTATGTGATGGATGTACAGGCGTGTGTGATGTGTGTGGTGTGTGGTGTGTGTGTGCTGTGGGCGCGCAGGTGGTGTGTGATGGATGTACGGCGCGTGTGTGATGTGTGGATGAAGTGTGGTGTGTGTGTGGTGTGGGCGCGCAGGTGGTGTGTGATGGATGTACGGTGCGTGTGTGATGTGTGTGGTGTGTGGTCTGTGTCTGCGTCTGTAGGGGGCCGTGCGGCGCCCCCGCTGAGTCCTCTGGAGGGAGCCCAGAGGCGCGGAGGTGGAGCAAGGGAGCTGGGTCCCCCTATCTGGAGACTCCTCCTGGGTTGGGTTTGGTTTAGCCTGTTGTTTGTGAGTCGAGCCTTGCAGGAGCTGTCTCGGGAGCCCTGGGGGATGTGGGGTCCCAGGGTTTCCAGAGGTGGGGACCTGGGTGGAGGCCCCTGGGTGCAGACCAGCCGGGTGTGAGTGCCAGCAGCCAGGCTCCAGGCCTGCGTCACTGCTGACGTCAGGTGGCAGGAGCACGCTACATGCCTTTAGGTGGATTGGACCTGGAACGCTGTGGGGTGCTGGGAGGAGGCCAGGCCCAGGAGAGGATGAGCCCGAGGGGACACCGCGGAGCCTGGGGCTGAGGATGGGCTCAGCGCTGTGGTCCTGCAGCGCCACCTGGGGGCAACCAGGAGAATGGCCGCAGGGGCCCCAAAGGACCGGCATCTGCGGCGCTGACTCCTGACTGCGGAGATCCCTGGGACACACTGGGGGCTCAACAGGTGCTCAAAGCAATAGGGAAAAGTGCTCCCCAAAAGCCTGGGCTTTCACGGGATTGACCTGCCTGGGGTCCCAAAGGGACCTGAGACACAGTCTCCCACTCTTTGTCAGAATAGCTATTTTATTAAAAGGCAATAATCATTTGAATATTCACAATATTTTGTTGTTGTTGTTGTTAGGTGCTGTCAAGTCAGTATCCTACTCATAGAGACCCTGTGTACAACAGGCGAAACACTATTATCAGTGCTTCTCTGTTATTCATAGGGTTTTCAATGGTGGATTGATTTTTGGGAATGGGTTAACGGGTCCTTCTCCCAAGCCTCCAGCACCTGGTGTTCCCGGTGGCCTCCCATCCAAGGACTAACCAGGCCTGACCCTGCTTAGCTTCTGAGATCTGACAGGATCGGATGCCACTGGGCTATGGCTGCAGGCTCACAATATTTAATAGAGTATTAAATATTAGACCATTCGGCTTAGAATTTAGAATATTCAGCCTAAGCTATTCTGCTTGGGGAGATGGTGAAATCCACCTGCCCTATTTTACAGAGGAGGAAACTGATGCTCAGAGAGGCAGGGCTCCTGACCCCCAGCCCAGTGTCCGTCTGGCTGGTCCCCCAGTGTGTGATTGGTGCCTGCAGAGGGACACCAGGCCGCAGAGGGACCTCTCATCTGAAAGAGGAGAAGCAGATGCAGGACAAAGCCCAGAGGAACGGGGAGCTGCCTGTCCAGGAGGGGCCTGGGCTGAGAGGAGGCTGGCGACCCCAGGCGGCACCCGCGTGGCACCAGGCCTGCTGTGGCGATCTCAGCCTGAGCGGGAAGGAGGCCTTGTGGACTGGGACCGGCCATGTGCTACTCAGCCCCAGGGCAACAACCAGGACAGAGATGCGATGGTCGCAGCGAGTCCCAGCTGACCTCAGCACTCTGCACACAGCTTCTCATCCCTGACCCCAGAGGACAGAGCAGCGCCCCCCCCAGCTCTGCCCTGGACCTTTGCTCCTCCTGGGGGCAACTGGGGACTGGGCTTCCTGAGTCTGTTGCAGGCGTGCACCGCTGCAGCCGCGGGGCCTAAGCGTCAGCTCTGGAGGCCGACATATGGGTGTTGGCAGCTGGGTCCCTCCTGAGGGCTGGGACAGAGGGTGGGCTCCAGGCCTCCCTCCTTGGCTTGCTGGTGGCCATCCTCTCCGGTGGCTCTGTACATGAGGTCCCTGGGTGTGCATCTGTCACCACGGCCCCCTTTCTGTAAGGACACCAGTCATATTGAATCAAGGCTTACCCTAATAACCTCATTTTAACTTGAGCACTGTTCTAAGGCCTGCAGCCATAGCCCTGTGGCATCCGATCCCGTCAGATCTCGGAAGCTAAGCAGGGTCGGGCCTGGTTAGTACCTGGATGGGAGGCCACCTGGGAACACCAGAAGCTGTAGGCTTGGGAGAAGGACCTGGCAACCCCCTCCCAAAAAGCAATCTGCCATTGAAAACCCTATGAACAGCAGAGAAGCACCGACAATAGTGTTTCCCCTGTTGTACAGAGGGCCGCTATGAGTCAGATACTGACTCGATGGCACCTAACAACAACAACAACAACAACTGTTGTAAAGCCTGCAGCCATAGCCCTGTGGCATCTGATCCCGTCAGATCTCAGAAGCTAAGCAGGGGCGGGCCTGGTTAGTACTTGGATAGGAGACCGCCTGGGAACACCAGGTGCTGTAGGCTTGGGAGAAGGACCTGGCAACACACTAAAAACAACTCCTAAAAAATAATCCACCATTGAAAACCCTATGAACAGCAGAGAAGCACTGACAATAGTGTTTCCCCTGTGGTACGCAGGGTCGCTGTGAGTCGGATACTGACTCGACGGCACCTAACAGCAACAACTGTTCTAGCAACTGTCCAGCAACAACTGGACCCCTGTTTCCAAATAGGGCCACATTCTGAGCTGCTGTGTATTAGGAGTTTGGGGGATGTGGTGATTCTGCCCATTGTTCTGCTTTTTCATCTGGAATTGAAAATCCGCCATGAAGGATGGCTAAGAAGCATGGGGCACAGTGATGCACATCTGTCATCCCAGCAACTTGGGAGGCTGAGGTAGGAGGATGGCTAGTTAGAGGCCAGAGGCAGCCTGTGCAACTCAGTGAGAACCTGTCTCAGAATGAAAAATAGAAAAGGGGGCTGGGGGTGCAGCTTAGTAGTGGAGCACTTGCCCAGCACATGTGAGGCCTTGGGTTCAACCCCCAGAACTGAGAAAAAAAAAAAGTCTTAGAAGCTTAAAGAACAGTGAGAAGGAGAGTTAGGGGAACCTGGGTGGTGGTGGAGGCAGGCTCTGCAGGAATGGAAACTTAGAGAAAGATCAGAAGAGTTTGCAGACTGGTAGCACCAGCTCCTCACGAGGTTGAGGCCACCATGGGCAATATAACAAGGACCTGTTGCTTTGTTTTGTTGTTGATAGATGCTGTGGAGTTGGATCCGACTCATAGTGACCCTATGGACAACAGGACAAAACACTCCCCGATTCTGTGCCAGACACATGATTGTTTTTATGGTTAAGCCCATTGTTGCAAGCACTATGTCAATCCATCTAGTTGAAGGTCTTCCTTTTTTTCATTGACCTGCCACTCTCCCAAACATGATGTCCTTTGCCAGGGATTGGTCTCTCCTGACTACATATCCAAAATACGTAAGACGCAGTCTGGCCATCCTTGCTTCTAAGCAGCACTCTGGTTGCACTTCTAGGACAAATCTGTTGGCTTTTTGACAGTCCATAATATGTTCACTATTCCTCTGCGGCACCATAATTCAAAAGCATCAATTCTTCTGCTGTCTCCCTTGTTTGATGTCTGGCTTTCATAACCATATGATGCCACTGAAAATACCATGGCATGAGTCAGGTGCACCTTCGTCTTCAATGTGACATCTTTACTTTTCAATACTCTAAAGAGATCTTTTGCCACAGCTTTTCCCAAAGCAATGCATCTTTTGATTTCTTGACTGCTGCTTCCACGGGTGTTGATTATAGAGCCAAGTAAAGCAAAATCATGGGCAAACTCAGTCTTTCCTCCATTTATTGTGAAGCTGCGTGCTGACCCAGTTGTAAGGATTTTTGTTTTGGGCAGTGAGGAAGACTCTTCTTCCTTCTTCCTGGGAGACCTTTGCCATGGATTATCTTATTTATCGCTAGACTGGACTCAGATATGTGCCAGGGAGACCATGTGATGGTGCTCAGCTTCACTCAAGGAGAAGAGTGGGTCCTGCAGAGGCCCCCGGGGGAGCCCCACAGACCTAAATTCTGCCCACTCTTCAAGGACTAAATCATGTCTCTCTTCCTTGCATTATCCTGGCAAAAGCAAAGTAAATCTCAGTAGCTCACACGGTGTGTGTGTGGGGGGGTTGGTTCTCCCTCCAATTCATCGGGAAGGCTGCGCTGTACGGCTTATTAACCGCAGCGTGATGTCTATCTCACTTCTCCAGTTGCATCTGGGCACCAAGTGGAGCCTTAGTTTTGTGTCTCCCCAACCCCCACCCCAAGTGCTTAAATATCCCACACTACACACAGCTGGTGCTCAAAACATGCTTGTAAGCTAAGGCTGGCGGAAGGCAGTGGGAATCTTGTGCTCTTTATGCCACCCTTAGCCCTGTGCCACACACTGCATTGCTCAGATTTCCTCACTGTGACAAAGAGCCGAGGTGAACAGCTTACAGGGAAGAAAGGTTTCTCATGGCTCACGATTTCAGAGGTTTCCATTCATCCCTGCGGACCCCAGCGGCCCAGTACGTCACAGTGGGAGTGCATGGTGGAAGAGGGCCGATCACATCATGGCAGCTAAGGGTGCAGAGAGAGCATGGGATGGGGTCCCAACATGGCCTTTGAGGCGCCCCCTCAATGACCCAACCTCCTAAAGCCTTGACTCCTTGCTAAGAGCTTTACCAGCTCGAGACGCGGCCTCCAGCACTGGGCTTTGGGGGACATTTGAGGGCCACACTGCAGCAGGGACACGCACGCAAGGGTCCGCACACAGTTGTGTGTGGCCAGAGCAGGGACGTCTGTTTGTCTTTCCTGGGCCTCCTGGGGTAAAGAGGAGCTGTCTTGGGCCGCACATAAAATATAAAATACAGTTAGCACATACAGGTGATGAAGGGGTCATGCGGAAAATAAGTGCTGAAAACCTCGTGATGTTGAGAGATTCTGCGGGGCCGCGTTACCCGCTGTCCTGGGCCTCAGGCGGCCCGTGGGCCTCAGGTTGGCCATACCTGACTGTGAATGGCAGGTTGGGTTCACGTCTTGTACTGTCTGGGCTTTGGAGAAGTGTCTTCTAGGGTTCTCTGCAATTCTCCCTCTCCCCCCAAACACTGGCCATGCCAGGCACAGTGGTGCACGTCTGTAATCCCAGCACTTGGGAGGCCGAGGCAGGAGGATCGCTGTGCATTCAAGGCTAGCCTGGGCTACGTCGTGAGAACTTGACTCAACAAACAAATAAACCAACTCTGGGCACACCTCTGGAGGGTTTGGAAGTTTCTAGAAGTTCTCAAATGGGCTGCTGTTGCACCCTTTGGCCTCAGGCCCCTGAGAAAGGCTGAAGCAGTTGGCACCGCAGCTGGATCTAACCCAGGCTGCTCTGAGTGGCCGTTTTCCTTAGACACCAGAGAAATGGAATTTGCCCCAGAGTCTCTGAGATCTCTTTCCACTTAATAAATTCCACTTGAAGCCGACGATGATGGTTCTCGGGACAAGGTGTTGGAGATGGGTTGCAGCCTTTTTAGGGAACAAGGAGTTCACAATCCCCAGGCCTGATGACCCAGGCTTTGAGCCCAGGCCCTGCTAGGAGACAAATACCGCTCCAAATGGGGGGAATTTGGAAAAGTGCAAAAAGCCAAAGCCCCGGGCCCCACTAGAAGACAAATACCGCTCCAGATGGGGGAAATTTGGAAAGGTGCAAAAAGCCGGGCCTGGAGCAGGTCCTGTGGAGGCTGAGGGGTGTGGAGGCGAGCTAGGCCAGAGAGCATCGCAAAGGCAGAGATGGGCAGTGGGAGCGGAGGGGTGGGGTCCCCTACCAGGCTGTTCCAGCAGCCGAGGAGTATGAGCTGCTGGCTGCCAGGGAAGCAGAGTCGGCCTTGGGCCACGAGCCCTTAGTGACATTCGCTGCCTCTTGTCACCCTGGGGATTTAGTGCTTCTGGGAGCAAGGGCCTCCGAGAGCACCAGGAATTGAGTGTGCAGTGGAAGAAAAAAGTCGTCCGTGATACTTGTGACGATAGGGAGGCGGACTGTATTTGAGGGGGGCTGTTGGGACAGGCACAGGGACTAACGCAGTTGTGTGGAAGTGGGGAAAGAGACTGAGCTTTATTGACCCCCACAAGGAAAAGTGGGACTTCCAGCCAATGCAGGGTGGGGTCAGTGGGTGGAACTTACTAGAAGGAAACCCCTCCTGGTTGCTTTGCTGTCTGCCAGGGTGAGATTTTGCTAGGCGGCCTGGGCAGAATTCGCCTCGAAGCCAGGCCTGGGGGTCAGGGCCCTGAGGGGATCTGCTGCGAGAGCCAGCTGGGGAGATTCTCACTGACCTGAGGCCAGGCTCTGGCTCAGACTGGGTTCTGTAAGACAGAGAGGGACCCGGTGCAGTTGGCACGCCTGTGATCCCAGTGACTCGGGAGGCCGAGGCGGGAGGATTGAGAGTTCAAGGCTAGAAGCACCCTGTGTCTAAAAATTAAAAAAAGGGGGGGGGCTGGGGAAGCAGCTCGGTGGTGGAGCGCTTGCCTAGCACGTGCGAGGCCCTGGGTTCAACCCCCTGTACTAGGAAAAAAAGAGATATCAGAAGCAAAGCATGTCGCCTGGCTGCCTGCATTACTGCTACACACAGCTCCATTTGTCCAATGCGTAGCGTGCTTTGTACCCGGCCTCCATAATTGCGGTAACAGGAGAAACCGAGGCTTGGAGAGCTGACTGGCTCCAGTGGTGATTATCGGAGCTGGGCTTTAGGCTTGGGCTCTCTGATGCCAAACTCCACGCTCTGTTGACTCTCTGACCCTCCCTTTCCTCGTGGCACAGCTCACCCTAACCTTACGTGTGGGAGACCTCCTGCCCCATGGCCAGGCCAGGACAAGCATCTCCCTAACATAAACGGAGTCAAATCTGACTTTCCCCTGCGTGGTTGCGATTTGTTGTTGGTCGTATCTGAGCCACTTTTTAATGAGAGAACCACAGTGTTAGAATTTTTAGTGCCCTTTGGGGAATCCGGGGCTGGGATTTGGCTCAGTGGGTAGAGCGCTGCGCTGCAGTCTCTGAGGTCCCGAGTTCAAGTCCCAGCACCGCAAAAATGGGGAGAAGGGCCTGGCAATCCACTCCCAAGGCAATCCTGAAACAGTCAGCCATTGAAAACCCTATGAGGGTCGCTATGAGTCAGACACGACTCGATGGCACCTAACAACAACAACAATTGGGGAATCCAATCCGCTCATTCCTCTCCTGGGCCCTCTGCTCAGCCTCCCAGGGCCAGAGACTCCGAGGTTTGTGTCTTCAAATGCAGATTTAAAATCCCCGTGTCAGCCCAGAAAATCTCTTCAATGGTCCCCTGAGTCGGTGACGGTGCCTGTCAGAGCTGAGGTCTTTGAAGAGCTGGCTTAAGGCGTTTCCTCCTCTCCCATCCCACTAACAGTGATGAATGTTACTTTGCTTTGTGCTGCCTTTTCTTTCTTTCCTTTTTTCAGTTTTGTTTTTAATGAAGAGAATTGGCAGCTGGCAACATCCTCGAAGCTCTTGAGCGGGGCTGCCACCGTGAGGTTTGCTGACAGTCTGGGGAGGAAATGCTTTCCTTGGTAGGCTCAGGATGTGGGGTTTGAAACTTTCGTGCCATCGGTGGCCCTTTTCTTTCGAGCCCGCTGGGTTTGCCTCTTCAAAGATGCCTGGCCCAGCCTCGACAAGTTTCGAGTTTACAGCTCCGCTGCCAGTGCCTTGCGTGAGTGTAAAAATAGGTCAGTGTTTTTCTTCCTTGGCTTTTACTGAAGAGAAAAACTGTGTGTGTGTGTGTGTGTGTGTGTGTGTGTGTGTGTCCCAACATCCCATGAGTCAAAAACAGCTGGAGCAATTTTAGTTCACTTTTTCCCCAAAAGATTCACTCCAAGTCTGACTCAGATGTTTTTTTTCCACAAAAGTTAAGTGCAATTAATGAGGAGGGAGCTGGAGGGGAAAGAATTCCTCAGTGTCCTCTGTCATGTCAGGTCGCTGCCTGACAAACACATAAAACATGTGACAGGGCCCCCTCCTGTCCCCGCCACCCTCCACACTGGATTTTTAGGAGGAGTGAGTATTTCTTTCCATTACAACTCTGGATGGCTGCATTTTCCCATCTGAAACTTTAAATAAGATGAAATTGCACACGCACACACACGCACACGCACACACACGCACATACACTCACATATGCACACGCACTCACGCACACACAGTATCTATGAAAATACTAAAGAAAGCCTCTTAAAAACAAAACAAGGAGTTAGTTCAGCCAGTAATAAATTGGCCTTGTGCTAAAAGGGAGGTGGGCTGGAACCTAAATGCGAAACACTGTAAATGGTTTTGTTTTGTTTTTTCTCTGCAACAAGGTTGCAGGCAGCACTGTAAAGACTGGGTATTTTATCCTATTTGTGTTTGGGTTCTATTTCTTCCAAGTTCAAAAACATCTTTATAGCTTTGTAGATAAACAGTCCTGAACAGTGGTGCCAGGGTGCATTTATCAGCTCCTCTCGCCCTGACCCGGCGCTCGGCGCTCTTTTGCCCCTGTGGGTTCCTTCCCATTCTGGGGGGAGGGCACCTCTGTCCAAGACTACTTCCTTACCCACCCCCTACCAGCTGCCTCCTCCTCCTCCTCAGTCTATCAGTGGGTCTAGGGGTGTTGGACCCACGGGTCCTGAGGAGTTCCCTTTTTGGGGCCTCTACTCTGGGGAAATGTCAGGTCCTTGTCTTGGTTGCCAAAAGGAATTTCAGGAGGAAATAGAGAAGAGAAGCAGCGTTTTGAGTTTCTTAGATGAAAGGTACGCGATAGAACGCGCTTCAGAGTGAGTGTGGGTGTCTAGAGAGAGGAGTGCGCCTGGTGCCTTTACGGTGTTGCTGTTGTTAGGTGCCGGCGAGCGAGTCTGACTCATAGTGACCCTCATAGGGTTTCCAATGGCTGATTATTTTCAGGATTGCTTCAGGAGTGGATTGCCACATCCTTCTCCTGTTTTTGTGGTGCTGGGGATCGAACCCAGGTCCTCAGAGAGTGCAGAGCAGGGCTCTACCAACTGAGCTAAAGCAGAGAAGCACTGACAATAGTGCCAGGCACGAGCCTTTAAATGGATACACACACACACACACACACACACACACACACACACCCATATATATATATATATATATATATATATATATATATATATATAAAATGTGTGTGTATCTGTATATATATGTGTGTGCATACACGTGTATATATGTATATATACACATACATGTATGTATGTATATGTGTGTGTGTGTGTGTGTGTGTGTATAGGCGTGATTTAGCTCAGTTGGTAGAGCTCTGTGCTGCAGTCTCTGAGGTCCCGAGTTCAATCCCCAGCACCGCAAAAATGGGAGAAGGACATGGCAATCTACTCCTAAGGCAATTCCGTAACAGTTAGCCATTGAAAACCCTATGAGGGTCGCTATGAGTCAGATACCAACTCAATGGCACCTAACAACAACAAGAACAGTGTGTGTGTGTGTGTGTGTGTGTGTGTGTGCGTGTGTATCCATTTAAAGCCTCATGCCTGGCCTTTGTGTATATATATACATACACACACACACACACACACACACACACACACACACACACACACACACACACACGATTTTGTGCTTTTGAAGTTACATTGCTCAGTGGAGTCCCCGCTGGTGTTGGGTCCAGGCTTACAGGTTGGAATAGAGCATTGGTAAGAGGCCTAGATTGGGCCCGTTGGGGACATTCCTGCTCCATCTGGTCTTAAGGAAATGGCCTAGGTCTGCTGACTGAGTTACCGTCCATAATCCATTCTGGCGAGCTTCTTAGGGAAGCCCGGGGCCTCTGCAGGCCGCCCTCAGGCCGCTTCTCCTCTTTCGGCCGGCCATGCTAGAATTCTCGGCTGATGGGACCCAGCCCAGGTCCCGGGACGAGAGGCTCTTCCTTCCCACGTCCCCTAGAAGTTCCCTGTCTTTCTGTCCTGCCTCAAGTCTTCAGCCCTGCTGGGTCTTCCCAGGAGCTCCTCAGCTCCCTCAAGGTTCTTCCGCCTTAGAGCAGACGTCTTCTCTCCACCCCACATCTCCTGCGAGACGTCCCCCACCTTTCCTGCCCTGTGGGCCCTCTGCCTGCCAGAGGATCCTGCACTTGCCTCCTGCCTGCCCTCAGGCGCCTGCCCTCCCCAAACCGCCACACAGTGTCCTCACATGGCTCTGAGCTCATCAGTGACCTCCGCAGAGCCAAAGCTGGGGCGACATTTCTCAGGCTGCACTTGACAATCACCACCCATCCGTCATCCAGCCAGCCAGCCCCACTCACTGCACAGTTATTTTCTGTGTCTTATTTTTTGGAACGCCTGCAGCCATACCACTGTAGTGTCTAATCCCGTCAGATCTCGGAAGCTAAGCAGGGCCAGGCATGGTTAGCCTTTGGATGGGAGACAGCCTGGGAGCACCAGGTGCTGCAGGTTTGGAAGAAGGACCCGGCAACACACTCCCAAAAATCAATCCACCATCGAAAACCCTATGAACAGCAGAGAAGCACTGACAATAGTGTTTCAACTGTTGTACAGAGGGTCGCTATGAGTCAGACACCAACTTGACAGCACCTAACAACAACAACATTTTTGGAACAGGCCTCCTGGCTTTGGCGCTGTTGTTCTGTCCTGGTCACCTTTGCCTCTCTGGTCCCTTCTTAGTCTATTCATCCAGCTTCCCTTCTCCTGTTGTCCCCTCAAACACCTGTGCCTTCCAGGGCTGTGACCTGGACCCCTGGGTCTCTCTGTCTGCACACTCTCCACTCTTCCTCTGACCCCTCTCTTCCCCGCGGCTGTCTCTCCAGCTGGGACCTCTTTTCTTAGTCCCAGAAGCCACAGCTTCTTACGTCCTAAGTTGTCGTTTATTCACACCTGCTCTCTGTGCCCAGGGCCAGCTCTGGAGTCCTCGGGCCCCTGCTCGACGCCCCCTTCTTCTCTTGGTCAGCCTCCGCTCTCTCTTTGGGGAAAACCAGCCTGATCTCCTAATGGCCCCCCTCAGCCTTTGGATCACAGGGCCCCTCTGCTCCCCGCTGGAAGTCAGGACTGTCCTACCTCCCTGTCCTGCCCACCCACCCCAGCCTGCCCACTTCTCACTGACCCCAGCAGCCCCCTGCTTTGCCATAGGAACTTGATGAGCACAGCAAGTGCCACCGTGTGCCCCCTATGTGCCACCTGGCTGACGTGCTTAGCATTCAGAGCCTCCTGCCCTCGTAGGCCAGCGAGGTTTCTCCTGGGCCTTCATGGGCCGCTGCCTGCTGGGGTCCCCACGCCCTCCGAGGTGCCCCTGTGCGTTGCTTCACTCTGCAACCCTGGAGCCCCTGGCACCCCATCCCTGTGGCTCTAGAACCCCAGGCCACATCAGAGTGTGGGCTCCCACCTGCCGGGGCCTCCTTTCCTCTGCCTTCATCCGGTTCTGCCAGAGTTGCTAAGCAGGAAGGAAGGCTTAACTAAAGGCCTCTGTCTGGGGCAGGGTCTTCGCAGCTGTCCTGGACCACAGCAGGGTTATTACGTCAAGAAGCTAATGAGTCACATCCCTCCAGCTAAAACCCTTCCAGGACATCTTCCTGTTCTCAGGACAAAGTCTAACTTTTACCAGAGATTCTCAGGGAGCAGAGAGGGGGTGGGTCCTGGAATCTGGTAGCAAAACCCTGGTTCTTGTATCCGGCGTATAAAAGAGGTTTATTTAAGGTGGTGTTGTTGTTGGGTGCCATCGATTTGTGTCCTACTCGTAGCGACCCTCACAGGGTTTTCAATGGCTGACTGTTTCAGGATTGCCTCAGGAGTGGATTGCCAGGCCCTTCTCCTATTTTTGCGGTGCCGGGAATTGAACCCAGGACCTCAGAAAGTGCAGAGCAGCGCTCTACCAACTGAGCTAAATCCCAGCCCTTTGTTTAAGGTAGTACACCTTTAAGGGATGAGAGGGGACACTGAGGCACCTGGAGAGGCTTAGGTAGATCTGCAGAGGAAAACCTGCACGCCCTGGGTGACTCGAGTAAGGAGGTTTCTGTCCCCAAGGGAAGGTAAACAAGCCAGGGAGTTCAGGAGAGTTCAGCAGTCTTTAGAAGGAAAGGAGCCTTGGATAGGCAGAGAGGATGGGGGCCGAGAGAAGGGAGAGATGGGCGCGGGGTCGCTGGAGAGGGAAGAGCAGAGAACTGAAGAGAGAGAGCTTGCGGAAGAAGAGAGGAAGAAGAGTGTTGCCTCTAGTTTATTGGAACTAGAGAACACCCTGCTGAGATTTAGCTCAGTTAGTAGAGCGCCGCTCTGCAGTCTCTGAGGTCCCGAGTTCGATTCTCAGCACCACAAAAATGGGAGAAGGATGTGGCAATCCACTCCTGAGGCAATCCCGAAACAATCAGCCATTGAGAACCCTATGAGGGTCGCTATGAGTCAGACACAACTCAACAGCACCTAACAACAACAAGAGAACACCCAGTGTGACATCGGCTCCCCCCTCCCCTCTGCATGCAGCTCTGGGCACCTAGTGTGACGTGGGCCTGGGGTCTTTGTTTTGTCATTGGGTCAAGGGCTTGGGAAGGGTGTGGAATCCCCTTGAAAACGTCCTTCCAATGTCCTCAGGCAGGCACGTGACCTCTTCATCATGGCAGAGGCGGGAGCCATTTTCAATCCCCTTTCCTGCACACGGCCTGCGAATGCCTAAGCCACCGGCCGGTCAGGACCACTTAGCTTGGAACTGATCACCGCCATTCCTGTGGCCTCCGCTCTCCCCCGACCCCACCAGGGCTGCCTGCCTGCCGTTCCTGGGACAAAACACTTGTCCATGGCAACAACCCAGAAGCACCTCAAAAAATTACATTAAGTAGAATGGGCGCGGTGGCTCATGCCTGTAGTCCCAGAAATTTGGGAGGCACAGACAAAAAGACCACAAGTTCTAGGCCTGAGGCACCCAGTGTAACTTTGCTAGACCCTGTCTCAAAATGAAATAATAAAAAATGGGCCCCTGGGCAGCTCAGTGGTGGGGCAAAGTATGTGCGAGAACCTGGGTTCAACCCCACGGCACCGAGAAAAGAATTACAGTAATTAAAAGAAAACAGATTCCAAAGTTGGTTGAATGATTCCATCTATGTGCAGGTCTAGAATGGACAAAGTTAATCTTTGTTCATAGAAATCACAGTGCTGATTTCTGGTGGTTGAATTGGGATAGGGGGTAGGATTGACAGGAAAAGGAAAGAGAAAACTTGGTGGAGTGAAGACAGAGTTCTCTATCTTGATTGAGGTAGTGATTACGTGGGTGCAGACACTGAGGGTACATTTGTTGTCGTTGTTAGGTGCTGTCGAGTCGAGTCCGACTCATAGCGACCCTATGTACAGCAGATCGAAACACTTCCCGATTCTGTGCCAGGCACACGATCTTATTTAGGTTTAAGCTCATTGTTGCAGACGCTGTGTCAATCCATCTGGTGGAGGGTTTTCTTATTTTTTTTGCTGACCTGCCACTCTCCCAAACATGATGTCCTTCACCAGGGATTGGTCTCTCCCGACTGTATGTCCAAAATATGAAAGACGGGATTTGCCTATTTTACTGTATGTATATATTTCCCCAGCTTGGTGATTTCCTTCTTGGGTTTCCAGAGCCGTTGCCAAGACCTCCAAAGAAGTCAGATTCACCCCAGGGTCAAAGAATGGGTGTCTAGATGAGGGGAGCTGAAGGCAGACCCACGAAGCCCAGAGAAACCTAGACGGTCAACTCACCCGGTACAGCTAGCTTCCCCTCTCTACCACCCCGTGTTAATGTACATTTAATTTGTTTTAGAAATTATGCTTGGGAGAAGGACCCGGCAACCTACTCCCAAAAATCAATCTGCCATTGAAAACCCTATGAACAGCAGAGAAACACTGACAATAGTGTTTCCCCTGTTGTACATAGGGTCGCTATGAGTCAGATACTGACTCAACGGCACCTAACAACAATATGCTAATAGTTCCTATATTCTTTTTCCTCCTTTTTGCAACCAATAATACATATTATTCATATTTTATTTATGCACGTTGATGGGCTCAGAGTAACAAGTCACTTGATATATCCTCCTTGCATACTTTTTAATGCTGGCAGAAAACAGCAGCCACAAACCAAAACGTGGAGCTGCAAGGGGTTACTCAACACAGCTAGAGTTCTAACTCAGGTCCTTTGACTCCAAGCCTGGAGCATCTTCTGAGGTGGTTTCTGGGGAGGATGGCAGCTGCGGACCCCAGGGCTCACTCTAGGGCTTCAGCCTGAGCAAGGCTAGAGGCCATGTCTCCCCAGCCAGGCGCTGCCCACCCCAGATCCTGCCCCTCTGGCGCACACCTGTGCCTGAATGTCTTCTTTGGAAGGCCAGAGGGGATCCTAGGTCCTTCTCCAAAAACCTTCTCATTTTTGCAGAGCCCAGCGCACACAAACCACTGGGGACTTATTTTTGTAAATCCTTCCAGGCTTGGCGTGGAAGAAGCTGGCCACGGGACAGCCGCAGCTGGGGAGAGCACTGGGCGCCAGTGGATGGCCCAGGTCACTGGAAAAACCAGGATGGTGGCCTCGAGTGTTAGCCCTGGGGGCTATTTGAGCGGCAAACCCAGGTCAGCACCAAAGGAAAACGTCCGGCCTCTTCTCTGCCAAGGCACCTGCTTCCTGAAGGGCGGCCCCATTGAGACGTGATGTCACTGAGCTTTATAATATGGCAGTGAGGTGACCTTCCTGGAGAGGAGACAGGAAAACAGAGCCCTGTGGTGGTGAACCGTCTGGGCTGTGAAAAGAAACATGATTCCAGCCGCTTGGAGCAGGTCCACGTGTTTCGGGAATAAAGCCACCTTGTCAGGTCTGCCTGGCCCGGGGTCCCCGGAGGATCCCAAGAGCGTTAGTGAGATTTTCCATGGAATTTTCTGTAAAATAAAAGTGTTTGATTTCTTAAAAGCTCTATCTAAATGGAAATTACTGTGGCCAGTGAGAAATAAAATCTTTAATTGCTAAGCAAAATGATTAAAACTTCCTTTAATCCCAAGAAAAATATATTTAAGGGAAATATATATACAGTGGGGAAGTGTATTGTTCACATATATATTCACCTGTGGAAGCAATTGCTTTTTCTTGCTTGTTTAATTTTAAAATTCTGAGCCAGGTGCTGTGGTGTGCACCTACAATCCCAGGACTCAGGAGGCTGAGGTGGGAGGATCACGAGTTCAAGGCCAGCCTGGGTTACATAGCAAGACCCTGTCTCAAAAGTCAAATAATAAAATAAAATAATAAAATAGAAAAATAAAATGGTGGCTAATTCTGTGTATATTCCCTGTCTTCTGCAGAGGCAGAAGTTTTCATCTTGGTGGTGATGCTGTTGTTGGGTGCCCTGGAGTTGGGTCTGATTCATAGGGGTCCAATGTACAATAGAAGGAAACACTCTCGACACTGTGCCATGCCTGGCACTGTGTCAGTGCTTCTCTGCTGTTCATAGGGTTTTCACTGGCTGATAGTTTTGGGAGTGGGTTGCCAGGTCCTTCTCCCAACTCTGCAGCACCTGGTGTTCCCAGGTGGTCTCCCATCCAAGGACTAACCAGGTACGACCCTGCTTAGCTTCCGAGATCTGTCAGGATCGGAAGCCACTGTGGTACAGCTGCAGGCTGATTTTATGTAAGTACATATTTATTTTTGCCTATGTTAATTATTTTTAATGAAATCCATGCACAGAGTCAAAAATTAAATAATACCAGAGGCTTATGATGAAAGCTTGCAATGTCCCATCCCTGCCAGCTCCCCAGGTCCCCAGCAAAATCACTTATGTTTTTCTTTTTGTGGGAGCAGAGCTGGGAAGCGCACTTACCGCAGAAGCCAGCCCCAGCAAAACTAAGGCATTTGGGGGAGAACGTCCCATTAGCTCCATGCGAATTGGTCTATGACATATGTTCTATTCTTTTAACAACAACAACAAACATCTTCCTGGTTCTTCAATCTTTTTGCTTTGAAACTGAAGAATAAACTGGGCCTGATGCCTCACGACTGTAATCCCAGCAACTTGGGAGGCGGAGGCAGGGGGATCATGAGTTTGAGGCCAGAGGCAGCCCGTGCCACTTAGCGAGTCTCCGACTCAAAACAAAAATGAAAGTAAAGACGTGGGTTGCACCTGCATCCCAGTGGTAGAACACTGGCAAAGTACGTGGGAGGCCCTGGGTTCAATCCTAAGTACCACAAAAAATCAATCAACCAATCAAATGAAAGATAAACTGGAGAATAGGACCTTAGAGACACGTGAACAAGTTAATGGGTGGAGATAAAATGTATCCTCAAGAAGTGGACATGCCCGGCCTGGTCATCATTGTCCAGGGCGGGAAATAGAACATATCTGTCACACAGAAGTGCCCCCATGCTCCCCTAAAGTGACCATTATCATCATCACTGTAGATGAACTGTGTCTTTTGAAAAAAACTGTAAGAAGGGAACCACTCAGTATATGATTATTGTGCTTCACCTCTTTGACTCGATGTCTTTGAGAAATTTATTCTTGTCTGCATAGAGCTGCAATTGCTTGTAATTTCTGTATAGTTTTCAATTGCCAAAATATAGCCACTTACTAATGGATATATAGGTTGTTTGCAATATTGGGTACTACAAATAATGCTGTTAAAACATAAATAAATAATGGTAAAAATAATGCTTTGTACGTGTCTTTTGTCTGCAGCTGCACCACCCTGGCATCCAATCCCATCAGATCTTGGAAGCTAAGCAGGGTTGGGCCTGGTTAGTCCTTGGATGGGAGACCGCCTGGGAACACCAGGTGCTGCAGAGTTGGGAGAAGGACCTGGCAGCCCACTCCCGTTCCCCAAACAATCAGCCATTGAAAATCCTATGAATAGCAGAGAAGCACTGACATAGTGCCAGGCATGGCACAGTGTCAGGGAGTGTTTCGCTCTGCTGTACACAGGGTCCCTATGAGTCAGACTTAACTCGATGGAACAATGTGTGTCTTTTAGGGAATACATACATGGGTTCTTGGTGTGTATGTACCCATGAGTAAAATGCAGCATCCTAGGGCATGTGCCAATTCAACTTTAGTAGGCAGTGACAAACTTCTTTTTAAAAATATAGCTAGCAGGGCGAGGTGGCTCATGCCTATAATGCCAGTGACCAGGGAGGCAGAGGCAGGAGGATCGAAGGATTGAGGCCAGAGGCAGCCTGCACAACTTAGCAAGACCCTGTCTCAAAATGAAAAGTAAAACATGGGCTGGGGGTATAGCTCAGGGATGGAGCTCTTGGAAAATATCAGTGAGGCCCTGGGTTCAATGCCTAGTACAGCAAAAACAAAACAAAACAAAAACAAAACCTCTCTCTCTCTCTCTCTCTCTCCATATATATATATATGTATATATATATATAGCCACCCCCACATGTCTGTCAGCTTGTTGTGCTGTGGGGGCTTGCGTGTGACTGTGAGGCTGAAAGCTATGCCATCAGTATCTCAGATCCCAGCAGGGCCACCCATGGTGGACAGGTTTCAGCTAAGCTTCCAAACTAAGACAGACTAGGGAGGAGGACCTGGCAGCCCACTCCCAAAACAATTAGCCATTGAAAACCCTAGGAATAGCAGAGAAGCACTGTCCCTTAGCCTCCCAATACAGTGATTTCATGATTTAAAACCTTAAGCCACATTTATTTTATGTTACATCAAGACTATCTAAAATTTTATTCACTGCAGATGCATGCAGTTGTCAGGGAATTTTCAAAGGTAATTATATTTGGGGTGACAAGTGACGTTCTCTTAGAAGCTTTCAGTAATCCTGGTCAGTATTCTTATTTTTCCAGGACAGTCTCAATTTCCAACACAGCAAGCTGTAGGTATTCTTAGATCGAACTATAGTTGTTGTTGTTAGGTGCTTAGGTGCCTTTGAGACATGTCCGACCCATAGCGACCCTCATAGGATTTTCAATGGCTGACTGTTTCAGGATTGCCTCGGGAGTGGATTGCCAGGTCCTTCTCACATTTTTGCAGTGCTGGGAATCGAACTCAGGACCTCAGAGACTGCAGAGCGGCGCTCTACCGACTGAGCTAAATCCTTGCCCTTCTACCATTTTGGCGTGACCCCAGTCCTCTTTGAATGCTATAGTTTGGATCTGGACTGTTCCCCACAAGTGCATGTGTGAAAGGTTTGGTCCCCAGAGGGGCACTATGGGGCAGTGGTAGAAAGGTTAAGAGGCGGGGCCTGGAAGCAGGTCTTCAGGTCACGGAGGGCATTCCCCCCAAGGGGACGGTGGGACCTCAGTCCCTTCCGCCTCCTCTCTCTCTTTCTGGCCATGAAGTGAAAGCTTTGCTCCACCTTGTGCCCCCGCCCTGCTGTGCAGCCTTGGCACAGGTCCAAAGGAACTGGGCCAGCGGGTCATGGACCTGCACCTCCAAAATCGAGCCAAGATAAACCTTTTCTCTTCATCAGCTGATCCTCTCAGATCTTTGTTATAGTGATGGGAAGCTAACAGAACGGAGCTTGTCTGCTGAAGTCTGAGTTGGAATTGCTGAGCAGGGAGTGCGGAGCAGCCCATAGCAAGGAGGGGCTCAGCTGAGCACCCAGTACTCAATTCGCAACACGGCTCTGCTACCTTTCCTCCTGCTGTGCCTGCAACGCCCTTCACACTGTGGTAACGGCTTCAGAAGACGGCCTCAAAAAGAATTCCAGCTGCTGGGTCCAGAGATGGAAGGAAAGACACACAGAAAGAGTTTAAGAAGGTAGTGAGTCTTCACTGGGAGAGAGAAGTTTTGGAGTAAGTTCAAGAGGCTTGTTGAATTCAGTAAGCAAAAGTGGCGGGTATGATGAGCCGGTCTCCCATAACCCCTGCATGTTGTTGTTGTTAGGTGCCGTCGAGTCGGTGTCTGACTCATAGCTACCTTACATACAACAGGGAAAACACTATTATCAGTGCTTCTCTGCTGTTCATAAGGTTTTCAATGGCGGATTGATTTTTTGGAGTGGGTTGCCGGGTCCGTCTCCCAAACCTACTGCACCTGGTGTTCCCAGGTAGTCTCCTATCCAGGTACTAACCAGGCCCGACCATGATTAGCTTCTGAGATCTGATGGGATCGGGTGCCACAGGGCTACAGCTGCAGGCATAACCTCTGCATAGAAAAGACAAAAAGTGCTTTTTAAGTGTGTTCTGTTAGGAAAATTGCCTACTATGTGTGCTTTGATAATTTATTTGTTTTTATTACCCATTGCTGGGCGCAAAAGCAAGCACAGTCTCACCAATAAGAGGAGGGCCAAAGAACTGGGATAAGAATAGCCCGTGTGTATGTGCGTGCGTGCGTGTGTGTGTGTGTGTGTGTGTGTCTGTCTGTCTGTCTGTCATGGTGAGGGGAAAGGAGTAACATTTTGGAGTGCTGAGTCCTTTATTGCAACTGGCTGGGAGCATCTTGGATGTGAGGGCTGCACTTGCTTTTGCCTCCTGCCTTGGGCGGCCTTGACAGCCCGCTGATGAGTGCGCCATCTACAGGCAGCGCCAGGGAGAGACTGATTTTGTTTTTTTCGGGGTGTGTGGAGATTGGACCCAGGGTCCCCAGTGTGCAAGGCAAGCCCTCTACCCCTGAGCGGCACCCCCAGCTCCCTTTTTATATTTTTTCTTTGACATGGGACCTCACTAAGTTACAGACTGCCTCTAACCTCAAACCTGCGATCCCCCTGCCTCCGCCTCCTGAGTGTCTGGGATGACAGTTGTGTCCCCCACCCCATTACCAGCCTATTTTTAAATATGGGGTTGGGAAAGGTGGTGGGATGCGCTGCTTCCATATGTAAATGCTATCTCTGTTCTGATGACAGCATCCACACCTGCCATTTTGCACGGCCTGGGGTGGGCTCGGGAAGTAGAGTGACAGTGACGGCCTCCCAAAGCCAGCCCGCCTCCCACTCTTGACCTGAGACCCTGTTCCTCAGGGGCCTGTCCTTGCGAGAGGGTCTGACAGGCCACCTCCTCAGCGACACGCTGCCCCTGAGCTGGTGGGCAGCTGGACAGCGAGGCCGATCGGGACCCCGTGGCTCTCTGCAGCTGTCTTGGGCTGCGGCTGGGGCTAACACAGCCCGAGGGATTTGGCTTTGCTTTACTGTGTCTCTTAGGACCAGGCTCCAGGGTCCTCACGCTCCAGGGACTCCTGGGGGGTGTTCTCCTGCGCCTTGGCCCCGTCCCTCCATCCACCCCAACTGCTGGCTGCTGGTCTTGGCCATGACTGCCCCACCGCCCAGGAGCTGCGCACCATGGAGCTCAGGGGGTTCTCGGAGACCTTGGCACCCTCCTGAGTCACCGGCCACCCAGCACCCCATGGACATCTGCTTCCCACCTTGTCCTGAGGCTCCCTGGAGATCGAAGAGCAGCCAGCACTGGGCAAGGGAGGCCGCACAATTGGGGCGGCTGCTGGGGTCTTGCTCAGTTGGTAGAGTGCTGCTCTGTGTACTCTGAGGCCCTGGGTTTGATCTCCAGTGCTGCAAAAATGGGAGAAGGACTTGCAGCCCACTCCCGAAACAACCCTGAAGCAACCAGCTGTTGAAAACCCTATGAAGGGCAGAGAAGCACTGTCAGATATAATGCCTCTTTCGTTCTGTTGTACACAGGGTTGCTGTGGGTTGGGCCCGACTTGGTGGCACCTGAAAAACAGACACATCCAGCAAGGGTGTACTATGTTCCAGGTTGCACAGCATTCAATCCAGGACCTGGGTGCAAAGTCCACGTTCTAGAACTGCTTGTGAAGGCGGAAGGCGGTGTGGTAGGAAGGAAAATGGAAAAAGTAGGTTGGTGCTAAGTCATGGAAGGTCCTGAGTGCTAGGCTGGAAGAAAGGCCGCATGCAGAAGACCAGTCATGGCCCACAAGAGTGGACCTGGAGGGGTGGAAGGTCAAGACCAGAGTGCACGGCAGCCACAGGATGTGGTGGCTCTCACCCAGCTCGCACCATCTCTGACCTCGGAGACAGGCGCCCAGAACTGTGCAAAGCAGGACCTGTGCGTCTGCTTCTATTTCTTTTCTACATAGCATTGCTTTGCAGAATGCAGACAACTCGGAATCATCGACCAGCACATTCTTAAACCGGACGCTACAGAAATAGTGAGGCCACGGAACGTCTCCCAAGATGGCCTCCGTGACAGCGAGACACTCAGTTCTCGGCACAAAGGGGAGAGCAGTACTATTGGGTGAACGGAAATAAAGAGCGAATGGGAACCTCTGCAGGGGGTGGCAATTTCCAGATCTATTATTTTCCACTTGGAGGTCACTGAGGCAAAACACTGCGTTGACATGAAAATCCAGAGATTGATGTTTGTTTTTTTTTGTGGTACTGGGGGTTGAACCCAGGACCTCGCGCCTGCATGCTCTGCAAGTGCTGGACCACTGAGCTGCGCCCCCAGCCCAGTTTTTCACTTTTTGAGACAGGGTCTCACTAAGTTACACTTCTGATCTTGACCTTGTGATCCTCCTGCCTCCGCCTCCCAAGCCACTGAGATGACAGGTGTGTGCCACCACGCCTGGCTCAGATTGACGTTTTTATAATAGGACAAAGACCTTCCAAAAGGACCCCAAAGTGGTAACTTTGGGCACATCCAAAGTGAAGCGTTGTTTGTAGCTTGAGATCAATTGCCAATCGCTCCTTTGTGTGGCTGGAGTGAGGCTGGGGTGGCAGGTGGTCAAAGAATTTCCTGGAGCCCAGAATAGAGTAGGAAAGAAAGGGTTTATTTGTCCACTGCAAAAGGGTAGCGGGTGGGCAAAGAGAACGTTATCACCTTTACCTGGGATTGGTTGGTTGGTGTTAATAAGGGGTTTCTGGGCAGCCTGCAACTATGTGACCTTGGCTGGAAATAGCTTACTTTTGGAACAGTTTGAGGGTTTAGTCTAATTAACTTTGTTGTGAAGAGTGTGATTGTTGCAGCCTGTGGGGTTTTTTTTTTTCTTTGTGTGTGTGTGTGTGTGTGTGTGTGTGTGTGTGTGTGGTATTCGGGGTTGAACCCAGGGCTCGCACCTGTATGCTTTGCAAGTGCTGGACAACTGAGCTGCACCCCCCCAGCCCATTTTTTTAAATTTTTGAGACAGGGTCTCACCAAGTTACGCAGACTGCCTCTGGCCTCGAACTTGCGATCCTCCTGCCTCTACCTCCCGAGCCACTGCATAGGTCTGCAGAATGACAGGTGTGCGCCACTGCGCCAGGTGCAGCCTGTGGTTTTAATAATGGAGCTGCTCTCCGAGAGGCCCTCCCTCTGTCCTGCCCCCCATCACCCCGATAGTTAGTCCCCCCACATTTTGATTAGGAGGTGGGTGTGATGGTCCGCAGCTGAACGTGCCTGTCTTCCTTCTTCCCTTTTTCCTTCTTTAAGATGCGCCGGGAGAGTTTATGGAGAAACCAGTCCACATCCTGCAGGTCCTCGGGCCACCTCAAGTACGGCTCCTTCTGCACGAAGCCTCTGATGCTCTGATGCCTCATGAGCTGGTACTGGGACAGGGCCCCCACCACCACCACGATGAGGGCGCTGCTCAGGTCGGACAGACACCTGCTCTGCGCGTAACTGAAGGCCTCCAGGCACCATCCGTCCTGGAGGAAGTGTCTGCTCACGAGACACACCGTCTTCCTGCTGCTCCAGACGGCAGCCTGGATGTTGGCCACGTGGTTCTCCCCCGGGATAAAGTCCCTCTCTTCGAAGCACAGGGTGAGTGCGTTTCCGTCACTGTATTGTGTGTCCAGCTGTTTGAGCAAAGCATCCTGCACCCATTCAAAGTCTTTGCTACTAAAGCAAAAATAGGCGTCGTATTTGTGCGCGTCCGGTTCTGTTCCCCGGGCAGCGTCTTGGAATGCCAGCCTCTGGGCCGTCTTGTAACAGAGGTAAAGAAAACCCCGGAACTTTGTGACAGTGAGGACGGTCAGGAGGAGCAGAGTCAAAGAGATGGTGAACAAGAGGAACAGGGAAAACCTTAGGGCCTGTAAGACCGCCTCTTCATCACAGTCCTCTGTGGAGACAGAGGAGAGGGGCACCCCCAGCAGCGAGTCGGGGTACATGCAGTATATGTCTGCAGGCTCGCCAGACAGAGAGACGTTGGTGTGGTTGAGCCAGCTGATGAAAGCGCCAAGTTCGCACTCGCAGATGAACTTGTTGTGGGTTACGTCCAAGACACGCAGCGAGGCAAACAAACTGGGATCAGGGGATAAGAGCTGGTTCCTGGATATGTCCAGGGTCTCCAGGGTAGCAGGCAAGCTGTCGGCAGGGAGAAACGTCAGCCTGTTGGCGTTGAGGGAGAGTTTCTTCAAGGCGATTAGGTCGCTGAACACTCCGGGCGGGAGGAAGTTTAGGTAGTTATTGTTCAGGTAGAGAAACTGGAGATGGAAAAGCCCTTTAAAAACATCCCAGCATGAGCCCGTTTCCCAGGCAAGCTGCAACATATTTTCTGAAAGGAAGAGCTGCTCTAAGCTGAGATTCTCCGAAGGGGCATGGCGTGCGTCACAAGAGGACAGGCGATTCTGATTTAAAATGAGAATCTGCAGGTGAGGAACTCGGAGGAGCAGGTAGAGATCGGCCAGATTTTCCAGCCTGTTCTCGGATAAGTGGAGAAATTCGGCTGTAAAGCTGATGTTTGACAAGGTCACCAATTTATTGCCCCCTAGGAGAACGGTCTGCAGATTTGGAATAAAAGAAATGGTTTTAAGAGCGTTGTCTCGGAGGTCCAAGGTATGCAGTTTCCCCAGGAATGTGAAGGTTTGGCGCTGGATTATCCCGATGTGATTTTTCTGAAGGTCAATGTAGGCTACCTCGGGGAGCCCAGCGAAGTCGGAGTTATAAAGTTCCCCCAAAAGGTTACAGGACACATTGAGGACTTGGAGGTTGTCGAGTCCATAAAAGGCTCCTTCGACAATCTTGTTTATCTTGTTGTGGGCAAGGTTCAGGAGCTTCAAGTCCTTGAGCATCTCAAAGACTCGAGAATTCAGGGAGAAGATAAACCCGTGCGAAAGGTCCAGCTTTACCACTGAGCTGTGGGCCAGGCCGGCAAACGTGCTCTGCTCAGGGTCTTTGAGGTTATGGAAGCCGAACCCAGAACCCATGATGTGGTAGGCAAGGATCAGGGAGGAAATCTGGCTTCCCCGGATGGCATTGCTGAAGTTGCCCATGACGGCCACTGTCCAGCCGTTTTCCGAAACGTCCAAGGTTTCGAGCCGCAGGTTTCTGAACGGGTTTCCGCACTTCTCCCAGTCCACGGGGACTCTGCTGTACAGGAAGTTAGATCTGAGGCGGAGAAGAGAGAGCGTTTTTCCTTGGAGGGGCTTCAGTTCACCCTCACACACGGTGAATATTCGATTGAAAGAAAAATCGAGGGACTGCAAGGAATTCAGTTCTTGAAATGAAAAATGAAGGTCAAGGCTCTGAATCCGGTTGGAGGATAGGTCCAGGCGAGCTAAAGAGCTCAAATTCCTGAAATAACCATCTCTTAACACAGCACTGGAGAGCCCACAAGAAAACAGTCTGAGCTCAGACAGGCGCGCCAGGCCCTGAAACGCGTCTACGTGCAAGACACTGAGCCGGCTTAGGCCCAGGTCCAAGACCTGCAGGCTGGGCAGGTTCCTGAAGGCCTCTTTGCCGACACTCAAGGGAGTGAACTGGGACCCGAGCTCCAGCAGCCACAGCTGCGCCAGGAGGGGGAAGGACGAGGCGGTGACTGTCCTGATGTAGTTGAAGCTTAGAAAGAGGCGCTCGGTGGTGTTGAGGACCTGGGGGATCTGGGTGAGGTTGCAGAAATGAAATAAGGCGATCGGACCGGCGGAGGAGCAAGGTGAAATTCCAAAGGCACGACCAGCCGTGAGGACCGCTCCTATGACAAGGTCAAGGTGATCTGCCATGGTCCTGTGGGGAGGCAGGGGAGGAGAACACAGCAGCTGAGTCTGAGCATTGCACAGGGGCCCAAGACACCCAGGGGTGTCTCCCCTATGCTGTGCCTGCTCCCACTCCATGAACGCGGCTGTTGGCAGATATTGTTAGGCATAGATGAAGCAATCTTGTCACTGTCTTTCTATTCAACA
Organism: Pedetes capensis; assembly: GCA_007922755.1. Taxonomy (NCBI): domain Eukaryota; kingdom Metazoa; phylum Chordata; class Mammalia; order Rodentia; family Pedetidae; genus Pedetes; species Pedetes capensis. The sequence goes on along the minus strand of VMDO01000269.1, from coordinate 220,528 downwards.
CTTAATATTGCATTTTCCTGTTTTTTTTTTTTTTTTTAAAGACATGGTCTTGCTATGTAGTCCAGACTAGCTTTGAGCTCACTATATAGATGAGGCTGGCCTCCACCCCTTGATCCTTCTGCCTCAGCCTTCCTAGGGTTGGGATTACAGGCTTGCACCACCACATCGGGATAATATTGCATTTTTTACACACTAGGCACTCTTCTAGGGATTTTGTAAATACTTCATGTGGACTGGATGTAGCGCATTTGTAGAGCACTTGCCCAAAGTGTATAAGACCCGGGTTTGATCCCTGTTACCACAAAACAGAAAATAACAAACAAAAAATTTTACCTATCCTTTTTTTTTGTTTTGTTTTGCAGTACTTGAGGGTTACACCCGGGCCTCATATATACTTTGCAAGTTTTCTACCACAGGGCTGCTTCCTCAGCCCGTATTTAATTTTTTTATTTTGAGATAGGGTCTTGCTAAGTGGCTCAGGCTGCCTGCAGCCTTGAACTCATGATCCCCCTGCCTCTGCCTCCTGAGTCACTGAGATTAGAGGTGTGTGCCACTGCCAATGGCCTGTATTCTTTATAACAACTGTGTTTCTTCATTAATTCAAGATTTGCTGCGGGAAGTGGAAGAAAATTGCAAGAAGGGACACTGAGCCCATTCCTGGCCCATGGAGGTCTCAGCTGATAAGTGGAAAATAAACACTGATTTTTCTACCCTAACCTACTGAGGCCTCTAATCCGTCTGTACAGATCTGAGCTGACTGCATATATAGTGCATCTCATCATATAGGTGTGGGGCACTTTATACCCTCTCCACAAAGGGTCTAACTTAATCAGATTTAAAATGTATTAAGCACCTGCCACACGCCTGATGTTTGTGCGATTATAAAGATGTCACATTGAAGATGAAGGTGTGCTTGACTCATGCCATGGGATTTTCAGTCACATCATATGGTTGTGAAAGCTGGACATTGAACAAGGGAGACAGGAGAAGAACTGATGCTTTTGAATTGTGGTGCTGGAGACGAATATTGAATATACCATGGACTGCCAAAAGAACCAATAGATCTGTCCTAGAAGAAGTACAACCAGAGTGCTCCTTGGAAGCTAGGATGGCCAGACTGCATCTTACATACTTCAGACATGTAGTCAGGAGAGATCAATCCCTGGAGGAGGACGTCATGTTTGGGAGAGTGGCAGGTCAATGAAAAAAGGAAAATCCTCTACCAGATGGATTGACACAGTGTCTGCAACAATGGGCTTAAACATAAAGACAATTGTATGCAAGACATAGTGTTGGGGAGTTGTCCATAGGGTCGTTATGAGTCAGACTCGACCGATGGCACCTAATAAAACAAATGCATATATGACAATAAGCAAAACCAGTTGCTTCAGTCCGTGGGGGGAGTTCCTGTCTGTCTGGGTTGAGGGTTTGCTTAACATGTGCAGCAGCAGCGCAGGGTGCAAAGAGCGTCTGGCGTACGTTCCTAGCACTGCGCTGGGCAGGGTGAGGAGTACAGAGCGCGCTCACAGGACTCCACCCTCTGAGAGCTTCGAGTCTACTGCATGCACAGCGCCTCTTGCTTTCGTGCCTGCGCACTCATTTTGCTCTTACGTAATGAACTCGTGCTAGGTTTTGGAAGAGTGTCCCAGAGGCTCATGTGGTAAAGGACTGATTGCCAGGCTGTGGTGCTTCGGGCAGGTGGTGGAACCGTTGGGAGGTGCGGCTGAGTAGGACAAAGCTGGGCTGCTGGGGGCATGCCCTCCAAGGGGATGTAGGGACCCTCATCCCTTCTTCTCTCTTTCTTTTGATTCCTGGCCACCAGGAGGGGAACGGTCTCCTCTACCAGGTCCTCCTGCCATGGGTACTGAGCCACCCCACGCCCAAGGTGATGGGGCCAGGTGACCGTGGACCTTCACCTCTGAAACCAGGAGCAAAATAAACTTTTTCTCCTTATAAGTTGTTTAGCTCAGGCGTTTTGTCATAGTAACAAAAGCTGACTAACAGAAGATGAGGGGCTGGGTTTGGCTCAGTTGGTAGAGCACCGCTCTGCACTCTCTGAGGACCCAGGTTCGATTCCTAGCACCGCAAAAATGGGAGGACGTGGCAATCCACTCCCCAGGCGATCCTGCAACAATCAGCCATTAAAAACCCTATGAGTCAGATCTGACTCAACGGTACCTAGTGACAACAACAACAACTACTACACTTTGGGGACAGGCACAAATGATCCTTCATCCTGGGCATGTTTGGGACAGGCTCCCTCAGTCACCATGGGCCAGGGCGGGGTGTAGGGGGATCAGCTCTTCTGCCAATTTAATGGCCACTGCAATGACTTATTTGTCATCTACATCCTGCATATGTCCCCAAAGCATTGATAATCCCAAATATAAATCATGCTCAATAAAGCAGCCCTGGAAAGGACAGCCTAAAACTTCCGAGCCTGCAGCCATACCACTGTGGCATCTGCCCCGTCAGATCTCGGAAGCTAAGCAGGGTTGGGACTGGTTAGTTCTTGGATGGGAGACCACCTGGAAACACCAGGTGCTGTAGGCTTGGGAGAAGAACCTGCCAACCCACGCCCCCAAAACAATCAGCCATTGAAAACCCTGACTATCAGAGAAGCACTGGCAATAGTGTTTCATCCGTTGTACATCAGGTTGCTATGAGACGGTCCCTAACTCTACAGTACCTAACACCACCACCACCACTGCCAAGAGAGAAGCTGAAGCCGACTTCATCAGAGGCAGTTACTGCAACAGGACCCAAATCAAGCCCCAAGTTTCCTGGCGTGCAGTCACAGGGCTGTGATTCTGGAAGCTGGTGGAGTTTCAGAAGGCACAGGTGAGGGACTGCGGAAGGACATGAGACCCTTTATTCAGTGGTAAAAAGGCAAAGACCGTGAGGACGCCCTTCAGAGGAGACAGGAATAGGGAAAGTCAGGTCTTGTGACTTGTGGGGAAAGACAAATGATTGTGGAAAGAGCATGTTCAGGTTGAGTTTTATTATAACGTTTTTCATTTCTTATAGCTGGACAGTGAGCAAGGGAGACAGGAGGAGAATTGATACTTTTGAACTGTGGTGCTAGAAACAATATTGAATATCCCATGGACTGCCAAAAGAACCAACAGCTCTGTCCTAGAAGAAGGGCAACCAGAGTGCTCCTTGGAAGCAAGGATGGCTAGACCGCGTCTTATGTATTTTGGACACGTAGTCAGGAGAGAACAATCCCTGGAGAAGGACATCATGTTTGGGAGAGTCAACAAAAAACAGGGAGACCCTTAACTAGATGGATTGATTGACACAGTGGCTTCAACAATGGGCTCAAACATAAAAAGATCATGTGCATGGCACAGTGTCAGGGAGCGTTTCATTCTGTTGTACACAGGGTCGCTATGAGCCGGACCCGACTTGAGGGTACCTAACAACAAGCACCACGCTGTTATGAAGTGATCATGACGTGACTTCCAAAGCATGTAAGAAGCTCAGATCATTGCCATAGCCGAGGATGCCATGGTGCAGTGGTTTCCTCAGACCCATGTCCTGGCAGGAGCCAACATACCACAGGACTCTGCACATGCTTTGAGTTTATGGACTCCTTTGAGAGTCTGCTGACAGCTTTGAGTTCCTGCCCTCCAAAATTGCACATTTTGGTCACATACCAAATTTTGCATGCAAGCTCGGAGCGGGTGCTGATCTCCGAAGGCTGCGCATTTCAATGTGGTGATGGGAACCTTTCGTTTATACAGAAATAACCACCAGAGTTTATGTCCCAGAACAGAGGTTGGAAAACATTTTGTGTAAAGAGCCAGATGGTAAATATTTTAGGCTTTGCAGTCCAAACACAGACCACAGTTTGCTGACCTGTTTTCTAGAAGAAAGGAGAACAGAAACTCTGACTTCACAGATGAGGGGTTTAAGTTACTGTAAGATAAATATGTTCTGATGTTGAAGCGCCAGTGTCTGCAGGAAAGAACTAGCGTGACCCCCGAGTTGCCGACAGTTTTTCTGTTGCTGTTTTATCCAAACATTGGAATGATTTCTCATCTTCTGTAGCCCGACAAAGAAAACCCTGTAGACAGGAAGTGAGAAAGCCAGCCTTGAAGAACAGAGGCAAATCTCTTTGATTCAAGTCTATCTTTTTAGGGATGAATCAATGTTGGCCCACAGATGCATCCACCAAGCTAGCTGGCTTGACCTTGAATTTGTAGTAAGAAGAGAGACAGACCCCACCAACATATATCTTAAGATACTGAATTTTCAAGTACATAGTGTTGTTAAGTGCTGTTGTGTTGGGTCCAACTCATAGCATCATTGTTGTTGTTGTTAGGTGCTGTTGAGTCAGTATCTGACTCAGTGGCCCTACATACAACACGTAAAACACTATTGTTAGTGCTTCTCTGCTATTCATAGGGTTTTCAATGGCTGATTGACTTTTGGGAGTGGGTTGCCAGGTCTTTTTCCCAAGCCTCCAGCACCTGGTGTTCCCAGGTGGTCTCCTATCCAAGGACTAACCAGGCCTGACCCTGCTGAGCTTCTGAGATCTGATGGGATCAGATGCCACAGGGCTACAGCTGCAGGCCATAGCATCATAGAGCTGCTAAAATTAAAACCAGCTGAACAAGTATTTTACAGAAAAGAGTTTGGGCTTTTGTTCCATTACAAAGATACCGGGCAGACCTACTTCCTTATGAAGTACAGAAAGGCGTGAGCTCCGGTGGCTGGAGAGGCAGCTCTGGCTGGGAGTGCGGGAGGAAGGATCCCCTGTCAGCTCGGCAGATGGCCTGGAATGGAAGCCAGGCGCTCAAGGGGGTGGATGCAGACACCGGAGGAGCCCAGCACAGGGCATTCTCAAGGTGAACACGAGCCGGTGAGGGCGGTGCAGGCGTGGCCAAAACAGAGGCCGAGGAGAGTCGGAAAAAAAGCAGCTGGAGAGAGAGCAGGTGGGGATCAGCGGGGGTGGACGTCAGGAGCATCTAAGAGGGACGTCCACGTGACCGGAAACCCTACCCTTAACTGGTTGAAGCCAAAGGGAGCAAGATGGGTGAGAGGGGCCAAGCAGGGTGCAGGAGGAGCCCCGGAGCTGCGGCCTTTGCCTGTCTCCACCTTGAGGTGTTAGGCACAAAGGTGCAGGGAACAGTTACCACCCCCTTGGTGCACAGCGCCACCTAGTGGTCGTCAAGAGTAGAGGGAGAAGGGGTGGGGGGAGACTAAGCTCCAGTGGGCTGTGTGCTCCTAAATCGTTACTACAAGGCTGACAAAAAGCAAGACGTAAAATTACTTCTGTGGTTAGTTCTGTCAGGTGACATACATTCCTTCTAAAATCATTGTTAGGGGCTGGGGTTTAACTCCGTAGACTGCTGCTCTGCGCTCTCTGAGGCCCTGAGTTCGATACCCGGCACTTCAAAAATGGAAGAAGGACGTGGTAATCGACTCCCAAAGCAATCCTGAAACAATCCGCCACTGAAAACCCTGTGAATGGCAGAGAAGCACTGACATACTTCCGGGCATGGCCCAGTGTCGGGGAGTGCTTCATTTTGTTATACATCGGGTCCCTATGAGTCGGACCCAACTTGATGGTACCGGACAACAACAACAAGAGTGACTTTACCATACAAAAATCACACAATAAGAACCATGGGGCTTATGGGGAAAATGGGGTGAGGACACAACACCCTCCAAAATTCATCAGTGCCACATAAAAAAAGGATTGTTGTTGTTAGGTGCCGTCGAGTCGGTATCCGACTCATAGCGACCCTCTGTACAACAGGGGAAACACCATTGTCAGTGCTTCTCTGCTGTTCATAGGATTTTCAATGGCAGATTAATTTTTGGGAGGGGGTTGCCAGGTCCTTCTCCCAAGCCTACAGCTTCTGGTGTTCCCAGGCGGTCTCCCATCCAGGTACTAACCAGGCCCGACCCTGCTTAGCTTCCGAGATCTGACGGGATCGGATGCCACAGGGCTAGCTGCAGGCTTAAAAAAAAAAAAAAAGGATAGGAAATGAATAAAAATGGTAGCCCTGTATTAGCCGAGTCAAAGGGTTTGGAAACACATCAATACTACAATAAATAAACATGGCACTTGACTTTGATAAAGACCTGATGTTTGCTTGTGGCATTGGACATTGGAAGGGATGCAGCTTGTGAATTATTATTATTATTATTTTTTCGGTACTAGGGGTTGAACCCAGGGCCTCATGCTTGCATGCTTTGCAAGTGCTGGACCACTGAGCTGCACCCTCAGTCCATTTTTTTTTTTTTTTAACTTTTTGAGACAGGGAAGGTCTTGCTAAATTACGCAGACTGCCTCTGGTCTTGAACTTGAGATCCTCCTGCCTCTGCCTCCTGAGTGGCTGGCATGATAGATGTGCACCACTGTGTCGGGCTGATAGTTTGTGAATTATTATGAAGTGGTGGAAAGAGGGGGCTTATTAGGGATGGGAGGGAAAATTACAACACCATTCCTAGATGCCTGAGGCTCAAAATGCACATGGATAATGGGATCTACAGACAGATATTGGGGGCATATTTTGTATTCTTAGGTGACTTGGTGCAGTTTTCTGACATTATATATAAGAAATTGAACATAAGCAAACAGGAAATGCATAGCCCCTAATAACAGGTTTATCATTGTTGTTTTGCATAGGTTTGTATGTTTGCTTTTCTTAGGGCTTGAATTCAAGGCCTTGTGCTCTACCACTGAGCTACACTTAGCCCTGCTCCTTTGTATATCTATAATCTTCCCTAATACCCCAGCATTACTCTAACATCCATTGTATTAGGATCAGATTCACATCTGAAAATAAGCGTTCTAGCAGAACGGATCATACTCCTATCCAAAGCTAACAGTTAAGACAAAAAGATGCAGTTTGTGATTATTTTTTTTTTCCAGCACTTGAACCCAGGGCCTCGCGCCTGCATGCTTTGCAAGCATTGGACCACTGAGCTGCACCCTCAGCCCATTTTTTACTTTTTGAGATGGGGTCTGTAAGCGATTCTGCCCCCAGCGCCTGTGTGACAGAATTTGGACGACCCGTGAGGTTGGCCTGGGAATCAGCCCTGGGGGCTGGGGCGGACTCCGGGCTCAGGGCTCAGGGCTCAGGGGCTTGGGCGGAGCACGTTCGCTCTCGCGATGAGTTCAGTCATATTTGCTGAGAGACTGAACAGGATCAGCCGCTCTTAGCCAGGCCTCCATCCTAGAGGCACCGGGCAGCGTGGAGAGGTATAGGGCCCAGGCTCCCCACACCTACGCAGCGAGACACTTCTGGGAGGGTGTTGTTAGGAAAATGGATTCTTAGCAAGTGTGTGCATCTTACACTTAAATGTGAGCATCAATGATGTCACCAAAGGTTCTTGAACTTGGCCACTCCTTGGAATTGCTGGGAGAGTTTTTCAAAACACAGGTGGCTGCGTCCCATCTAGCAAAGCTGGTCGAGTTGGGGCAGAGTGTGGCGTGGGCCTGGAGTGTTGAGCCTGTCCAGGTGATTCCAGATGCAGAAAATCTGGCCACCTAGTCCTCCGGCCATGACATGATGGCACCTCAGAGCCCTCCGGGGTGATTAGAAACACTACTAACTCAAGCGTGAAAGGCAGAGTTCCCAAGTGACTCAGCGATTCCACTTCTGACTGTACATGAAAAAGAGCTGAAAGCAGAACCCAAACAGGCATTCATACAGCGAACCCAAATAGGCATTTATATCATGTTCATGGCAGGATGACTCATAATAGCCCAAAGAAGAAACAACCCAAAGGTCCGTCAAGGTAGAATAAACAAAAGTTGGTGCATACAAAACGGAATATGATTCAGCCTTAAAAAAAGGATAAAATCACGACACAGGCTACAACATGGAAGAACTTTGAAGACATTATGCTAAGTGTCAACTGGACACAAAAGAATAAACAATGCATCATTCCACTTATGTGATATTTCTATACATATATACATATATGTACATGTGTATATGTATTTATGTGGTATAGATATATATGTGCAGTGTGATCAAAAATAGAGTGAATGTTTAAATAAAAAATTTGTTACAGTAAAAGACACCTTGCCATGAATCCCCCTTAAAACACGCCCCCTGGCTCTGAACACACTCATCCCATCGTTCTTGCTGCCTTCTGAAGCGGTCCGGGAGTCCTCCTCCATGGGTGTCCTTAGTTACATCTTCCATCAGGACAACACTCCAAGTCACACACCATTTCCAGTATGGCAGTTTCTGTCAAATAAAAACACTACAGTGCGTCCTCATCCACCTCATTCACCAGATCTGGCACCAGCGGCTTCGGACTCTTGGCACAGGCCCAACGATCGTGGAGAGTCAACATTTTGAATCACTGCAGGACACTGAGGCAATGAAAGCCACTCATGAGGGAGGACATGCGGACCGGCTTCAGAAAGGGGCAGGCGTGACGGGGTAGGTGTACGCAAAGCCAGGGGGAGGGTTTGGGGGGATGAATGGCAGTGAGTCTTTTACTATAATCATTTGCATTTTTTTAATTAAAAATTTTTTGGGGGTATTCGGGGGTCGAACCCAAGGCCTTGCACACACTTTTGCAAGTGTCATCCTGCTGAGCTGCACCAGTCCTTTTATCCAGCTTTAAAAAAATCTTTACACGAGGTCTCGCCACATTACACAGGCTGCCTCTGGCCTTGAACTTGTGATCTTCCTGCCTCTGCCTCCCAAGCTGCTGGGATTCCAGGCGTGCATCTCTGCGCCCAGCGACCAAGATTCACTATACTTTTTCATCACACACATACAGATATATATATATATATATATATATATATATATATATATATATATACACACACATATGCATGAGCTGGAGCAGGGGGCTGGGGTTTAGCTCAGTTGGTAGAGCGCCGCTCTGCAGTTGCTCAGGTCCCAAGTTCCATTCCCAGCACCGCAAAAATGGGAGAAGGATGTGGCAATCCACTTCTGAGGAAATCCTGAAATAGTCAGCCATTGAAAACCCTATGAGGGTCGCTATGAGTTGGACACAACTCCATGGCACCTAACACCTACCATATATAACACTATTGGGAATTTACCCAAAGGGAGATGGGTCATCATACCACAGAGACACCTGCAACTCCATGTTCAATGCAGCGCTTTTCACAATAGCAAAGATATGGAATCAACCAAAGTGCCCTTTAACAGAAGAATGGATAAAAAAACTATGGTATATATACACAATGGAATACTATTCAGCAATCAAGAAAAATGAAATAGGGTCATTCGCAGCAAAATGGATGGAATTAGAGAAAATTATTTTAAGTGAAAAAACACGAGCTCAGAAAGAGAAACAGCACATGTTTTCACTCATATGTGGGAGCTGATTCAAAATTACAAGAAGGAAAAATCCTACTCAAAGGTCAGATCATAATAAAAGGGGGGGAGGAAAGATAAGAATGAGGTCAATATAAATGGACTAGAAATCGCATGTAATTGTTCTAACAAGATAAAAACAAAGACCACTACAGGAAAAATTTCTATCTTAAACAGAAATGGAACCCAAGAACATATAGAAAAATACTACATAGTAAAAGATAGAGAAGACTTGGATGGGAAACTTAGATGGGAAGGGGGAGGGGGGGAAGCCTGGGGTGGGTAAGGGGTAACCTATATAAATAATGTTTATCAAATTGCATATATGAAAATTGTCACAATGAAAAGCATGTCAAAATGAATCACATTATGATGTACATTAAAAAAAAAGAAAAAAAAGAAAAATCTAGAATGAGGGAGCACCTATAGAATAAATGACTTGATCTCTTCAATAAATAAATGGCAAGAATGGGAAGAAATGAGAATCTATAGCCACTTCCTCACCTGTAATCCCCATGACTCAGGAAGCTGAGGCAGGAGGATTGCAGGTTCAAAGTCAGAGGCAGCCTGCTGAATTTAATGAGACTCTGTCTCAAAAAATAAAATAAAAATAAGAAAGGGCCTGAGGATACAGCTCAGTGATGGAGTGCTTGCCTAGGATGCTCAACCCCCAATTTCTGAAAAGAAAGTGGAGGAAGACCTATAGACTAAAATAAAAGAGATACATCAGCCAAAAAAAAACAAAAAAACATGTATGAGCTGGAGGTGGGGGCTGGGGTTTAGCTCAGTTGGTAGAGTGCAGCTCACGCACACTCTGAGGACCCCGGTTCAATCCCCAGCACCGCAAAAAAACAGGAGGCAGACATGGCGATCCACTCCCAAAGCAATCTCAAAAGCAATCAGCCATTAAAAACCCTGTGAGGGTCACTGTGAGTCGGACCGGACTCGACAGCACCTAACAACAACAATGAGCTGGGGACCCAGCCCTTGCCCATGCCAAGCAAGCACGCTACCACTGAGCTACACCCTTGTCCCAAATGCGATTTTCAGAATCAACAAACTCACAGAGACACAAAGCAGAGCAGCAGTGACCAGGAGCTGGGAGGAGGCAAAATGGGACTTGCTTGCTTAATACACACAGAGTTTCAGTCTGGGATCATGACGAAGTTTTGAAGGCAGATGGTGACGGATCTACTTAACACCGCTAAACTGCACACTGAAAGTGATGAAAATGACAACGTTCATGCCATGCATATCTTACCAGAATTAAAACAAATTCAACCAGAAACCTCTCTGCTGATACCGAAGCCTGACTCCCGGCTGCTAAGTTTCCACCAGGCCTGGTGGGGCCTGAGAATTGCATTTGATCACTGCACTCTAGGTACTTTGATGCAAGCCATTGTCACGCCAGGCTTTGCGGAACGCTGGTCTGAAGGGTCCCCTCCAACTCAGAAGCCCCGATGCTCTTAGAGGAAGAAGGGCCAGCAAGAAAATCGGAGGGCTGTTGAGTCTTAAGTTTTGCTTATGAAGGCTGGGTTAACGTGGGTCGAGGGCTTGGAGGGGGTACAGGAAGGACCCAGTCAATAAGGTCTTAATGCTCTGCCAAGCTCTGCTAAGTAAGAAGAGAAGACCGGAGGGCAACGGCCAGCATCCTTTCCACTGGAGTTGAACTCACTGCGCTTTAATCCCAGCCATTAGCAGAGCAGGCTCCTTTTCTTGACTTAATTCCCTGAGCCCCTTGTCTATGCTTCCTGGGCTATTGGCTGGGCTGTCTGGGCAGCAAACCCACGTGCCTGCATCTCAGGGGGCCTCTGATACCTGGGCATCACAGTCAGCCTGCGAGGCCTCAGGCTGAGCCCAGGACGCTGCTGTCTTAGCTGAATGCTTGATCCCCAACAAGGATCTTTGGCCCTGCGTTCTGAGCCAGTCCCTCGCTAGCTGTGGTTGCGGGGCAGGCTGCACAGAGAATGTTTCTGCCAGAAGGTGGCTGGGTCCAAGCCTGGGGTGCCGTCAGAGTACCAAGCATGGAGGCCTCGCCGTCTGAGCAAAACACTTCATGGGTGCCTGGGAGACTTTCTCCCAAGTCCACGCAGTAATAAAAATCACAGAGTTGGCCGGGCGCGGTGGCACACGCCTGTCATCCCAGCGACTCGGGAGGCAGAGGCAGGAGGATCGACAGTTCAAGGCCAGAGGCAGCCTGCATAAGTTAGTGAGACTCTGTCTCAAGATAAAGGTTAAAAATGGGCCGAGGGTGCAGTTTAGTGGTAGAGAACTTGCAAAGTATGTGAGATGCCCTGGGTTCAAACCCCCAGTACCACACACACACACACACACACACACACACACACACACACACACACACACAAAAAAAAAAAAAAAAAAACCTACCCCAAAAAACAAAAAAAAACCACTCACAGACTAATTCCAAATATACACATGGAAAGTAAATTTAGCCTTGAAATGTCTCAAGGGCAGTGGGCAAAGGAAGCCTCACAGGATGAATACATTCTCTGGATGCATAACAGAGTCCCAACGGACCAAACCAACAAATGGGCACCCTATGGAAAGAAATCCAAAACATTGCAAGGGCCATGGTCCCCCTAGCCCAGCATCCTGTCTCTGACAATGTTGTTGTTAGGTGCCGTTGAGTTGGTGTCTGACTCACAGCAACCCTGCGTACAACAGGCGAAACACTATTGTCAGTGCTTCTCTGCTATTCATAGGGTTTTCAATGGATTGTTTTTTGGGAATGGGTTGCTGGGTCCTTTTCCCAAGCCTACAGCACCTGGTGTTCCCAGGCGGTCTCCCATCCAAGGACTAACCAGGCCCGACCCTACTGAGCTGCCGAGATTTGACGGGATCTGACGCCACAGTGGTAAGGCTACAGGCATCTCTGACAATAGTTCCACTAAAACAGAGGGATAACTGCATTGTCACCCACCTCAGAGTTTGTTCCTGGGGTGCAATTCTAGCTTCCTTCATAAACCACCATGGCTTCAAGGCCCTGCTGCAGTGAGATATGTCTGTCAGCTGGTCGTGCTGTGGGGGGTTTGTATATTGCTGTGATGCTGAAAGCTATGCCACCGATATTACAGATACCAGCAGGGCCACCCATGGTGGACAGATTTTAGCTGAGCTTCCGGACTAAGAAAGACTAAGGAGAAGGGCCCAGCAGTCCACTCCCAAAATAATTAGCCATTGAAAACCCTATGAACAGCAGAAAAGCACTGTCAAATATAGTGCCAGAAAATGAGGCCCCCAGGCTGGAAGGCATTCAAGAAATGATGGGGGAAAAGTTGCCTCCTCAAAGTAGAGTCGACCTTAATAACACAAATGGAGTAAAGGCCCTGGACCTCTAGTTGCTTATGTGGTCTGACTCAAAATGAGAAGAAATACAGTGGCTGCAACAATGGGCTCAAACAAAAAAGGATTGTGTGCATGGCACAGTGTAGGGGAGTGTTTTCTTCTGCTGTACACAGGGTCACCGTGAGTTGAACATGACTCAATGGCACCTAACAAGAACAAAGGTGTTGTAAATAATCTGAAACATGCAGACAGAGGATGCACAGGTTATACGCAGTACGATACCATTTCCTATATAGGACTTGAGCATGTGAGGACTTTGGCATATGCGAGTGGTCCTAAACCGATCCCCTGTGAATTCTGAAGGACAGGTGTGCACCCTGCGCGGGGCCATGCAGTGGGCTGCCTTTGACACTGTGCTGAGCCCTCCCTTCTCACCCACCCAGCCCTTAGTAGATACCGTTATTAGACACTATTACTGCAGACACTGTTTGACAGATGAGGAATCCGAGGCCAAGAGAGGTTTTGTGGCCCTCCTCAGCCCCCAGCCCTGGCTACTGGCGTCACCAGCTGCAGGGATGGATCACCTCCGTGGCTGCATCAACTCTGACCTCTGGCCATTTTCCTTCCCACGGCGCGTTGGCCCAGGCTCCCGGGAAGCCAGCCTCTAGCATCCCTTTTGTCACCCTGGGCTCGCTCACTCCCGGGACTCCGCTTCTTTGAAATGCTGACTTCTCTGGGCACAGCCTCCCCTCAGCTCTCCTGCCCTGCCTCGGCCTGCCCCCTGGCAGACAGCCTCCCAAGGGCCCTGGACCCTCCCTGTCCTGCCAGAGCATGGCTTCCTGCCGACTCTCCTCCCTGCTAGATCCAGAGACCTTCCTCCAACTGCCCCTGGGCACCCTCAGCCGGCAATGCTCTACTCTTCCAGCTTGCCTGCCCGTGCCGGCCTCCTGCACCCCAAAGCATGCCCACCACCGTGTACCCCACTCCACTTTCTCCTGCTCCCTCTGGAGGGGCCCTTGGCACCCACCCTTGCCTCGACCTTCTCAGAAGCCTTGCTTCCTAGGTCTACACTAGGAAGGCCCTGCAGTGCCCCACAGAGGGTGGGGACGGTGCTGGCTGTGAGAGGTCGGTGGGTGTGGGTCCTGAGAGACCCCCTGCAGAGCCCCTGGGAAGGGGCTTGGCATTTAACCCTGGCTGAGGCGGCCAGGAGGATGCATCACGTGTGCAAATGCAAGTGCAAATGGCGCCTATCGCGGGCACCCACCCAAGAGAGGGGATGCAGGCTCCACTCCACACTTCTTGGACCCATCACGCACCTGCACAGAGGCCACCTATAGCATCTTCCATGAGCATGGGGGGCGTGCACGGCAGGTTGATCCCCGCCGCTCTGTGAGCAGACCCCAAGGTCAGCATGTCAGTCTCTGGGCAGTGTGGGCCAGGGGAACGGCTGATGTGTTAGGGTGGGCCCCTCTCCGCGTTTATGAATCCCCAACACAGTGTGCCGCCATTAGGGCCAGGGTAGCGCGCAGTTTCCCTTCCCCAGGCAGTCCTGACTCTATCAGCTGTGAATGGGGGTTCAGGATGCCACAAGAAACCAGCAAGACCTTGGCGAATCCCCAGGGGTGGGAGAAACGGGCGCCTCTGTCAGCGAGGAAATGAGCTGGCTGTGGTGGAGCAACCTGGAACCCTGCCCACCGTCGCTGCCCAGCTCCCTGGTTTGTTGACAGCCCACCTGCCTCGCCTTTTCTAAATTAGGATGTCACCCTCGAGGCCGAGGCCGGGAGCGCTTTGTTCTCTCTGACTGCTCACCTGATCACCAGTGCCTCGGATACACTGCGTTGGCCAATGCTGGCTGAATGAATGGATTTGCCACGTCCTGCCCTGCACCTCCCCTCCTTCTTCCCGGCCCGGGGCTCCCTGCCCAGTATGGAGAGCTGCCCACTGGCCCTCTGGGTCTCCTGGGTGGCCTGCTGTGGGCCCACTGGGAGCAGCCCTCCTTCCTCCACCACTTCTCTCCCACGGTGCCCGCACCTGCTTTGGGAAGGACTCGCTCCCTTCCTGCGTCCTCCCCTGTACCCTGAAGGACCTTCTGCACACGCGCGGCATTTCACGGCATTTCACATTCACGGCCTCTGGAGCCCCGAGTCCCTTCTCACACCCATCTTTGGCCATGGCCCCTGCTTCCTGTCTTCAGTGCATAAATTCTAACCTGGCCGGTGACATCATGCAGGTCTCCCGAAGCCCCCACTGGAAGAAGCGTCAGAGGCATCAGTGAGCCTGGCTGCCTATTCCACGCCTTCCGCTCCAGGGATCCCCAGCTGATTCCCCCGCCCCGCAGGCCTGCTGTTTCTGCTTGGCTGAAGCGACCACCTTGCTGATCTCTCAGAGTCCGTGCTAAGATCTGATCTCCACTACGTGCCAAAGGCCCACGTTAATGGCCTGGTTGCCGGCGGCATGTGGTGCCCTTGGGAGGCAGAGATGCTGTAGGAGTCAGGCAAGGCGGAAGGAAGTCAGGTCACTGGGTGTGGGCCTTTTTTCCTTTCTTTTCTTTCCTTCCTTCCTTCCTTCCTCCCTCCCCCCTCTTTCTTTCTTTCTTTCTTTCTTTCCCTCCCTCCCTCCCTCTCTCTCTCTCTCTCTTTCTTTCTCTCTCCCTTCCTTGCCTGCCTCCCTCCCTCCCTTTCTTTCTTTCTCTTTGTTTCTTCTCTCTCTCTCTCTCTCTCTCTCTCTCTCTCTCTCTCTCTTTTCTTTTCCTTTTTGCAGTACTAAGGGGTTGACCCTTACTTTGCAAGACATACTTTGCAAGTACTCCACCTCTGAGCTGCACCCCTAGCCCCTTTTTTATTTATCTTGAGACAGAGTCTCTGTAAGTTATGCAGGCTGCCTCTGGCCTCAAACCTGTGATCCTCCTGCCTTTGCCTCCTGAGTCACTGGGATGACAGGCATGCGCCATCGCGCCTGGCTGGATGTGCGCCCTTAAAGGGGGCACTGGGACTCCGGCCCCTCGTGTCTCTCAGCTTCCCCGTGGCCCTGAGGTGTGTGGTCTGTACTACCACTTACCTGTGCTGTGATGTGCGGGGGCTGCCACAGCCCAACCAGCCATGGCCTGAAACCTCTGGAACCATCACCCTTTCCCTTGTTGTTGTTGTTAGGTGCCATCGAGTCAGTGTCCGACTCATAGCAACCCTGTATACAACAGGTGAAACACTATTGTCAGTGCTTCTCTGCTGTTCATAGGGTTTTCAATGGCTAACTGTTTTTTGGGAGTGGGTTGCCAGGTCCTTCTCCCAAGCCTACAGCACCTGGTGTTTCCAGGCGTCTCCTATCAAAGGCCTAACTAGGCACAACCCTGCTTAGCTTCTAAGATCCGATGGGATCGGATGCCACAGGGCTATGGCTGCAGGCAACCTTTCCCTTGTTGTTTTTGCTAGGTGCCATTGAGTTGGTTCTGACTCATAGAGACCTTCATTGAGTTTTCAATGGCTGTTTGTTTTGGGATTGTTTTTGAGAGTGGATTGCCACGTCCTTCTCCCATTTTTGTGGTGCTGGGAATCGAAACCAGGCCCTCCGAAACTGCAGAGTGGCGCTCTACCAACTGAACTAAATCCCAGCCCTTCCTTTCCCTTAGGAAGGTGTTGTCTCTGGGTTTTGCCACAGGGACCGAGCGCTAACGCAGTGTGCGTGGCGCCAATGCACTCACCCCCGCTTTGCTACCTGCCAGAGCGTCCCAGGTGCAGCTCGGACAGAAGAGTCTTCATTGGCTCCCGAGGCCCACAGAGCCAGAACCCCAGGATGACTCCGGGGCTTCCCACCCCCGACTCCTGCCTGGTTCTGAAATGGTTGTCTGAATGGGACCCTTCGGGCTTGAACTGCCATTTTCCAGAAGGGGAACTCAGCCCAGCCACCTCCCTGATCATATCTGCGCCATCAGCGGTCATTGCCCTGAGTTCCGGAGCTGGGTCGCCCCTCAGGCTCTCCACCGAGGCTGCTTCCCGAGTATGGTATGCATGTGCTCCATTCAACCTGCCCCCCAGGGGTGACTGCAGAGGCTAGCGTGCCCACAGAACAGCCCACCTCTCCTGGGACGCTTTCTCTCCCTGCTGACATCCTGGGCACCCCTCCATGACAGCGTTTTTATTCCATTATGCCTTCCCCACTAAGCGGTAAATCTCAAGGGCAGGAGCCAGTTTTATCCCTGTGGGACTGTCTGCCGTTCCCAGCACAACTCAAGGACCCTAGCGATCTTTTTTCCATTAACATTTTTATTTTTTTGTGGTACTGGGGGTTGAACTCAGGGCCTTGCGCTTGCATGCTCTGCAAGTGCTGGACCACTGAGCTGTGCCCCCAGCCCTTTTTTTTTTCTTTTTACTTTTTGAGACAGGGTCTCACTAAGTTACGCAGACTGCCTCTGGTGTGTGCCACCGCGCCTGGCTTTCCATTAATATTTTGAAGGTGTATTTCCACCAGGAGTACTCCCCGTCCTGCCACAGGGACTTCTAGTCAATGCTTCTCATTCTAGAGGCAGAAGATCCCCTGGTTGTGCAAAGACTTTAATTCCCGAGACTCCAGGAATCTCATCACAGCGATGAAAGTCAGTATCTTATTTTATTTTTTTGGTCAATTAAGAGAAAGGACTTTTGTTTTCCTAAGGGAGAGTAAAAAAGCTAATTAAGAAGAAGAAATAGAAAATGTTACATGGGTGTTTTTCTGTGCGATACAGCACTTTTCTTGTAGGTGTGTCTCTACTAAGTGGTATTTTAATTGGAAAACACCAAGACAGCTTTATAAACCGGGACATGTGGGGCAGCAGGCTGAAGAGGCCTTGGAAACCCCTGGCCCAGGCTCTGGATGCCTAAGTTACTGAGTCACATTGGCTTCTTTCTTCCTTGCAGCTCCAGCGAGGAGAAAATAAATCACTGTGGTGGCAAGGAAAATTCCCCGGAGACCTAGAAGTCTCCTTCATGACATCTCTGTGGTCACTGGGTTTCTTAGGACTCAAGCTCTAGGACAAAACAATTCTACTGTCTCCTCTCCAGTGAGCACAGAACCTGTTGGGTCAGGGGTCTTGTGAGTTCTAGGGCAAAAAGAGAGCTAAAGTCACCATTGGAGTTTGGTATGTCTAAGCAGTAGGACTGCCTGTAGCTGTAGCCCTGTGGCATCCAATCCCGTCAGATCTTGGAAGCTAAGCAGGGTCGGACCTGGTTAGTACTTGGATGGGAGACCGCCTGGGAACACCAGGTGCTGTAGGCTTGGGAGAAGGACCAGGCAACCCACTCCCAAAAATCAATCTGCCATTGAAAACCCTCTGAACAGCAGAGAAGCACTGACAATAGTGTTTCACCTGTTATATGCAGGGTCACTATGAGTTGGACACCGACTTGATGGCACCTAACAACAACAACAAGCAGTAGAACTAGAGATTATGGCAGTTTAGGAGATATTGCATAACCATTTAGATGTAGGATGGGTCCTGAAGAGCTGACCTGCAGTGTTTTCATCTGTTTATGGATGATTAGGCAGATACTCTGTGAAGTGAAGCCCTGGCTTAAGGTCAAAGTCAGTTGCCATGGTGATTCTTAAACAAACTTAAAAAAAACAACAACAACGCTGCAAAACATGTTCAGAGCCTCAAAGAGAACTTGGCATGTGGGTCCCCTGGAGATCTTGTGGAGATGAGAATCCCTCAGGTCCAACTGGGACCCGAGAGCCCGCATTTCTAACAAGCTCCCGGGTGCTGCTGGTGTCACTGGCCCACAGGAGGACTTGGGAGACCCGCTGCTGGTCTCAGTGCTCACTGCCCCTCTGCCCTCCCTGGCTGCCTCCCCGTCCTGGGGATTCCCCGTGACCCGGTGCTGCACCATCAGCTTGAGAGGAGCTATTCATTACTACTCCACTTCCAAACAATCATGAAGACAATCAGCCACTGAAAACCCTGGGAGGGTCGCTATGCATCAGACTTGAGGGCACCTAACAACAACAACATACATTAATACCTCCACGTGTCTGTCAGCTTGTCGTGCTGTCGGGGCTTGCATGCTGCTGTGATGCTGAAAGCTATGCCACCGGCAGTTCAGATACCAGCAGGGCCACCCATGGACAGGTTTCAGCTGAGCTTCCAGGCTAAGACAGACTAGGGAGAAGGACCCAGCAGCTCACTCCCAAAATAATTAGCCATTGAAAACTCTGTGAATAGCAGAGAAGCACTACCAAATATAATGCTGGAAATTGAACCACCCAGGCTGGAAGGCATTCAAGAAATGACTGCGGAAGAGTTGCCTCCTCAAAGTAGAGGCAACCTTAATTATGGGAATGGAGTAAAGCCCCTGGGGACCTGCATTTGCTGATATGGCACGACTCAACACGAGAAGAAACACAGTGGCTGCAACAATGGGATAAAACATAAAGAGATCCTGTGCATGGCACAGTGTTGGGTAGTGTTTCATTCTGTCCTACACAGGGTTGCTGTGTTGTTGTTGTTGTTGTTAGGTGCTGTTGAGTCACGTCTAACTCATTGTTGTTGTTGTTAGGTGTCGTCTAGTCGAGTCCGACTCATAGCGGCCCTCATAGGGTTTTCAATGGCTGAGTGTTTCGGGATTGCCTTGGGAGTGGGTTGCCATGTCCTTCTCCCATTTTGCGGTGCTGGGAATTGAACTCAGGACCTCAGAGACTGCAGAGCAGCGCTCTACCAGCTGAGCTAAAAACTCATAGCAACCCTCATAGGGTTTTCAATCAATTCAATGTCGCCTTACAACAACGCTTTCTATTAATACATCAACTCTAATTGCTCTCAACCCTGGAGAGTGAAGCATCAGATACTTCCCCAAAGAGAACTCATCTGAGGTTTCTGAGCACAGTGAGGTGGAAGGGCCCCATTGCAATCCCAGCTAAGGAAACAGCAGAGCTTGGGGGCCATTTCTTGATCCAGGGGAGGCGCTTCTCCTGGGGACCAGCAGGGGGCGTACGAAAGGCGGCGACCAGGGGGCCGCTCGGGAAGGGCTGGGCGGGGCTGTGCTGGAAGGCTCCCATAGCTGGCCTGAAGAGTGAGTTTAGGAATTAAAATGCAGCTGAACACCTCACAACAACAGAAACTGGGAGCTGGGTGCAGTCCTAGGTCCCTGATTTAACAGACATTAGAGCTTGGGCAAGTTCTGGAACTGAGCACCAGTGTAACCATCTGTAAAAGAGCAACAATAATAGTTTCTACTTCCCCCCAGCAACACCAAGAGTGGCTTCCAGGGACCCCTGGTGCCCAAACCAGAAAATCCAGTCGCCCACGCATAATCCTCTCATATTTCTTGCTTGCTTAAGTAGACACCTATCATTCACAAAGCTACACCTCACCAGAAAGGCATTCCCTTCTAGAAACCACCAAAGAGGAACAGCGAGGGAAGCGGATTTCTCAACACATGGGGTGATCTGGCAATTTCTTTTAGCTCTCCTGGTAAATTACATAACAACGTCCCCTGTTTTCTTTCCTATCTACAGGTTGGTCCCAAGCACCACAAAGGAACTGCAGAGGCCAAAGGGAACAACACTATTCTAAAAACAGTGTGCGGAGGACCCAAATCGTTTAGCTCAGGATGGCTCCCCTTTTGTCTGCTTATGATCGACTCATTTGCATAGTTTTAAAGGATCTGACTGCACCAGGCGCCCTGGCGCATGCCTGTCATCCCAGCAGCTCTGGAGGCAGAGGCAGGAGGATCACAAGTTCAAGACCAGAGACAGTCTGCGTAATCTAGGGAAACCCTACCTCAAAAAGTAAAAAAAAAAAAATGGGCTGGGTGTGCAGCTCAGAGGTCCAGGACTTGCAAACCATGCAAGCGCAAGGCCCTGGGTTTAACGCCAGGACTGCAAACAAAACAAAACAAAACAACAACAAAAAAAAAAAAAGAAAGAAAGAAAAGAAAAAGAAAAAGCACCTGACTGAGATAAATAATTTCTTCTGAATGATCATGACAAACGACCACCCAGCATCACACACTTACCACATCTCCCCTCACCTTGGGGAGAGGTAGCTCAGCTAGGAATTAAACATCTCCACTTAGCTGTCTGGAGGTTCCGGCCCGCCAGCGTTCTCAATTAGAGAATTAACATCGCAGCCTGAGAGGCTCCTGACCGCAATTCAGCTCAGCTTGGCGTATTGATGGGCGAAGTCAATTGCCAGGAAAGCGGGGCACCCGCAAGGTCAGGGAGCTGGCGCAGAGGAGAGCCAGGAAGCCCAATACTGCATCTCAGGAAGGCTCGACACAGGCAGTCTGCGAAGGGCAGCGAAAATCATTTGGGCTGGCATGTAAATTGGCAGCAGCTGGGGGAGGAGCTGGGCAAGCAGAGTGGAAACGCTATTAAGCTGTGCTCAGGTAGACGGGGAGCATGGAGATGGGAAGAGATGATGGACCACAAGATGCACGGCGGGAAGGCTCCCTACTCTGGATCTTAAGAGAAAGCTTCTCGGGTGCTCCAGGCGCACAGCAGGGAGGTGGCTTTCCTGGCTGAGGGCAAGCGGGGCAGGACAGCGCTGGGTGACGCGTCCCTGCTGGAAGTGCAAGTCCCCTGGGTGTGCCCAGCACCCTGCCCGCTAGGAGGTCTAGGAGCATGGAATCTACTGGGCGAGCCGCCCGGTGGCAGGGCCCTATTCCGAATCTCGCAGGGAGGCAGAGGGCCACCTGGCTCCCACCTGCTGGAGGGGGGGGGGTGGTTTGAGATCCTGGCAGAGGTGCTGGGCCGAGCGGAGGAAAATCTGAGTTCTCGTCCTTCTTGAGCCACCCTCTGGGAGTTCTGAACAAGTTCCGCCTTCCTTGTCCTCAGTTTCTCCATCTGTATCATGGCCAATCAGAATTGGAAGCCTTTTCCCGTGGCTGTGAACGACAGAACTACCTAAGGAAACCTGACAGCAATCGCAGACCAAAGCCAAGCCTCCCTGGGGCAGAACATTCATGTCTATGTTGGCAGATGTGCCAGCCTGCTGCAGAGGATCTTAAAAATACATACTGGAAAGTAATGTTATAAATGCACCAATAAAAATGGATCCATATATTATTGTTGTTAGGTGCTGTCGAGTCGGTATCTGACTCATAGCGACCCTCTGTACAACAGGTGAAACACTATTGTCAGTGCTTCTCTGCTGTGCATAGGGTTTTTAATGGCAGATTGTCTTTTGGGAGTGGGTTGCCGGGTCCTTCTCCCAAGCCTACAGCACCTGGTGTTCCCACGCAGTCTCCTACTCAAGGGCTAACCAGGCCTGACCCTGCTTAGCTTCTGAGATCTGACAGGATCAGATGCCACAGGGCTAAGGCTACAGGCAGATCCACATATATCCTGGCCTAAAAGAGCAACTTCTCTGTTCCCTTAAGAATTTACTCTCGGGCTGGGGGTTTAGCTCAGTCAGTAGAGCGCAGCTCCACCCTTCCCAAGGACACGGGTTCCATCCCCAGCACCACAAGCACGGGAGACTGGACCTGGCAACCCCGTCCTGGACCACCAGCCACTGAGATCCCTAGGAATAGCAGAGAAGCACTGATACAGGGCCTGACTGCCTCACAGCACCTACCAACAACCGCGAAGGATAGTGTGGTATTTAAAAAAAGAAAGAAAAAAAAGAAGAAGAAGAAGAATTGACTGTTATAGAGGACTCTGTGGCTTAAACCTATTGTAAGGTTGGAAAATCTGCCTCTCCCTTCCTTGTATTTCTGCCCTACCCTGACTGCCTCTCCCTCTCTCACAGTCTCCCTGGTCACTGCCCCAGGGCAGGCGAGTGGCAGGACTGTACCCAGAAGTAGCCTGCAGGTTCTTCTGGCTTTGATTTCCCAAGTGAGGACAGAGGGCGGGGCCACAGAGGTACACGGAGCAGGGAGTTTGGTGGTAGAAGCAGAGAGGCAAGGCAGAAACAGGAAAAGAAAGGAGATCGGGGGGCTGGGAAGGTGAGACTCTGGCTAGACCCCAGAACATTAGCCTCGTGTCCTTGAAGTAACGGTGACCTAGGGGAGCTGAAGGAGCCACAAGGGAGACAGGGAAAGAGCACCTCGGGGTAACCTGTGTGGGCCAGAGGACTGACCACGAAGCGCCTCCTAGTCCTGCCCCTGACTTCTTGGCAGTGCGTAAGATCCAGAAACTGTGTCACAGCCTGGGGCATTTTCTGTGTGTGCCAGCCCAGCGGGGGAAGGCTTCAGACTCAATTCAGTTGATATCTAGCAAATATGAGCTGGGCTTTAGCCCAGTTGGTAGAGTGCTGCTTTGCGCTCTCTGAGGCCCTCGGTTCGACCCCCAGCACTGCAAAAATGAGAGGATGTGGCAGCCCACTCCCTCCCATCCCCCCAAATCTCCAAACTATCAGCCATTGAAAACCCTGTGAGGGTCACTATGAGCCAGACCAACTCAACGGCACCTAACAACAACTGGAAAATAAAAGGGCGGCAGAGCCTCTGAGCATGTCTGTGTTGAAGACTCGCGCTCACAACTTTTCTGTTTCACAGGCTGGGAAGGAAGATAAAAGGTAGCCTTGCCCCTGCCTAGACTCAGTGATATTTCTGAGCAAGAAGGGGAGGAATCTCAGATCACAGGAACTCAGAGCTGAAGGTGGCGTTACGTGTTGCCTCTTTAACGGTTGTCTGAGTTCAAATCCTGGCAGGGTGTTCCTGTCTCAAAACTGGAGCGGTTATGAAGAGTAAATAAGTAGACGGATCACACACCTCAGGTTTCCGGGTTCCTTGCAATACCTTGCACACGGTAGATTATCAGTTAGCATTTCCTTTCTTTCTTCCTTTCTTCCTTTCTTTCTCCTTCCTTCCTTCCTTCCTTCCTTTTCTTTCCATTTTTTTTTTTCAGCATGAGGGGGTTGAACCCAGGGCCTCGAGCATGGCAGTGCTCTGCCACTGAGCTGCACACTGGCCCTTTTAAAATTTTTTTCTATTATGAGATGTTGTTGTTGTTGTTGTTAGGTGCCGTCAAGTCGGTATCAGACTCATAGCAACCTTACATACAACAGGCAAAACACTATTGTCAGTACTTCTCCGCTGCTCATAGGATTTTTCAATGGCTGGTTGTTTTTTGGGAGTGGGTTGCCAGGTCCTTCTCCCAAGCCTACAGCACCTGGTGTTCCCAGGCGGTCTCCCATCCAAGGACTAACCAGGCCCGACCCTGCTTAGCTTCTGCAATCTGAAGGGATCGGAAGCCACAGGGCTACGGTTGCAGGCATTTTGAGATAGGGTCTTCTAATTATGCAGGCTGCCTCTGGCCTTACACTTGAGGTCCTCTGACCTCAGCCTCCCCAGTCTCTGGGACGATGGGTGCATGCCATTGCACCTGATGTATTTGTTGGCTACTAAATTATTTATTGGCTAGTGTGTCCACCCCACAATGAAACTGGGTCCAGGTAGGTAATTGGTCTGCTACTTAGAGTCCCGAGGATCAGACGTTATCTAGGGACAGCAGTGGGCGCTCTTAACAGTGGCTGTCAAACAGCATGGTCAAAAGGGAAGAGAGAGTCTAAACCAGAGGGTGTTGCCTGGGACGACGATGGCTCAGGTAGAAATTGGAGTTCAGAGTAGGAGCCAGTGGGAGATGAGGCTGGGTGGGATCCACTGAGGCCACATCAAGAAGGCGAGAATTCTGTTCTGAGGTTGGTAGAGGGCGCTCTGGGGTTTCAGCGCTACCACTGCAGGACGCTCAAACTCTCTAAGGCCTGTGGCCTTGGGCTCCACCTAATTTATGCACCCTTAGCTTCCCTGCCCACGAACCCCACACCTTCTGCTCCAAGTCGGTGGGGCACTTTGCTCTCTCCTATATGCAGCTGAATTTCAATCAGAAATCATTTACCAAATGCCCCCATATACCAGGCACCAATGTGGCTCTGGGGATCCCCAGATGGGACACAGCCCTGCCTCAGTGACTGGGGCAAAGACCTCTCAACTCCTGTGGGCCGTGCAGGGTGGTAAAGGTTTCAACCTAGGCTCATCAAGGAGCTGGGGAGGACCAGGGAGGAGCCCTCCTCCAGCTCTGCTCCAAGACTGGGGCAGGGGCCCGCCAGTGACGTCTTCACCGGAGAAGATACCATTTGGCCAGCTTCTTAAAAAATGTCAAGGATAAGCCAGCGTGTTGGCGCAGGCCTGTAATCCCAGCGGCTCAGGAGGTGGAGGCAGGAGGATCGCAAGTTCGAGACCAGAGGCAGTCTGCGTAACTTAGTGAGACCCTGTCTCAAAAAGTAAAAAAATGGGCTGAGGGTGCCGCTCAGTGGTCCAGCACTTGCAGAGCATGCAAGCACGGGGCCCTGGGTCCAACCCCCTGCACCACACACACACACACAAAATAAAATTAAAAAATTAAAAAAAAATGTCAAGGATTCCCCGGCAGAGCATCCCAAGCACAGGCCAGCAAACAAAGGAGAAAAGCCAGGTCCAAAAGGCATGGTCAGAACCCACGGGAAAGCCAGAATGGCAGGGTGGGTGTGGGAGCACAGCCACAGATGGCCCTGCTAAGGGAGGTGAGGACTTGGACCTCACCAGCAGGCAGCAGGTGCCTTAGCTTGTTTTGAGCTCCGTTAGCCTTCTGCCTGGCTTGGTCCTTGATTGTGGGTTCTAAATTGAGCTTCAGTCCAGCAAGCTCCTCGAAGTGTTCTCTGCCTTTTCCAGCCCGCACTGGCTCCCTCTGACCCAGCAGAGGACACCACGTGATTTGCTTTAATTGCTCTCTCACTGCCTCACAGGTGCAGCTTTATCTCGGCACCCACACCTGGATGCTTCAGAACAGCAGGACCCATGCCTCAACCTTGCCTTTGTCCTGTAGCACTGATCACATCCTGGGCTGTGGCTCACACATTAAGGAGACCACGAAACCAGAGCTGGACATCACCAAAGCTTCAGGCACCGACTGAAGAGTTGCACCTGCCCTCTGCATTCTTCCCCACAAAACGAAGAGTGAATCAAACTTATCTGGATTCAGTAACGGGACGTTCCAGGGTTTTCTTGCTGTCCAATCTGCGAGCATGCAAAGCCATTAACAGAAAGGACGATTCTGACCTCAACCCTTAGCACAGCTAAACTTTGGGGTGCATGGAAGTCAACAAAGAAGGCTTTGTACTGGCAACACTGTCCCCAGGAGAGGTCTTTCCTCCTTAGACAAAATGGAAAACCTGGCAGGATTGGCTTTGCATTTAGACAATGGAGCCAGAAAGCTTCGTGCTTTGCTCAGAGCTATAAATGTCCGTGGGGTGGGGATGGGGGATCCTGGACCATCATTTAGGATCCAAGTACCTGTCAGAATGACAAGCCACATGCATGGGCATGGCCATCCTGATGGCTAGAATACGGACTGTTTTCATACTGCTTGGTAATTAGGTTTGGCCTGGGCCCCACCTCTGGGGTCCCCCTCTCCAACCTTCCTCTAATGCGGCTGCTGAAGGCCGAGCACCTCACCCCACAGAACTCCCCGGGCCCTACTCCTGGCTTCTCGTCTACCTGTGTGTGGCCAGCTGGGAAGGTCTTGGCTGTTGTTTTCTGCCCTAGAGAATCGGGGAGGGAGTCAAGAAGGCCAGGAGACCTCGGACAGCCTGCTCAGAGCTCAGACCCCCCGAGTGAATGCAGAGAAAAGCGATGGACCCATCCGTCCTGCGGAGCGTGGTGGCCTCTGCGAGGTGGCCCCGCCTAGCCCCAGCAGGTCATGTCAAAGTTGTCTTCCAGGCTCTGGGCAGGAGAGCCAGAAGGATGCCCTTGACGTTCAAACAGGGCACTGCATCGATTGGGTCATTGCTCAGCCGCAGGATCTGAATGGCGCTGGGGTTAAACTGCTTATCTGCCGCCAAGGGTGCTCGAAGGATGCGTTCCACACACCAGGTGACCACACAGCCACCTCCTGGGAGCAGAAAGCGGCCACCACAGACCCCCACTGCACAAGGCCTCAGCCGGCCTCCTGGGGTCACATCCTCGCCTCCAAGACGGCCGATCAACCAGACCTCGAGAGTGGTCCCCAGCCTGCCCTCACCCCTCAGTCCTGGGCGACCACCTGCTCCTTCCATGTGGCGAGGGCTACGTAAACACGAGGAGCGGGGTAGGGGGACAGCCTGTCCCACAGGTGACCCCTCAGGCTGCCTTTCCAGCAGTGGCTCCGCAGGATCTGGCCCAGGCCGGTCACCTCCACGGGCTGAGGCTCTTTCTTTGTCTGTCCAACACTCAGCGTGGTTTACTGCGGGGTTCGCCACGCTGCGCCCCTGCCCCCGGGGACGGGGTTCATTTAGGATGGAAGTACTTGCCAGAGGAGGTCTTCCCTGATTGAGAAGTGGCTCAGGGCCCTTCTGGGGTGTCCGTGGCCCTCTGGCTGAAGTCTGTCCCCCTGTCCAGGGAAGACAGAGAGCGCTGCCTGGGCTACCACCTGCCCCTTCCACGTGGCGAGGGCAACGTGAACACGAGGAGCGGGGCAGGGGGACGGCCTGTCCCGCGGGTGACCGCGCCACTCCCGCCGCTGGCTGCAGAGGCCCACCCGCCTCCTCCGTTCCTAGAGCTGCCCTGCCCCGCCGCCTCCTCCGCCAGGCGCCTGAGGCGGGCGCAAAGCCAGCTCGGGCCTCGCAAGCCAGGGGAGGAGGCGCCGTCCCCGCCCCGCCCTCGATGTGCGGCGTCCTCGGCCGGGCCCCGCGGGTGTGGGGCGCTCACCTCCCGCACGAGTCCCGCGCTGCGGGCGCCTCCGCTAGCTCCTCCCGCCGCAGGGGCCAAAGCCCGGATCCGGACTTGGAGGGTCCTGCCCGGTGCCCCAGCAGACCTCTGCCCAGACCGCCTGCTGCCCGGGGCACGCCCACCGCCAAGACACGCCCACCAAGGGCCCGTCCACTTAACTGGACGCTCCCACCGCACCAGTCACGCCCACAGTCCAGGACCCACCCACCGCCAGGACACGCCCTGCCCGGAACCGCCCTCTTCCCTGGACACGCCCATCGTGCCCGCCCAGCCTACCGTCCAGGACCGCCCACCGCCAGGGACCCCTTCAAGGCCCCGCCCACCGTCTGAGGCCGCCCACTTCCCTGGACACGCCCACCCCGCCCACCACCAGGGACCCGCCCTCTCTCCAGGTCCCATTCGCGGTCCTGGACCCGCTCCCTGTCCGGATCCCGCCCACTGCCTGCAACCCGCCCCCGTCCTGGATCCGCACGCCCTGGCTCGGAGCCCCTCTGCCCGAGCTCCGTCTCTGGCCCCTGGCGTGTGGGGACCTCTCTCCCCACTGCAGGGACCCTGTGGCTGGGTTGCGCGGACAGGGCAGCGTCAGTTTGCTAGGGGGAGTGAGGCCAGCTTGGAAGTTTGGGAGGCGGGGTGGGGGTGGAGAGCGCGGCCGGCTGCCATGGGCGCCCCCGTCCAGGCGCAGGGCCGCGGGGAGGCCGCCGAGGTCCGCGCGGCTTCTGCAGCTTCCGGTGCCCGTCCAGGTAATCCAGGCCCGCAGCGCCCCTTCCCCTCACCTTCCCGTCGCGCAGTGAGGGCGTCCCAGGCCAAGACCTGAAGTGTTGTCCGAAGGCACAACCAGGCAGGAGAGGGGCTCCCTGCCACGCGGACCCCGGGGCTGCGCCCCTTCAGTTGCTCCGAGCTACAGGCTGAATCTTGAAGAAGTGCGCGCCAGGCGAGCGCGCCACCACCGGGCTGCAAGCTCTGCCCTAAGCACCAGAGACTTAAGGACGGATTCCGGCCGGCAGACGCGGCTGCACGCGCTTGGGAAGTGGGGTGGCTTCAGGAAGGAAGCTCTGAGTTTGTTGGGAGCACAGAGAACTCAGTAGAGGATAGCCCTTGTCCCACGGGCACTCCTTCGTCCCTAACTTCCCTTTTCTTTCCCACCCTCCCTGGACTGCTAGAGTTTGCTGCGCTTTCTGGAGGAGGGCCATATCAAAAGAAAGAAAGGATCCCCCAGAGGCCGGGCACCCCGGGATGTCAAAGGGGGGAGGTTTTATCAAAGAGCCGCAGAGTGGCTTTCTAGGGTAAAATATAGTTCAAAGACAGGAATGGCACAGTCTTGAGTCAGGCTGGGGGGGGGGGCAGGCGGCAGGTGGAGAGCTCCCCACCCCACCTCTGGGAGCTGGGGTGCAATCCCAGAGTGCTCACCCACCCCACTCCCCACCTGGGAGCTCCAGGATAGGATCAGGCAAGGCGGGAAGTAGAGGCGTAGAGCAAAGCCAGGCGCTTAATTACAGCACAGGAGCTCATTACAGAGCCTTCTCGGCTCCCTCCTGGGCTGGCAGCTTGAAGTGTGAGTGACAGATTGCTTCAAGGGGCTCTCAGGGGGCTGCGTGCAGAAGGATGATGGGCCTCCCTGTGAGGTGGAAGGGTGCTCTGCAGGGTAGGTGGGGGCTCTAAGGCACCCAGTGGGGAGCGCACAGTGGCCAAAATCTGACTGGAATGAGCCTTGCGTAGTGAGGGCACTGTTTGTTCCCTTTTTTGCCCATGGGACTAAGGGAGAGGTAGAGGACAGTTTTTGACACATGGTCCCACTTCCCCTGACCAGCCCTGTGGAGCTTAGCAGATGTGAGTATGGGGGCAAGGAGAGCCTTCCAAGGGTGCTCAGGCTTCCCACGGACTCCCCAGAACCCCGGCACCTGGCTTTGGATGATTCAGTTACTGGGCTCCAAGAACGCGTGTCAGGCTGTAAGGACCCTTAGACACAGTCTACCTGGCCTATATTTCCACAGAGGAGGCCATTGTGGGAAATGCCAGCCTCCACCTGGACAGCCAGGGACAGCTTAGGGACCCCTCAGGAGCTCCCCTGGAGGTGAGCTTCCCTTAGCCTTCTCCAGGGGGTGCAGAGGAGGGGCTGGTGATCAAAGCCTTTGCTGAGCTGTGACAGAGGGGATGCCACTTGGTTTTTACACCCCCAGAACCAAGCAGCACATACCCCAGGCTGCTCCGAGGTGCTCGCAGGCAGAGCCCTCCTAGAGGTTTGTGTCACTCCTGTTTTAAACGTCCAGCAGCTTCCTTGGGCACCCAATTGAATCAAGATTTTTGGGAGTGGGTTGCCGGGTCCGTTTCCCAAGCCTACAGCACCTGGTGTTCCCAGGCGGTCTCCCATCCAGGTACTAACCAGGGCTGACCCTGCTTAGCTTCCAAGATCTGATGGGATCAGATGCTACAGGGCTATGGCTATAGCTAAATTAGATCCTGTAATTATAACAGAATAACAATGCCAGATGGAAGCCCCTCGGTCTGGCTTCTCCAGGTTTGTGTCCCCTCAGCTGCCACTCGCCAGGCCCTGCCTCACCAACAGCTTTGCCCTGGCTTAGGGTCTCCACACTGCCGTGCCCCTGAGCTGGATGGCTTTCCCCCATGATCTCTGCAGGCTCGTTCCTGTCTGGCCTCTTCTGGCCCCTCTGAGGTCACATCTTCAAAGAGGACTTCCCTAGCGTTTCTGCAGAGGGTCCCTGATTTAGTGTGCTTCTCCTTGTCGTTTTCTGACGTAACAATGGTGCAAAGGTCATCTGCATTCAGGACGCCAAACTTTGAATTTTGCATTTGGATCTTTTTGCTGGGTTCCCTGTGTTGGTCCCATCCTCTTTCACGATGCCGGACAGCCGCAGCAGGTCACAGCTCCTGGCCGGCCACGCGAGGACACAGCCCATACCCTCCAGTGTGCTGGGTTCCAGAGCTATGATGTTCAGTAGGGTGGGTATGTTAGGTGCATTTTCCACTTCTGATATTTTCCACCTTCAATGGGTTTATGGGATGTAATCCCGTTGTAAGTTGAGGGGCATCTATAGCTAAATTATTGTTGTTGTTAGGTGCCGTCGAGTCGGTATCTGACTCATATCAACCCTACGTACAACAGGCGAAACAGTATTGTCAGTGCTTCTCTGCTGTTCATAGGGTTTTCAATGGCAGATTGATTTTTGGGAGTGGATTACCGGGTCCGTCTCCCAAGCCTACAGCACCTGGTGTTCCCAGGTGGTCTCCCATCCAAGTACTAACCAGGCCCACCCTGCTTAGCTTCCGAGATCTGACAGGATCAAATACCACAGGGCCACGGCTATAGCTAAATTAGATCCTGTAATTATAACAGAATAACAGGCTGTAATTCTGCCTGTTCTCTCTCCTTGCAACTCACTCTTTTCCCTGAACAACTCTCACCTCAATTTGTAATTTTATATTGGTGTGTTTATGGTTCAAGGTCAGTCTCTGAGGGAGAGACTGTTACTGACTTACCACATTATAAGCCTCACCAAGGGAGGGGCCATGTCTGATTTACCCACTTTGAGTCTAGTATCTGATAAATATTTCTCAATAAATATTTGTTGGTGAATGGATGAATGAATAAATGATATTAGCACACTTCATTCCAAAGAACAAATTAAAATTCAATAAGCATGTGACAAGTATTAGTGTGAGTATTTCTACCTAAAAAGTAACAATCCCCCCCGCCAAAGATTCAGGGAAATACAAATATCAAGGTTTATTAGGCACTTCCTAAAACTAACTGTCCATTCAATAACCATATATTAAGCTTCTACTATAGATCTTGTGCCTGCAGCTGTAGCCCATCAGATCTCAGAAGCTAAGCAGGGTCGGGCCTGGTTAGTATCTGGATGGGAGACCGCCTGGGAACACCAGAAGCTGTAGGCTTGGGAGAAGGACCTGGCAACCCCCTCCCAAAAATCAATCTGCCATTGAAAACCCTATGAACAGCAGAGAAGCACTGACAATAGTGTTTCCCCTGTTGTACGTAGGGTTGATATGAGTCGGATACCGACTCGACGGCACCTAACAACAACAACAACATAGATCTTGTGCTTCTTGCCAGGAATATAAATCTGAATGAGGTCTGGCTTTCCATGGCTGGGAGCTTGCAGCCCAGTGGGGGAGTTGGTTAGGTAAGCAAATGGTTATCATGTAATTTGTTAAATGCTGCAATAACATATGGCTGTAAGACGCCCTAGAAACCCCTACATCTGAGACCCAATGGTATAGTTACTGCAGGCAAAAGACAAGGACAATTTCATCAGCTGGACAGAGCAGACAGAGGGCACACTAGGCAGGGGGAGAGTGAAGAAATGTGGCTTGTTTGAGAAACTGGTTGCAGTTTGGTAAATGGGCATAACTTGTGTGAAAGATCAGAATGGGTGAAAGCAGGTACGAAGGGGCCAGATCACAGGTCAGGGCACGTAGGCCCAGCTGAGGACTTTGGAGTTTGCTTCGGCTCCCTGTGAGGGTAGGGGTTCCACTGGATTGTGTTAAGCAACCAGGTGAGTACCTAAGGGCAACGTGTAGAATGAATAGATTAGGGCATGGGGTGGTCTACAGCAGGGATCTCCAGCCCCTGGGTGTGGGTGATGGATGGGTGAGGGAGTGAAGCTTCATCTGTATTTACAAAATAAATGTAATGTGCCTGAATCATTCCAAAACCACCACTGCTGGGTCTGTAGGAAAATTGTCTTCCACAGAACCAGTCCCTGGTGCCAAAAATGTTGGGAAGTGCTGGCCAATAGAAAATAAATGCAATTAGGAGGCTCTGCAATTGTTTAAGCCATGATAATGAGTCTAAGTTGGAGCAGCAGCACTCATAATTTCTATCAACACATATTTTGGGTGCTTTTATGAAGGAAGCAGCATGCTAGGTGATAGGATATATTAACAGCTAACATTTATTGAGTGCTTATTCTTTTCTAAGCATTAAATATGCATCCACTCATGTAATCCCTACCATAACCCTACAGGTCAGGACTATTATCATTCTCATTTTACAAGTGGGTACCCTGAAAGAGAAGAGGTTACGTAAGCAGCACATACTCTCATAGCTAGTAAATGACAAAGCCAGGATTTGAACTCAGGGGTTTAGGCTCAGAATCCAGGGTCTACGTACAGTCCTAGATGGCTATCATGGTAATACACAAGCTGGACAAGGTCCTTGACTAATGGAACTTGCATTCTGGCACTACAGATGGAGAGGAAAAGACAGATGGGGGCAAGATTTAGGTTGTAGAATCAGAAAAACTCAATCCCTACAAGAGCAAGAGATCTCAGGGTGATTTCTCAAGTTACTGGTTTTGTGATTGATGGGTGGTTGTGCCAGTGATGGAGTTAGGAAATACAAGGTTGGGGTGCACTTGGAGGGATGAGTTTAGGGTGGGGTAAATTGTGGTGGCCTGGCTTTGGAATGTGTAGGTGGAATCATCCAGTGGGCATTTGTTGTCATATATCTAAAGTCATAAAAAAGATGTTTACGTGGAAACAGGATTGAAGGCATCTGGATAGAGTGGAAAGTTGAAGACATAAGTGAAAAAAAATATTCCAGAGGATGTGTAAAGTCAAGGCCTAAGAAAGAGACCGAGTTCATAAAGAAAAATATTGAAAAATTCAACTGCATTTTAATTAAGACCTCTGTCCATCAAAAGACATTAAAAGAGTGAAGGGATGGAAAATAAAACTGGAGAAGATGTTTACAACACAAGTATCCAGATTATATAAAAACTCACCCAAATAAGAAAAGGCCAACAAAGTGGACAAATGATACAAGCAGGTGATCCACAAAGGAGATGTCTAAGATAACAAATACACAAATGAAAAAATGCCAAACTTCACTAGTAATCTGAGAAATGCAAATTAAAATAACACATCACATAGCACACATACACTTCTACTGGCCAAAAATAGAAAGTCTGATAATAACAAGTGTTGATGTTGGTGAGGATACAGAACAAGATTTCTCACATGTTGCTAGTGGGAATATGAATTGGTACAACCACTTGGGAAAGTTTGACATTCTCTTGCAAAATTGGAGATTCACGTGCCTTAAGATCCAGAAATACCAAGTCTAGTTGTAAAACATGTTACCCTCATTTATCAGAATATAAATTGCTGTGGTCAGATGGATATTAGCCAAAAGCAGAGAGTATCAAAAAGATGTCTATCTATGTTTTATCAACTATGCAAAGGCATTTGACTGTGTGGATCCTAACAAATTATGGATAACACTGAAGAATGGGAATACCAGAGCACCTAATTATAATCATGAGAAATCTGGACATGGACCAGAAGGCAGTTGTTTAAACAGAACAAGGAAACACAGCTTGTTTTAAAGTCAAGAAAGGTGTGCATCAGGGTTGTATCCTTCCACCATATCCTTTCAATTTCTGTGCTGAACAAATAATTCAAGAAGCTGGACTTTATGAAGAATAATGAGGCATTAAGATTGCAGGAAGATTCATTAACAACCTGCGTTATGCAAATGACACAACTCTGCTTGTTGAAAGTGAAGAGGATTTGAAACATTTACTGATGAAGATCAAAGATCACAGCCTTCAGTATGGGTTGTAACTCAACATCATCAAAAAAATCCTTACCACTGAGTCAGTGTGCAACTTCACAATAAATGGAGAAAGGATTGAGGATGTCCACAAATTTGCTTTACTTGGTTTTACAATCAACACCTGTGGAAGCAACAGTGAACAAGTCAAAAGACGCATTGCTTTGGGAAAAGCTGTGGCAAAAGATCTCTTTAAAGTATTGGAAAGTAAAGACATCACACTGAAGATGAAGGTCTGCCTGTCAAGCCATGGTATTTTCAGTTGCATCATGTGGTTGTGAAAGCTGGACAGTGAACAAGGGAGATAGGAGAAGAATTGATGCTTTTGAATTATGGTGCTGGAGATGATTATTGAATATACCATGGACTGCCAAAAGAACCAACAGATCTTTCCCAGAAGAAGTGCAACCAGAGTGCTCCTTGGAAGAAAGGATGGCTAGACTGTGCCTCACTTATTTTGGACATGTAGTTAGGAGGGACCAATCCCCAGAGAAGGACATCATGTTTGTGAGAATGGCAGGTCAATGAAAAAAAGGAAAATCCTCTACTAGATGAATTGACACAGTGTCTGCAACAATGAGCTTAAACATAAATAAAATCATGTTTTATAATCTGGCACAGAATTGGGGAGTGTTTCATTCTTCTGTACATAGAGTCGCTATGAGTTGGACCCAACTTGATGGCCCCCAGCAACAACAATATATATGAAAATGTTGAAGGCAGTATTGATTGTATTTCCACGTGGTAGACAGCTTCTAACATGGCTCCCGATGATTCCTGCTTCCTGGAACCTATGCATGCCTATAATCCAGTCCCCTTAAGTGTGAGCTGGGCCTACTGACTTCTTGTAACAAATAAGACATGGGAAAATCGATGGCATAAAGCTTCTGAGATTAGATTACAAAGGAAGGCAGCATTCAACCAGATTGCTCTCTGTCTCTGCCCTGTCTCTTGCTTCCATGAAGCTAGGCACCATATTTTCAGCAACTCTGTGGAGAGACCATGTGGCAAGACTCAAGGGGAGCCTTTTTCCAAGAGCGAGTGGGAGACTTACTCCATCAGTCCAGTGGTCTGTGACAAAATGTCTTTTGCTAACAACCAATTAAATGAATTTAGAAGTGAATCCACGTGCCACTCAAGCCTTAAGATGAGACCACAGCCCCAATTAACACCTTTATTACAGTCGCATGAGAGACCAGAGCCAGCGCATCCTGCTGGGCCATGCCTAGACTTTTGACCTACAGACACTGACATAACATAACACATATTGTTTAAGCCACTATGTTTTGGGGAAGTATGTCTCACAGCAATGCTGTTGTTGTTGTTAGGTGCTGTCAAGTTGGTGTCTGATTCATAGTGACCCTATGTGCAACAGGTGAAACGCTATTGTCAGTGCCTCTCTGCTATTCATAGGGTTCTCAATGGCTGATTGGTTTTGGGAGTGGGTTGCCAGGTCCTACTCCCAAGCCTACAGCACCTGGTGTTCCCAGTTGGTCTCCCATCCAAGGACTAACCAGGCCGACCCTGCTCAGCTTCTGAGATCTGACAGGATTGGGTGCCACAGTGGTAATAGATAAATGTTATTCTATTTTATAAAATTCAAAACCAGATGATGCTAAGTTATATTGTTCAGGCACACATAAATCGTGATGAAACTATTTTAAAAGATCAAGAAAATGATTATTGAAGAAGTCAGGGTGGCCAAAAGAAGGAGGCATCATTGGAAAGGAGCCCCAGGATTCTTTTAGGGAAGGGACAATGCTCTGTTTCCTGACCTGGTGATGGTTACATACAGATTTGCCCATGATTATGCAATTATATTCTATGCACATTTATGGGTGTGTGCTGTATTTCACATTTAAAAATTACAAAAGATGTTGGGTGTGGTAGTGTAAGCACCTATAATCCTAGAGACTCAGGAGGCTGCAGGAAGATTGCAAACTTGAGGCAGCCTGTGCAAATTAGTGAGACTTTGTCTCAAAATCTAAAATTAAAAAATGGACTAGGTGTGCAGCCTAGTGGCAGAACAC
The DNA here is from genome assembly GCA_007922755.1 of Pedetes capensis. NCBI lineage: Eukaryota > Metazoa > Chordata > Mammalia > Rodentia > Pedetidae > Pedetes > Pedetes capensis. Next base: position 184,617 of record VMDO01000269.1, on the reverse strand, counting down.
TTGCAAACTGTGTCTGAGGCCCTGGGTTCAACTTCCAAGTACTGTAAAAACAAACAAAAAACAGAGAGAGAAGGAGAGAAAGAGCAATATATATATATATATATATATATATATGTATGTATGTATATATATATATATATATGTATGTATGTATATATATGTGTATATATATGTATGGAGAGAGAGAGAGAGAGAGAGAGAGAGAGAGAGAGGCAGGCAAAAAGAAAGATTACTAGAGAGAAAAAGGGAGAAACAAAGAAAGCAGAAGGAGGAGAAAGAAAAACAGGAGGAAAAAGGAAAATTAAAAAAGAAAATCCAGGTAGATCCTCAAAGACCTTCAAAGTAGGAGCGAATTTCAAAATAGGAGTGGTTAACAGTGTCAATTATTCTAGAGATCAAATATCATAAGGAATGATGTTTTCTCATTGGATGCGACAAATTGGAGGTATGTACACAAATTTCTGAAACAGCCCCAAGATTTACATGCCCCAGTATAACTCTACCAACTGTGATGGGATCGACACTCCCTTGCTTAGGCAGTGCTTGTAAGATCCCATCTGAGCAGATTGCTTAGAAATTCACCTGCAGGTCTTCGAGAAGCAGATGGTCATGCTTTGGGGTGACTGTGGAGGGACCAGGTGGGCAGAAGCTGCCAGTGGTCCTGGGCCACTGGCCAGCAAGTAAACACGGACACCAGTTCTACAATGGCAAGGAACTGAATTCTGCCAACAAGGCCAACTCTGAAAAGACCGCAGCCCAGTTCAGCCCCATGACCCTATGCTGGTAGCTTGTGTGCTTTGGAAAAAAACCTGGCAGAAACAATGGATGAAAGGAACAACTCATTGGGGCTCAAAGGTTCAGAGGATTTCAGTCCATGGAGGCAGGTCAGGTGCCACGGTGGGGCAGATGGCAGGGATTATGACAGAGGACCTCATACCATGATGGATCAGGGAGCAGAGAGCGAGCAATCGGAACCAGGGGCCCTGTGTAAAACCTCCAAAGGTCTAGCCCTAGTGACCTAATTTGGCCAGCTAGGCCCCACCTCCCAAAGTTCCACAGCCTCTCGCTAATAGCGCCACCACTGGGGACCAAGTGTTTGAACCCATGACCTTTGTGGGACACTTTAGATTCAAACCATAACCCTGAGCAGAGAACCCAGCTACACTGTGCCTGCACTCTGACCCTCGGAAACTGAGATAATACATGGCTATTTTAAGTGACCACATTTCTGGTGTTTGTTATGCCACAGCAGGTGGTCAGTGACCTAAGGGTAGAGCTCGTCATGGAGAGAAGCACGCAGTCTTCGAAATTGGATTAGGACGTAGGTTCCATGACCCTGTGACCTCTCCACCTGGGCTCAGTCAGGCCTTTCTCACTCTGCTACTTGACAAAGTCGGCTCAAATCAGCCATTACGTCCACCCTGAGCTGCCATAGCACGTTATCGCTACCCTTAGCTGTGCCACCCACATGCCTCACCCCACCCGGCTGTGAGCTCTGAGGAGGCGGGGCTTCCTCCAGAGTTTCTTATCCTCACTCCAGTGTCCTTAGTCCTTGGCCCTGGGTAGGACATGTGGTGAGTGCTCAATAAGTGCTGCCTGAAAAAGTGAACAAAAGTCCAGTGAAGACTCTGGTCCCTTCCTGCGCCCCCTGGAGCCATGCTGTGGGGATGCAGGGAGCGGACTTTCTCTGTGGCTTCTCTGGGCTCTGTGGTGCCGCCACCCTGTCTGGTAATTAGAAAGCCCTAGAAGACCCCACAGGTCCTGTGGTCATTCCCTCTCCAGGGATAATGAGCTACATACCACTGACAAGGAGCCCATGAGGAGGGCCACTGAGATAGCCCTATCTAGTGGCAACCCCATGTGTCTGTCAGCTTGTCATGCTGTGGGGGCTTGCGTGTATCTGTGATGCTGAAAGCTATGCCACTGGTATCTCAGATGCCAGCAGGGCCACCCAGGGTGCACAGGTTCCAGCTGAACTTCCAGAATAAGACAGACTAGGGAGAAGGATCTGGAAGCCCACTCTTGAAACAATTAGCCTTTGAAAACCTTAAGAATAGCAGAGAAGCACTGTAAAATATAGTGCTGGGAAATGAGGCCCCCAGGCTGGAAGGCACTCAAGGAATGACTAGGGAAGAGTTACCACCTCAAAGTAGAGGCAATCTTAATGATAGGAATGGAGTAAAGCCCCTGCAACCTCCTTTTGGTGATGTGCTATGACTCAAAATAAGAAGAAACATAGTGGCTGCAACAATGGGCTCAAACATAAAAAGATCGTGTACGTGGCACAGTATCGGAGTGTTTCGTTCTGTTGTACATAGAGTCACTATGAGTCAGACTCAGTTCCACGACACTCAACAACAAGTGTGAACCTCAGAGACCTGAGGGGTAAAATATTCCTAGTGGCCTTGGGCATGGGCACTTTATAGCTCTTCAGGACTTGTCAGTTATCTGAGGCCAGGAAAGAGTTGGAGGACTGAGGGATATGATGAAACCTGTGCCAACAGATTTATAACTGAATTGCACAGGCTCACCTTTGACCAGCACTTTGGGTTAGGAAAGAAAAGGACTGTTTGCTCACGCTCTGCTAAGGTGAGGCAACATTGCCCACTCCATTGAATGCTGGATTTCAGCTTTCTGTCCCTTTGGAAATGTCTTTTATTGGATCTTAATTGCTTTCTTCTCTTGCTTTCCCCGCCTTTCTCCCCCTCCTTTCTCTCTCTGCCAAAGCAAAGCTTTTTATTTCCAGGAGGATGACCCGGCCATCCCATCTGCCCAGAGGCATCCTTTGGTCTACTCTTTCCTTTGATTCCAGGAGGATCTGGCTGCTTCTTTCTGGCAACTCCAGCTTCCGCTCTCCCTAACCCTTCGGCATCTAAAGCCCCAGTCGAGGTGGAATACCTTTACCCTTGTTAGTGAATGCCCAGCAGCTAGAGCAACCTAAAGTCCACCCCGCCGATCTGCATTATCCAAGGCCACGGTTCTGGCACAGCTGCAGGGCTGTAACGATGGCCTCACAGTGTTGTGCATTTTTCAGACTTCCCCTTTGGCCAGGAGGTGTGGTTGGGGGGAGGCACATGCTGGCGAGGGCACTGTGTCCCAGCTGTTTCATTGTGCTGCCTGGCAACTCCAATGAGAATAATTTCCCTTCCTCTTTTGTTAACACCATGAGGATAAATTATTTTTTTTTTCCTCTCTCCACCTTGATCTTTCATAAATGAGCTGCATTTGTGCCAGACCGCGTGCCTCTGAGGACCACGAGGAGAGACTGGTGAGAATCGTGCATCACACAATTTCTACTAACCTCATGCTCCCCTCTAGGGGTGATCAGAAGGTTCAAATGAGGCTCCCTATAAGGCAAAAGAAAAGTCTGAGCCGGGCACGGTGGCGCACGTCTGTAATCCCAGCAGCTCAGGAGGTGGAGGCAGGAGGATCGCAAGTTCGAGACCAGAGGCAGGCTGTGTAACTTAGCGAGACCCTGTCTCAAAAAGTAGAAAAAAAAAAATGGGCTAATGGTGCAACTCAGTGGTCCAGCACTTGTAGAGCATGCAAGCGTTAGGCCCTGGGTTCAACCCCCAGTACTGCTAAAAAAAAAAAAAAAAAAAAAGGAAAGAAAAGAAAAGAAAAGTCTGGAAAGCCTTATCATGGGAGTGCAGGTGGGTTCTGGCGCCATGTTGGATGGAGCCTCTTCCATCAGAGGAGGCATCATGAAATGCAGGAGCCTTCAGCTGCTGGGGTCTTCGGGAGAATCTGCCCGCCATGAGCAGTGACCTTATGATTGCCCACTGCCTGCCCATCGTGGCTGGCAGGGGACAGACGGAGTGGAGACAGATTCAGTGACCTCCACTTCACTCAGATTTGACTCTCTTCTCTGTAGTTGGGTTGCAAACTAACCTTAGATGGTTTTGCAATTTTGGTTCCTCAAAAAACATACTGTGGCAATAGTTTTTGTTCTAGATCCACTTGACCTGAGAGCAGTTTGACTCATGCTGGCCATTTCCTCAAGCTGTTTCCTCTCTTACCCTCTGTGACCTAACAGTCACTCCTGACCTCTTCATCCCCGCTGTCTATGAGCTGCAGAAATCTCATCTTCCCCCTTCACCTCCATGACCTGGCGGGCCCTGTGTGCTTCCTGTCACGCAGGCCACCTTGAGACTTCCTGGCAGGACTGCTTCACCTCCCATGGCTGACCCTTCTGTTAACAGAAGCAGAGGTTTTCTGTTTTGTTTTGTTTGGAGTTTGTTGTTTGTTTTTTGAGACAAGGTCTCACTATGTAGCATAGGCTGGCCTTGAACTTAAGATCCTTCTGCCTCAGCCTCTTAAGTGCTGATATTACAAGTGCCTGCTACTGAGAGAGATAAGGGGGACCTACCTCTGTCTGGCCTGCAGCCGTAGCCCTGTGGGATCTGAAGCTGCTGTCTAGGACTGGGGAGTCCTGATACCCAGTCCTTCCTGGAAGCTGCAATGCCAGATGCTGTCAAGGGCTGAGGAATCCCAGCCTACTTTGCCTACCTAAGGGCTGTTGCACTTATGAGCTTACAAGTCCTGATTGGGCCTTCACAGAAGCTGTAACACTTGAAGGACTGAGGAATCCCAACCTCCTTAGCCTGCATAAGGGCTGTAACACTAGAAGGTACCACTTGCTGCTGCTGCTCCCATCTTTCTGCTCACTGTGATCAAATGCTCAGGGATACAGATGCTGCCAAAGACCGGCACTTGAAGGACTTCTCCAGGCCTACCCATGATTTCTATCCAGGCAGGACAAAAGGACTCCAGTTAGCAGATCAACACCACCACCATACCCATTGTAGAAGCGGAAGTTTGTTTAGACCTCTCCTTTGAGAAATCACAGGTTCTTTATCTCTAGTCTCACTAACACTGTCCTAGTCCAGGCCCTCATTTGTGTATTCACTCATTTAACACCTGTTTGAGGCCGAGTGTGGTGGCTCATGGCTGTAATCCTAGCAACTTGGGATGCGGAGGCAGGAGGATTGCAAGTTTGAGTCTAGAGGCAGCCTGTGTGGCTTAGCAAGACTCTGACTCAAAATAAGTTTTTTTAAAAAAAGGGAGCTAGGGATGCAGCCCAGTGGTAGAGTACTTGCAAAGCATGTGTGAAGCCCTGGTTTCAGCCCCCAAGTACTGCAATAAAAGAAAAAACAAAACCCCACCTCTTTCTTGAATCTCTACTCAATGGCTACACGAGCCAGAGAACCTGCCAGGGTCCATTCAAAGCTCACGTTCTCTTATTTCTTAGCTGTGCGATCTTGGAAGAGTTTTAAAATTTCTCTAAACCTTAGTTGCTGATCTGTTTAAAGGAGAGTAGAGTACCTACCTTATCCAGTTATCACCAGGAGTAAAATAATACAATGAATATGTATTAGTCAGGAGTCTTCAGAGAAACAGTACAAATAGCAGAGAGATAGAAAGATATCTACAGCCATTCCATCTGGGTGTCTGATCTGGTCAGATCTTGGAAACTAAGCCTGGTTAGTCAGGCCTGGTTAGTCTTTGGATGGGAGACCGCCTGGGAACACCAGGTGCTGTAGGCTTGGGAGACGGACTTGGAAACCCCACTCTTAAAATAATCAGCCATTGAAAACCCTATGAATAGCAGAGAAGCACTGACATAGTGCCGGGCATGGTGCAGTGTCAGGGAGTGCTTAGTTCTGTGGTACATAGGGTCACTATGAGTTGGAACCAATTAGGCAGCACTTAACAATAACAAGATAGACAGATAGATAGATAATTGATAGATAGACATAGAAAGATAGATGATAGACATCCAGATTGATAGGTAGACATAGACAGACAGATAGATGATAGATAGATGTAAGGGGATTTAGTAGGGAAATTGGCTCACATGATTACGGAGGCTGAGAAGTCCCACAACACACCATATGCAAACTGGAGAACTAGGAAATCAGGCAGGTATGGCTCAGCCCAAGGCTAAACCCTGGGGAACCAGGGGAGCCAAGGGTGTGACTCTCAGTCTGAGGCCAAAGTCCTGAAAACCTAAGGGGCCGCTTGGGCAAGTCCCAGACTCCAGAGGGCCAAGAACATGGAGTTCTGATGCCCAAGGGCAGGACAAGATGGGGGTCTTAGGTCCAGACAGAGGGGAGGGGGAGAGAGAGAGAGAGAATGAGAGAGAGAGAGAGAGAGAGAGAGAGAGAGAGAGAGACAGAGACAGACAGAGACAGAGACAGAGACACAGAGAGAGACAGAGAGAGAGAGAGAGAGAGAGAGAGAGGATGATATGAATGAGAATGAATGAGTGAAATCGCCTTTCCTTTGTATTTTTGTTCCACGTGTACCCTCAGCCAGTTCGAAGGTGCCTGGCACCATGGGGTGAGGGTGGGTTTACCTTATTCTACTCCATTCCCGCTGGTCGTGGTGGCGCACGCCGGTAATCAACTTGCTGCGGAGGATGAGGCAGGAGGATCGCGAGTTCGAGGACAGTCTGGGCAACACTTTTTTAGGGCTGGGATTTAGCTCAGTTGGTAGAGTGCTGTGCTGCAGTCTCTGAGGACCCCAGTTCAATTCCCAGCACCCCAAAAATGGGAGAAGGGCCTGGCAATCCACTCCCAAGGCAATCCCGAAACAGTCTGCCATTGAAAACCCTATGAGGGTCGCTATGAGTCGGATACCGACTCGACGGCACCTAACAACAACAACTCCATTCCCTTCCAGAAGTGCCCTCCTGGAATACCCAGACATAACACTTTTCCAGCTATCTGGGTGCCCCTTAATCCAGTCCAGTTCGGACCTACAATTCGTGCGTAAACCTGCTAGTGAAGTCCAGCAGGTGGAAGGCGCTCAGCACCTCAGGGCTGCCCTTGGCAGGACCAGCCGTGTGCGAGGCTCCAGTCAGGGCTGAGAGGACCCTGAGCTTTGGCAGGAATCCGATGGGCGCACACACGAGCTAGTGCAGTCAAGGGCCACCGGGGCAGCGAGGGCCATGGGTGGGGGCCCCCTGGGGTCCTTCAGCTACCAGGGAAGGGTCAGGGGAAACCTCATGTAGGAGGCAATGACTGCGCTGGCTTTTGAGAGATGGAAGCTGAGTCACAGTTCCCTGACTCCACCTTCGTTAAGCCCCAATTATCGCTCACCAAAGACTGCACTGGCCTCCCACATGGTCTCTGCGGTATTTTTTCTGCTCCTCTTCAGCTCATTCTGCATGAGCAGTGAGAGCGACCTTTTAAAGCATGACTCAGATTGTGTCGTCCCACTATTTAAAGCCTTCCAAGGACGTGTACTTGCACTTGGAATACAAGAAAAACTCTTCTGCGTCCGCACTTCATTTGTTCTCCTTCCCATCCTATACCACGATCTGAAAATTGCTGGATATTCCTGGATTAACTTGTTCAGTGCGCAACCTCCCAACTGTCTCTAAACGCCTTGTCTGTTGGGTCTGGTCCATGGCCAGCTTATGGCTGATCTTCAATAACTATTTGTTGAATATATTAATAAACCCAGAAGATCTCTTTGGGGCTGAGAGCTGACAAGGCTGGCTAGGACCTTCTGTATCTCAATCCTTGGTGGCTTGCCTTGCTCTGGTCAACTTCACACAGTCAAGTTTTCTTAAAACCCACTGTCTTCCCATCATGTCTCTTTGGTAACATTCCATTGCCTATTGCCCCTAAAAATATATCTTTTTGACTTTATTTAAAATCATTTGTTTCTGCATTTCAGAGCTGACATCTGGTCACTGTGGAAAGTTTGGAGATTCAGTAAAGGCAGGCAGGCAGAGAACCCACCACTCTTCCATCTTGTAATCACAAGTGCCAACACCTCTGAGTTTCTTTCTAGCCCATTTGCTAGGAACATTTTAAGTGCGATTATTATGTTGTTAAGAATTCTTTTTTGGATTATAAAAGGAATTATAAAACTCAACGTTATAACACACTAAGTAAATGTGAATAATTTATAAAAGATTCTTTTCTGGAAGACACGAAAGGAATTCATGCCATGTCCTGTTCATGAGAAACATCCGTTCCTCTCACTCTCTGTCCTAGCTCCCCTTCCTGGCCTGGGGGTGTAGCAGGCAGTATGGCGGTGCTGTGATGACAGATTCTGGTGCCAGAATTGCTTTGTTTGGTCCCTAAGTTATGCTACTTTCTAGCTGTTGGACTTTAGGTGAGTTACTTAACCTCTCTGGGTCTCAGTTTCTTCATCTGTAAAGTTGGGATAGTAGTACTAACCTTGCTGAATTGTTAGTACTTAAAAATGCTCAGCAGAGTGTCTGGCACGTAAGAAGTGTTGGCTATTTTTAGGCTCCTGTTTAGCCTCTCCCAATTCTTTCTTCGCTTTGGGGCAATTTCATTACCACCTGGTTTTACATTCCCCATTCAACAAACAAAAGCCACATGAATGGGAAATTTACCACCCATAACGTCACCATTCACTCTTAGGCTCATCAAAGTTAACATCTATAATAAGCAAATAATTCCCTAGAGATGATTATGTTGCTTAGAAAGTAAGATTCACTTTTGTCTTGGGTTCTTTATGCTTTCTCAAGTACTCTTTATGACATATATACACATATACATATATACATACATATACATATATACATATATACATGTTGTTGTTGTTGTTAGGTGCCATCGAGTCGGTATCCGACTCATAGCGACCCTCATAGGGTTTTCAGTGGCTGACTGTTTCGGGATTGCCTTGGGAGTGGATTGCCAGACCCTTCTTCCATTTTTGCGGTGCTGGGAATTGAACTCAGGACCTCAGAGACTGCAGCGCAGCACTCTACCAACTGAGCCAAATCCCAGCCCCATATATACATATACATATATATATATACATATATATACATATATATACATATATATGTATATATATGCATATATATATACACTACACAATCAAGACCACAATACATACATTATTATTTTATTTATTTATTTATTTATTTTATGTTATTTATTTTATTTTATTTTATTTGAGACAGAGTCTTGCTAAATTACACAGACTGCCTCTGGTCTCTAACTTGTGATCCTCCTGCCTTAGTCTCCTGAGTCGCTGGGATGACAGGCGTGCACACCGTGCCTGGTACAATACGTCCGTTACTTTAAAAGAATAATGAACATAAGGAAGTTCACATGTCATAGCTGGAAGATGATATGAATAGAGGCTAATGATGTATTTACTTCTTGGTATTTTGTTCCTTTTTAAAAATAAAGAGCAAAGAGGCTGAGGGAAGCGGCCAGAGTTCAATGTCCAGCATCCTCCCCCCACTTAAAAGAAGAATCAAAACCAAAAATTTCATACCACCAAGGATGTAGAAAAATCACTCTTCCAGTTCATCATCATTATTATGTGGCCGTAGTTAGCATCTTTTTTGTTAACAGAAGGGAGAAAGACAGACTCTTAGTTTAGTAATTCTGCTGTTATAGCCTTCTCCCTTTTTCCATGTTAATTGTGAGCTATTGTTTGTAACTGCTGGAACAAAACAACAGATGTTATTGTTTTCACTGCCCATCAAGCGTGGCAAGAGCTACCACTGAAGGTATGGAGTGGTGCATAATGGCTTAACGCAACCCTTCGGCTGGAGAAGATGCTTAGCAGCCTCTGTAGGTGGGAGGTGAGGGCACCATCAAGTCTTGGGCTGGGCAGACACAGAATTAGACTAGGTTACTAGAGTGGACTCTGAATCCAGCAAGAACAGAGTCACAAAAACTTTGAGACGTGATTTCACCAATCTGTGTTTTAAATTTCTCTCTTGGTTGAATGGAACATATGTTTATGTAACTTTTTTTTTCTGTAGAAATTATTTTTTCCACAGCCATCTATGAGAATATCTTTATGCATATCACGTGGAACTTGATTGTGACATGAACTTTCTTCATTCAAAATGCTCTTGATGCGACCTCTCCCTTCCGCAATACTGAGCATTGCTGCAATTATAGAACATGAAATCTATTACTTTGCTTATAATGAAAACAAAAGATTTCCCTTGCATGGATGCCGGTAGGACTTTCTTGGAATTCCTTAGAATTAAAAACTGTTTTGAAAAGGTTTCTAGAAAAGAGTCAACTCATTGATTCTGCGTGAAATCCAGACCATGCACGCTATTCTCTCTTGTGTCCCTCTTCATATACTCTCTGCTCCCTTTTCGTCGTGAACCACCCCCCTTTGCGCGTTAGGAGCTCTTGTCTTTTTGCATGCTTTAGAGACCGCCAAGTCCTGTTCTCAACTTTCCCTTCGGTTTCTTAGAAGACGACTTCCAGAGATCTGAACGTTCTGTTCTTCAGGATGCTGGGTCCCATATTTGACAGGGTGTTTTTCCAGGGCTGTCTGGAGTTGTGGGGTGTTCCTCTTCCAAACAGTAAGGACCCACCCACTCCTGGGGTGTGTCCACGGATGGGTGTGTGGCTCCCTATGGTTACCCTCTCTGGCCATTTAGCTACTTGCCCCGTTCCCTTTTCAGATCCAGCTATGGATAGCAAGGCAGGGAGTGGAGCCCCCAGCTGCCCGCCTGGGATGGCGCCCTCTCCTCCACCCGCTGGCGGAAACGGCCTCTTCCCCACCTGCTCCTGCGGGTTCTCTGCGCACCAAAGTGCCGCCTCTGGAGCTCGCTGGGCCCGGGAAGTTCTTCCTGACAGCGCTTTCTCTCTCTCTCTCCTGCCAGCCTCAGCGATCTGGGAAGTAGTTGTATAAAGAGAGGAATGGTCATGAGGGGCCAGGGTCGGTTGCGGGGTGCCTGGGGTTGGCGGGGGGAGCCACACTGTTCTTTCCTTCTCTGTGCAGCTGCTCCGCTGTCCTACTGCCCAACTTCTGATTGATTCTTGGACAGGGTCTCACTGTATAGTCCAGGATGGCCTGGGACTGGATGTGTAGACCATGCTGGCCTCAAACTTGCCTCAATCCTCCTGCCTCAGCCTCCCGAGTGCCGGGATTACAGGTGTGCACCACCACACCCAGCTGGACTTTTAATTTTAAAAATCCATTTGAATTTTATATCCAGTTTTGTATCTATTCATTGTAAAAGTAAAGGCAATGTTTCAAATTATTTGTTGTAAAAATACTTAACCCTTTACCCTCAAAGACTCTTTAGTAAAATCCGTACTCTATATCGCATATTTATTCTCTTATTTTGTTCACTCTTGACACATCCCTACACATCCCTGGGAGGGGGGAAAATAGCCAATTTAAGAAGCTCAGCCTAGCCAGACATAGTGGCCCACACTTGCAATCCCAACGACTTGGGAAGTAGAGGCAGGAGGATGGCAGGTTCGAGGCAACAGGCAGCCTACGTAACTTAGTGACACACTGACTCAGATAAAAAATAAAAACATGGGCTAGGGGTGTATCCTGTTGGTAGAACACTTGCAAAGTATGTGTGAGGCCCCCAAGTACTGCAAAAAGAAGAAGAAGAAGAAAAAGAAGAAGGAGGAGGAGCGGGGGGAGGAGAAGTAGCAACGCACCCTAAAGTGGAATGGTGGATACAAAGTGGGAGGTGAGGTAGGGATTTCAATTTGTTCCTTCTTGGGAAAATTCTCAATTCATCTCTAGAAGACCCTACACACTCCTGGCAACCTTCTACCCCAGGTCATGAACTCTGTCTCATGTGTCTCTTGACTGTGCCCCGTCCTCTGGGTGCTGGTTTAAGCCAGGGAAAGCTCTTTAAGAACTTTTTTTTAAAATTTATTTTATTTATTTATTTTTTTACTTCACGTTTTAGAGCACCTTAGGTCAGATGTTCTAGAAGCAGATGTGGAAACAGAACTGATGTCTAAGTGATTTATTGAGACAGTGCTTCCTGGAGAGAAGAGGAAGGGATGGCGAAGTCCAGGCTGAAAGGAGAAAATGCCAAGCAAGAGAAACTTTAAGCAGAGCCCCTAGCCTGATCAGTTACAGCTGAGCACTTGTCCTGACTGGAAGAGTCCTGGGGAAGACCTTGTGGGAACAAAGGCATGCCACGGCTCGGGGGGGAAAGCATCCAGATTGGGAAAAGAGAGTCTAAGAGACCCCTGGGACAGGTGCGATGGACTCGCATCTCCACGCTCCTACCAGATGCCAGTCTTGTCACCCATGGGCTATAAGGAGAGGTGGCTCTGTCTTTCCGATTGTGGCCAGTTTCCCTTGGTACCACTTACCCTGCTGTCTGGGTGAAACTCAGGTCCTTCTTCATTAATGTCTGACTCCAAGAGAACTAGACATTCAGACACTTATTCCCCCGATGTTACATAGACACTATTGCATATGTTGCCCAAAGGACCAAGAAAATGAACTCTTAGACTTGATGTCCCCCTGTGGTTCCTGTTGGCGATGTGGCAAATCTGACATCTTTCTTGTACGGACATCTTGGTGAGAGGCGGGTCAGCTTGGGAAGCTACAAATGAATCGCTGCAGAATGATCAGAGGCAAAGTACTCCCTTGGTGCTTGACTTAGTGCTCACATGCTGCTACTCTGCTCCTTTCTCCACTGCCACGTGCACCGGCATGTGGCCTCTCTGTTTGTGCTGGTCGCCTTTAGAGCAAATGAATAATTGTGGTGCATGTCACCAGCCTCATTCCTAACCATGGCACACCACTGGCACTCCGCTTGCTCTTCAGCAGGTAGATGGTAGGGCATCCAGAGACAACCAAGGAAAGGTCAGGTCTTTGTCTTTGTCTTCTGAGAGGTGACCCTTAGGCCCTGAAACATACTGCGATAGGAGTGCCATTGGTTTCCTGGGGGCTTTGGCCACCAGTCTGTGATTTGTGATGTGCTTTTTGGACCACCCTTGCTGGGGACGTCTATTGAATATACCATGGACTGCCAAAAGAACCCACAGCTCTGTCCTAGAAGAAGTGAAACCAGAGTGCTCCTTGGAAGCAAGGATGGCTAGACTGCGTCTTACATATTTTGGACATGTAGTCAGGAGAGAACAATCCCTGGAGAAGGACATCATGTTTGGAAGAGTGGCAGGTCAACGCAAAAGAGGAAAACCCTCCACCAGATGGATTGACACAGTGCCTGCAACAATGGGCTTAAACATAAATAAGATCATGTGTCTGGCACAAAATTGGGAAGTGTTTCCATCTGCTGTACATAGGGTCGCTATGAGTTGGACTCGATTCAATGGCACCTAACAACAACAGCAATCAACTTGCCCTTCTGGGTGGGGCTGACAGTAAAGGCCAGCCACACGGGATGAGGTTGAGTCCCACAAATCCAGACACTGGAGCTCAGATGCGCTTCCTGTGTTGGCAATCCTCCACGCATATGGCCACACCTGGGTGCTCCATGCATGTGGCAACACGTCCCCAAAGTCAAGGAAGCCTCCTGCTGGAAATCCCTCCAGGTCCTGCCCCATCCATTAAAGCCTTTGACTGGCTCAAGTTTGTAAACTTTCCCTGTAAGAAAACTTCAGTCTTAAGTCCACTGCCCTCCTAATTCTATAAGCTGTGCTAGAGAATTATCAGGGCTGAAAGTGATTATGGAGGCCCTTGAACATGTAGCCAGCTGATAGGAAGGGAAGTGGCCAGAGGGGTCCCCAGGCTCCTCTGGCTGGCATCGGAATTGAGGGCAGCCTTGTGTGGACTGTGCCCCCAGACTTTGTAATTTTGTCAAACTCATTCCAAATGGATGCGCACATGTTGGTACAGGTGGTGGACTATTATTACTCAGAGATTTTAAGAGACAGGAGCTACTGATGCATGTGACAATCATAAGCACGGAGGGAGAGAGGTTTTTCACGCAACAATTCAGGAGCACAAGCCCAGTGACCCGCGGGCGTATTACATAAGCCATGACGGGCTTTCACCAGGCCTGCAAATGAGGGGAGCGGCAGAGAGGAGAAAACTTCAAGCAGGGGCTGGAGGATGGAGGTGCAGGAGGGCAGAGGACGCTGGCTGCTTAGGCAGACTGAAAGTCCCTGGGAAAGAGAAGCCTGGCAGGAGTGCAGGCCCCCAGGCAGAAGATGCAGCTGGAAAGGTGACCGACGCTGGGAGCCAGTGGGAATCTGGGTCCACCAGCAGGGCATCCCTAGGGCCTGGAGTGTTTGGAGTGGGAGGGGCGTGCTGCACAGTGAAGGCAGGTCTGTCTGGATGCACTGCTTTATATCATTGTTTTAATCATTGATTAAAGAAATGGAAGACAAAATCTACTAATGTGCTAATGGCAAATAATAGGGGTGGTTGGGGAAAAGCCTGTTTGCTCTGTATACAGCAGGCAGCAATCACTATGAACTTCAGTATCCAATGAAGTGATTTAAAAGTTTTTCAACAGTGACTCAATCAAAAAGTAGATTTAACATCAAGTACCTCCCTTGACTTCCCTGTCAGCTTGTACTGTGGGGGTTTGTGTGTTGCGTGATGATGAAAGCTATGCCACTGGTATTTCAAATGCCAACAGAGTCATCCATGATGGACAGGTTTCAGCTGAGTTTCCGGACAGAGACAGACTAGGGAGAAGGACCCAGCAGCCCACTCTTGAAACAATGAGCCATTGAAAACCCTGTGAATAGCACAGAAGCACTGTCAAACACAGTGCTGGAAAATGGGCCCCCAGGCTGAAAGACATTCAAGAACCAACTGAGAAAGAGTTACCTTCTCAAAGTAGAGTCGACCTTTGTGATGGAAATGGAGTAAAGCCCTGGGACTTCCTTTTGCTGATGTGGCATGACTCAAAATGAGAAGAAACATAGTGGCTGCAACATTGGGCACAAATATAAAGTGATCATATGCATGGCACAGTGTTGGGTAGTGTTTTGTTCTGTTGTACATGGAGTCATTATGAGTCAGATCCAACTTGATGGTACCTAACAACAACAACAAAAACAACACACACACACATACACCCACATAAGACAAAATTTTCATGAAATAATATTTTCTTTTATTATGTGCAATGCACTCTGAAATGCTCTATTCTAGTTGTTGTTGTTAGGTGCCATCGAGTCGGTATCCGACTCATAGTGACCCTCATAGGGTTTTCAATGGCTGAGTGCTTCGGGATTGCCTTGGGAGTGGATTGCCAGGGCCTTCTGCCATTTTTGCAGTGCTGGAAATTGAACTCGGGGCCTCAGAGACTGCAGCGCAGGCTCTACCCACTGAGCTAAATCCCAGTACCTATTTTTAAACAATGCTAGTCATAAACAAAGCCCTCGGTTTACTCTCTGGCCTAATGTGATCCCTTCCCACTACCTGTGGGGCAGCCAGCGTTTTCATCGATCAGGGGCTGGTGCCATTTCCACAGAGGCCCAGGCAGGGAGCCGAGGACGTGGGTGTGGTAGAGCCTGGGCTTGGGGTGGGAATAGTGGGCGCAGGAACTGGCGGTGCCTCTCGGACTCCCCTGCTGTAGATTGAATGTTTGTGTCTCCCCAGTTCACCTGTCAGACTTGAGTCTCAGAGGGACGACATCAGGAGATGGGGCTTGGAGGGGGGTGATGAGGTCATTAGGGCAGAGCCCTCCCGTACAGCGTTTTGTAGGGTGAGACCTTTTGCACACACAGGAACATGCGTTCTGCCACTGGAAGTGTCTTTCTAAAGTCAGAGCAGTGACAGCTGAACATGCAGGGAGCCCTCAGGTCACCCACAAAGGAGGCTTTATGCTGGGGCCACCTTGGCCCTCCAGGCTGGTCCATCATCACACTGCTTTGTCAGGAGGAGGGCGATGCCCCAAGGTCACAAACTCAGCAAGGCGCAGAGCTGGGACCCCTGAGCCTCCGGTGCTGTCGACCACTGTTTGGGGACTGGAGAAATGGGGTGAAAGAAATGGGGAAGTGGACGGGAGACAGATGTTCAAGACTGAGGATGCTGCCAGATACTCTCATGAAAACCCAAGGACAGTGGAGAAACACAGCCAAGTATCACAGAGCGGAACGCCAGCCTCGCCAGGACATCCCTACCACCAAAGCCCCAGGTCCCCGAGGAAGCGGAAAAAGGGCTCCTAAGAGCTGCAACCAGAGTGCTCCTTGGAAGCAAGAATGGCCAGACTATGTCTTACATATTTCGGACATGTAGTCAGGAGAGACCAATCCCTGGAGAAGGACATCATGTTTGGGAGAGTGGCAGGTAAAAGAAAGAAAGGAAAACCCTCCACCAGATGGATTGACACAGAGTCTGCAACAATGGGCTTAAACATAAATAAGATCGTGTGCTTGGCACAGAGTTGGGGAGTGTTTCTATCTGCTATATATGGGGTCGCTGTGAGTCAGACTCCATTTGATGGCACCTAACAACAACAGCAACTACATAGATAAGACATATACAGCCATAAAATCCTGGCATCCAATCCCACCTGATCTCAGAAGCCAAGAAGGGTCGGCCTGGTTAGTCCTTGGATGGGAGACCACCTGGGAACACCAGGTGCTATAGGCTTGGGAGAAAGATCTGGCAGTCCACTCCCAAAACTCAATCCACCATTGAAAACCCTATGAACAGTGGAAAAGCACTGATATAGTGCCTGGCATGGCACAGTGTCGGGCAGTGTTTCATTCTGTTGTACATAGGGTCGCTATGAGGTGGACCTAACTCGATAGCACCTAACAACAACAAAGACAAGATGGCAAAAGACTCCCCTTTCTGCACCCCATAGTGGCAGTACCCCAGAACCCAGCGAGGCCAGGAGGAAGCAGCCTTCACCATGGGCGCTCATTCCAGGCAGGTGGATTTTCTACGAAATCTTTGTTTTTATTCTAAAGAAGAGGGAGAGATGACACAGACAGTCTAGGGACCCTGACAGCTCAGTGGACCAGCAAAGAATTTCCAGCCATCTGTCTCCGTGTGAGCGACGGGGTCTTGGGGAGCCACAAGTCAGGGGAAGAGGCTGGAGGGAATGGAGAGGCTTTATAAACAACCCTGTCTTCCTCTGCCCTGGAGTCACTGCATCGTGACAGGCTATGAAATTAAACAAAGAGCAGGCGGGGTCTGGGAGGCGCTAAGGCATCAGGAGGGAACAGCGGTGCCTGGTGGGTGATAAGCTGGAGGCTCAGGTTAATGAAAATACAGGGACACAGACAACGTGTGGGAGTGTGTGTGTGCGCGCGCGTGTGTGTGTGTGTGTGTGTGAGAGTGAGAGAGAGAGAGAGAGAGAGAGACACACACACACACAGACTCTCTGACGTCCTCTGTAGCAAAGCCCCTTCTTTGTTCCTAACCTGATGGCGTCAGATCCCTCCTGCGTATTCACTCTCCCTGCCAATCCTGCTTTCCTCTAATCCTCAGAGACCCCTGCAGCCTATTTTGCAGGGAAGACTTCTTCAGCTTTAGCAGCCCTCCCACAGGCCAGGAGTGCAGGGTGACTGAAGGGCCCCCTGTGCTGCAAAGCTCCCGAGAGAAATGAAGAGACGGACAACCAAGAGTGTGTTTGAGTAGCTACTGACTTGCACCCTCATGAGTGCCAGCTTACATCTTGATTTTATTTCTTAGTGAATCATCAACAAATCACATCAGGCATACTATCACATCACAACAAGTACGAAGCAAGTGCATGAGCTTTCTTTAACCTTTCCCCAAGAGTATGGATTAAGTAATTGATCAAAACAGGTGAATTCAGAACAATCTGAACTCCGGGAAACCATGACCTCAGCAAGTATCTCAAAACAACAATATGCTGGACACACCATTAACCAGGCATCAGTAGGGTGCACAATGACCAGGTCACAGTGACCAGGTGGGCAATTGTGCCTCTCCCTCTGTCCAGGCAGGCAGCTTTGCCTCTCCTGATGGCCTCTCCATGGCTGCGCCTGTCTTAGGTTGTCCCTCTCGTAAAGAATCTTACCCGTCTCTGGTTAGCCAGCTATCCCAAGGGCCAATCAGGGTGACGTGAGGTGGGCTCACTGTGATACGCGTTTAGGGTGCAGCCTCCAGTGGGGACTCACCAGATCTGCTGAGCAGAGGGGTGTCTCCTCCTCAGAGCCCAGGAGCCCCTCACTGACCTGCCTCAGGCAGTCAGATCCACCTGCCCAGAATTGTGCCCAGGAGTGGGGAAATGCCTCCCGTCATTACCTGGAGTGGAGAGGCCTGTTTGAGGGGTGGGCGCCCTTTCTTCCACTGAGGTTGAGGATTTTCCTCACTAGCTTCACTACATTGCTATTTCTTTGATCCCAGCCTCCCTCAAAGTCCCCGTCCCTGCTGAGCCTCTCAGATTTCCTGGTCCCTCAGGCTCTGTGCCCTCCACTCCACAGTAGCATCCATGGCCTGGGCCATGCACAGGAATTTCGCATAGGAAGGTCAGGCTCTTTTCTGTCTAGCAGTTACAGAGCTCAGCACTGATTTCGGTGCAGGAGAGGCTGGACTCTGAGATGCTATCTCTGACTTCAGGACACTTGCAGTCTGGTTTGTTGTTGGCTGTCATCAAATCAGATTCAACTCACAGCGACCCTATGTACAACAGAATGAAATACTACCTGACACTGTGCCACGGGGCTGACCCACAGCACAACAAGCTGACAGACACATGGGGGCAGCCCGGCTGGGGATATAAAAATACCGATGAGACAGAGACACCAGGTAGTTTCTGAATGGGAGCAAGTCCACATGCAGCTCAGGGTATCATTGCCAAATACCTACACCATCCTCTCCCCTGCATCTCCCACTCAGTCCCCTGGGTGGCTAAGCTGTGTGGCTTAGACCGGATGAAGTAAAGACCCGCAGCCTGTGGAGGCTTCTCTGGGAGCTCTCAATGGAACCCCAACAAATGGCGCTATGTGAGCTAAGCTCGAAGATAACCCCGTGGCTTTTGCCCACTGGCAACTGTAGCCACGTGGGGAAGACAGGACCTGGTGCCAGGACCTCTCCATCAATCTGAGCCAAATCGAGTCCAGCCTCCTTCTCTGGATGATGTTGAAGGTAGAAGTGTCTGTCACCTTTCTGTCACTATAACAAATACCCAGGATAATCAGCTTATTAAAAAAAGGTTGATATGGGCTCACCGTTTTAGAGGCTTCTGTACCTGGTCCATTGGCCCCCTGGCTTTTAGGTCTGTGTGCGGTAGCCCATCATGGTGGGCAGTGCACTGTGGAGCAACCCACTCATCTCATGGCAGGAAAGGGAGCAAGAAAACGAGGAAGAGACCTGGCTTCTATGGTTCCCTTTTGAAGGCATGGCCCCCATGATTTAACCTTCCACTAGGCTCCCCATCTTCTTGGTGCTGAAACTTCCCAGTAGCATGAATCTGGGGTCCAGTGTTTAACTTCTGGGCCTTTGGGGGACATTCAAGATCCAAACTGTAGGAGCAGCATTGGCTTTGCCTTTTGCTCTCAGCCTTGCTTTGCTTATTGAAATATTTACCTTACATTTCCCCCAGCGTGACAGGGGGAAGCGTTCTGCTAACTTGAGGATAATCCTCCGGCAACACTGGGCTCCGCCAGTCCCTTCAAGAGATATCAATTTCCTTCAAATCCCTGACAATGAGGTTTGAGCCATCGCTTCTGGAATCCTCTTGCAGCGAGAGGCGGCTCCTTAAGCCCGGCTTTCCCTTCACACCAGGAGCGGGTTGTTATAGAATTAGGGAAAGCTCTTCCAGAGAACATGCTGCCCACTTTCTGAAATCTGCCTGAGCTGCATGGATTCAGCCAGAGTCCATTTATGTAATGCTAAATGAGCGTTCTCCACACGCAGAGAACTTCAGTACCCTCAGGTAAATAGCTCTGCAGGGAGAAAATGCAAATTACGACTTAAAGTCAGCGTCTATCTCTGTGCCATGCATACTGATGTGGCTTCACCCTTTCGCTAGGGCAATGGAGCTACTACCTCTTTTATGCAGATATATGCCCTGCATCAATTTGTTTCCTGAGACTGTTAGAAAAATAAATACATTATTAGCTACTTGGTTTCCTCTTTGGAAACCCTGCAGGGACATCGAGGTTAGATATTAAGTCTTTAAGCGCCAGGTCTGTGAAATGACCACCTTCAGAACATCACTCTAAGCGGGTCTAAAAAAGGAAAGAGCAAGTCCAGAGAAAGGGAATGGGCGGCAGGATAGGTTCCAAGGGGCCGAGCTCATGCCAGAGACTTTCATAATCGAGGCTTTCACGACCAACATTCTATAACAAGAAAAATATCCCTACAGAGGGAGAGGATGTTTAAGAAACCAATCAGAAAGTCAAGAATGAGATGTGGATGGCATAAAGCACCGGGTCTTGTGCTATCCCTGCTATGTCATGCTTTGGCCTCTTCTGGGCTCCCCTTTTGAACCTACAAACTCTGTGTGGACTGTGGACCTTTTCCATCCTGTCCCTTTGCTGCATTCTACCTCCCTCTTATCCCTCTCCCTCTGCTCATCATTTCCTGGGTTGGAAGCCCACTGTGGGACTGTCCTTTAGCTTCTGAGCTCTTGGCTGGAGCCCGAGGTCAGCAACGTTGAGTGGAACAGGAATGCAGGGAACACAGATCCTGCACAGTTCCCACCGTGAGAAGTGGGATTGGGGTCTCCAAAATGACCTTAATTTTCTATTGTTTTAAATCTAGGCACACAGAGTTGTGAGTTTCTCACTGTTGCAGAGCAAACAGAAACACAACTCGTGCTTCCACAGTGTATGTAGCCCATGTCATAGCTGTTTGGTAGTTCAGGCATGTGTCTGACAGGTATATATATATTTTTCCTCCAAAAGATTGTTTGGTGAGAACAGATAGAAACCATTTAAGCACTGTAAAGACTATTTACGAAAAATCAAGAGGAAACACTTTACTAAATGGAAAGGTATGGAAGTCACTTCCATTAATTCAAGAAGACAGGGCCTGTTGTCTCCACTATTAATTAGCTTAGCTTTGGGGAGTTTAATTACTATGATAAGGCTAGAAAGGTGAATTGATTGGAACAAACATTGGAAAAGATGAGAAAAGTATCTTTACAGGTGATCAAGAGTATGCCTGGACAACCTTATAGATTTTAATAAAATAATATTAAAATTAGTAAGAGACATTTGTGAGGTAGATAGATGGATACATATATAAATATGAAGTTTTGATCTATGATAGCAATAAACATTTGGAAAGAGAAATGGAAAAAATAGGCCATTTATAATAGGCACAAACTCTATAAAATATCTAAGGATATATTTAATGATAAAAGGCATACTATGTATACAAATCATTTATATAAAAGGATAAAATTGTACTGAAGAACATAAAAATTCCCTCGCCAAATGGAGATGTACAAGTCATATTTTTGGGTGGAAAGATTTAGTGTTATAAAAATGCCCGTCCTTGAAAAACTAATATATAAGTTTAAGACATTAGGATACAAATTTAATGTCATTGTAGTTATAATCCTATTTCTAGGGATGGGATAAAGTAATTGTAAGTTTAATATGGATGAAATAATTAAAATTTTCAAGTTTTCAGAGAATAATAGTGAAGAAAATACAAAGCTAGCAGCTGTACCACTGTGGCATCTGATCCCATCAGATCTCAGAAGCTAAGCAGGGTCAGGCCTGGTTAGTCTTTGGATGGGAGACCGCCTGGGAACACCAGGTGCTACAGGCTTGGGAGAAGGACCTGGCAACTCTTTCCTAAAAAACAATCAGCCATTGAAAACCCTATGAATAGCACAGAAGCACTGACAATAGTGTTTCACCTATTGTACATAGGGTCACTATGAGTAGGATACCAACTCCACAGCACCTAACAACAACAATAACAACAAAGGCTAGCTCTGGTAGGCTATAAAACTTAGACTCAAGCTACCAATACCAAACAGCATGATACTGGCACAAGTATCCCTGATGTATTAAGGAAACAGTCTAGAGAGTCCAGAAACCTAAAAGACGGTGGTGGCATTTCTAGTCAGAACGGTTGCATTAATTAATCTTCCCAGGTCATCAGCGATAAGAAAAGCAAAATGAAAAGTACATAGCCAGTCTCATAGGTATTTGGCAGTTCTACCATATGACTGTATCGAATATTCCATAGACGGCCGAAAGAAGCAACAGATCTGTCCTAGAAGAAGTGCAACGAGAGTGCTCCTTGGGAGCAAGGATAGCTAGACTGCATCTGATATGTAGGCAGAAGGGACAAATCCCTGGAGAAGGACATCATGTTTGGGAGAGTGGTGGGTCAACAGAAAAAGGAAGACCCTCAATTAGATGGATTGACACAGTGGGTGCAACAATGGGCTCAAATATAAAAACATGGTGTGCCTGGCACAGTGTTGGGGAGTATCTTGTTCTGCTGTACATAGGGTCGCTATGAGTCAGATCCAACTCGATGGCACCTGACAACAACAATCACATATCTGACAGGTGCATGCATTTTTTTCCTCTAAGATTGTTTGGTGTAAATAGTTAGAAGCTACTTAGACACAATGAAGATTATTTACTAAAAACCAAGGGCTGACAGCTCGTGTCCCGTGGCTGGTGTTGTAGGATGCATGGGCTTGAAGGGGCCTTGGCACAGACTGTCCTGTGGTCTGCAGGGAACTCTGGGATGTGTGAAGTGCAGTCCCACAGCACTGTGACTCAGAGGACACCCTGCGTGGTCTGAGTGGGGACGAGTGGTTTGTAGGGCTTGCGGGTGTCTGTGGTGCTTTCTGGAGGTCGCGTGGAGGGAGGTCCTGGTCCTCCCAAAGCCCAGCTGGCTGGGCCACTGCGGGGCTGTGGTTGCTGCCCTCACAGCCCTGCTGGGCCTTGTTGTCCACACAGCCAGCCCGCAGGGGCTTCCGCACCCCAGGCCCAGCAGCTCTCCCTGCCCACAGCTAGACATCCCCTCCGCTAGAGCTCTTAGAACCTGTCCTGACCGGTAGAAGGGGTTTGCCTCTCTAACCAAGGGCTCTGGGGCTGAGCACAGCTCCCAGAATGCACCTGTAAGACCTGACGTGCCCCAGGCTCATGGTCCCACCACCCAGTTTCTACCATTGACATTTTGCTAGATTCACTTTGTCCCATAATAGACCAATCAATGTATTCATCCCTCAATCCGCCCATTAATCCGACTTATTTTTTTATGTGTTGCAGAGTGAATTATAAACGTCAGGATGTTTCCTCCTCAGCTGAGCCTGTGATCATTAACCAGAGTTCAGTGTCCCAACACATTTTTCTTTTGAGGAGAAATGTACATCCAGTGAGATGCTCGAATCGTAAGTGTTCGTTCATTGTGTTTTGAAAAAGAGCAAACAGCTGTGTAATCCAAACCCCTCTCCAGAAAATTTCATCAGATTCTTCCTCAATCAATTCCTGCCCCCAGCCCTCAGAGGCAACCACTGCTCTGATCTTTTTTCTTTTTTTTTTAACCTTACATTAATTTTGTCCATTTCAGAATTTTGTAAAAATGGAATTATAGAGATTGTGCTCTTCCATTTAAGGCTTCTGCCACTGAGCGTGTCTGCAAGGTTCATCCATGCTGAGGGAATGTCATTGCCTGTGTCATGAGTTCATTTCTTCTTCCTTCTGCACTTACCAAGTAGGACAGTCACCCCTCAGTGACCAAGCAACATTGCTCCAGGAGCCCCACAGATACTCCATGAATTCTGTAGGGTTTGCATAAGCCTATGCACATCCTCCTCTGTACTTTAAACCAGCGCCAGATTCCTGACCATACTGAACGCAATGTAAATGCTGTATAAATAGTTTTTCTACTGTATTGTTCCTCTGGGGGGAAATGATAAGAAGAAGTCTGTGCATGGTCAATGCAGATGCAATTATTTTTTCCAAGTGTTTTCCATCCCTGGTTGGTTGAATTCATGAACGTGAATCCCACAGATATGGAGGGCCGCTGGATTTCCTTGTATGGATGTTTCAGGTTGTTGTTGTTGTTAGGTGCTCTCAAGTCGGGTCTGACTCCTAGTGACCCTATGTACAACAGAATGAAACACTCCCTGATTCTGTTCCAGGCACACGACCTTATTTATGTTTAAGCCCATTGTTGCAGACACTGTGTCAATCCATCTGGTGGAGGGTTTTCCTTTTCTTCACGGACCCGCCACTCTCTCAAATGTGATGTCATTCTCCAGGGATTGGTCCCTCCTGACTGCATGTCCAAAGTAAGTGAGATGCAGTCTGGCCATTCTTGCTTCCAAGGAGCACTCTGGTTGCACTTCTAGGACAGATCTGTTGTTTTTTTTTGCAATCCATGGTATATTCAATACTTATCTCTAGTACCATAATTCAAAAGCATCAGTTCTTCTCCTGTCTCCCTTATTCAGTGTTCCACTTTGATAAGCTCTTGGGTTGCCTCCAGGGCTTGGCTCCTGGGACTAATGATGTCCTTGTCTCTGCATTTTACATAGGAAATAAGCAGTGCTTGAAAAGTATAAGTGATTTGCTAAAGCTCACACAGCTAGGGAGGGACAGACCAAGATCTGAATTCAGCCAGATCTGTCTGATGCCCAAGCCCAGAAAGTTCTGTTTGTTCCTCTGCAATATCTTTGGCTTTCCCCGGCATCACTGGCTTGGGAAATAAAGAATTCATTGGACTACATTCTCCACATCCATTTGACAGCTTTGCACCATAGTCGGGCAGTCTGCAGAGTTGCTTTGGGTCTTTGCTGATTTAACAGCTGGGTGACCTTGAGGAAGTGACTGACCTGCCTCTGCCTCTACTTCCTAGACAATAAAATGGGAGGCTAGCTGGACCCTTTTATGGGATTGTTGTGAAGATCAGATAAGCTCCGTGACTGCGCCATACACGTTTGTTACTACTAGTTTGACATTTACCTGTTGAGCCTATCTCCAGACCTGGTGCCTGTGCTAAGGATGAAAGGATGATTGACATGCTGTACCAGACTCCGCTGTCTGCCCCTCACATCCTCTCGGTGGAGCCAGCCTTTCCTCCAGCCAGCTGAGGCTTTCTGCAGGGGACCTGCCTGCCGCCTGCCTTGTGGGCCAGCTCATCCTGTGAAGGAGCCTGCCTGGCTCTCACTCTTGGGCAGCCAGGTTGAACCAGGGCTCTAACAGCCCCTGGGGTGCCTTGGGACCAGTGGGGCAGCAGCTGACACACACAGCTGCTTTCCTGTTACATTGAGGAGAAGTCCTCAGGTGCGTCTCCCTCGGCATCTCAGAGGGTCTCTGGTGTAATCAAGTCCCAGGGCCTCTAGCAGTGACCATGTCATGAAGAAACCCGTGGGCTGCCTTTTCCTCCCTCTCTGCTTGGCTCCACCCAAACTCCGACTCCTGCTTCTTGGCCTCACTTCCCCAGATTCACCATTGGCAAATAGGCCCTTGTTTTGGAGCATTAGTTACTTTTGTGTCCCTGTCACAAAAGTACCTGGCAGAAAGGACTTGATAGAGGAAGGGTTCATTTTAGCTCATGGTTTCAGAGGGTCAGTTCCTTGTGGCAGGGACAGTGTGGCAGGGCAGAGCAGTTCACATCATGGTGGGTGAGGGAGCAGAGAGAAGGGGAAGGCTGGCACCTGGCTGGATTTCTCCTTTTTCTACTTTCATTCCTTCTAGACCCCCAGCCCATGGGATGGTACCTCCTAACCACCCCCTGCAGAGAATATGGAGGGACCTGGTGAGGCCTGTGCTGAGCATGGGGCCGTGAGTGGGGGCTCCTGTGGTCTCACCGTCCCCCTCTGACCCTGACCAGCATCTTCCATAGGCAATCAGGGGACGCTCTGTGATAGGAGGCTCTGGGTGTTCCAGGAGGTTTGGGCTGTGCCACAGATGGGGCAGCCTGTCAACAACCAGAACATTCTCCTTACAGTTTTGGAGTCTGGAGGTCCTGATCAGGGTGCCAGCATTGCCGGTTTCTGGTGAGGGTCTCTTTGGGGTGCAGAAAGCTGACTCCTTGTGTCCCCCTGTAGTGGAAAGGGAGCTGGAGATCTCTCTGAGCTCCTTTCAGCTCACTAAGGCCCCACGAAGGAGACCCCAGGAGTGGCTTCCTACCTCGGAACCAGACCCATCTGAGGCTTGTTCTCTGTCACGCTTCACTCACCAAAGGGAAGAATAACCCAGACACACACCCTAGGCTCCAGGTAACTTTTACAAGGCGCTTTAAGACCATCTAGCAGGTCCCACATTGAGTAAATCTGTGTGACAGGGAGGATCAGGTGTTGACAGAAGGAGCACTGTTCCAAGTTTAGAAAACGAGCCAGCCTCAGTGATCAATAATTACGTTAGTCAGGTGGTGGGTTGCTGTGGCAGAGAAACCAACCCAAGAAGCTTACGGGAGGAAATGTTTATTGGGGCCTCATGGTTAGAGGATCACCGTCTATAAGGGCAGTGGGGCAGGCACAGCAGCGGCAGGTGGTAGGGCCTATGGCAGACAGCCTCACAACATGGCAGATCGGAAGCAGAGAGCAGAGAGAACAGCCATAACCAGGGCTCTGGGTGAACCCCCAAAGTCCCGCCCCCAGTGACCTACTTCCCCCAAGGTAGATTCTTCCACCAGCTGGGCACTCAATGTTTAGACACAGGACCTTTGTGGGAAATTTTTGATTGAAACCATCACACTAATAAAAAACCAGGTTGTTCCAAAGACATGGCAATATGTGCAGCCTCGGGTTGGTCCCAGGGTCTGCAGGTGACCCATACTGCAGTTGCCCACCTGGCCCGGGCTGCAGGGAAGGTGTGCAGGCATGGAACATGCACGCTTGCATGTATACTTGTGCATGTGTACTTGCATGTATACTTGTGGCTTTGGTGGCTAAACAACCTCACAGCAGTTCTATGTGGCTAACAGGAGAGGGCCAGGATAGAACTGGTGTGTGATTCCTGAGAAACCATGTAAACAGATGAGAGATGTGGATGCTGTGGCAGGCACAGCTCAGCCACCACAGGTCATTGCGATGTCAACTCCTTAGAGTCCTCCTGAAAATATCAGTCAGCTCTGACTTCCCTTAAGAATAATGACAACTGCCACTTTCAAACATTTATGTGAGTAACATTACATTGTTATTGTTGTTAGGTGCCGTGGATTCAGATACTGGATGCCACGGGGCCACGGCTGCAGGCGACATTACATTGGGCATCTGAGAATTGCTATCTTGTTTAACTCTCACTACACATGTGCAAAGCAGGGGGTGGTCTCCCGTTCTTGCGCAGGAAGAGCCTGAGGTTTAGGGAGGATAAATATCTAATGCAAGCTCATGTGGCGAGTGAACCCAGATTTTTCTCATTCAACGCCTGTGCTTTTTTATTTGACTACAAACTAAGTGATAGTCTACTCTACGGATAAGGACAGCCCATGTGACCCTACAGTATCTACTCAGGATCCAGAACTGACACCCACTGGGGTGGAGAAATTGAGCCCAGAAGGAGCCAACTCAAGCCTTAGGAATCCAGGCTTTAGAGCCAAGGATTTCAGTCTAAGTCCGCAGATAGAACTCATGGGCTCCCCAGATTTGTGTCTTATTTCCATTAACCTCTTTTGTCACTTACCGTGTAGGGAGTCAGCCACATTATTAGTTGTGCCTATGCCTTTACCATCCAAAGAAAACAGAAATAATTTTATATCGCATGACAGGATTCACAGATACGTTAAAATGTTATTTCAGCTCATTACTCCGCATGTGTGGAAGCTGTGAGACCCATAGCAGACCTTGTTATTTAATGCTACCTGGAAAAAGAAGCTCAGGCATGTTATGCATCAGCTTTTAGAAGTGTTGTGATAATTGCGTTACATTATAATTCATTGGTTTTGACCCTGTGTCAAAAAGTAAAAAAATGGGCTGGGGGTGTAGCTCAGTGGTCCAGCCCATGCAGAGCATGCAAGCGGGAGGCCTTGGGTTCAATCCCCAGTACCGCCAAATAAATAAATAAATAAATACACAAGCCAGTAACTCAGCCATTTATTATCATCATCGCTATGGACTGTACATACTGTACGTCATGCTTTTATACAACTGATAGTACGTTAAATTTGTTTACACCAGCAGCCCCACAAACACATTAGCACTATGACATTTTAACATCTATGTCACTGAGTGACGTGCATCTAAAATATCATTCTGGGCAAGGTTCTGTCTGCCTCACCTGACTGTCCAAGGGCTCCAGACACAAAATGGTCTAGAGCCTTGACTCAGAGCTGAAGTTGAGGCACCAGATCCAGCTGGTATCATGTATTAGCTATATATAGCACATTACATCTCCATCAGGAGCGTCCAACCTTTTGGCTTCTCTGAGCTGCACTGAGTCAAGAGGAGTCGTCTTGGGCTGCACGTAAATTACATAATATCATTAGTGCGTAAATGTAACAAGGTCATGAAGAAGATAAACGCTAGGCTGGGCGCGGTGGCGCACACCTGTCATCCCAGCGGCTCGGGAGGCAGAGGCAGGAGGATCGCAAGTTTGAGACCAGAGGCAGTCTGCGTAATTTAGCGAGACCCTGTCTCAAAAAGTAAAAAAAAAATGAGCTGGGGGCGCGGCTCGGTGGTCCAGCACTTGCAGAGCATGCAAGCGCAAGGCCCTGGGTTCAAACCCCAGTACCACACACACACACACACACACAAAAAAAAAAAAAAAAAGAAGAAGATAAACGCTAAAAGACACATTTGTGCGGCCGCCCTCCCAGCTGTTTGGGCCACATGCTGCCTGTGGGCGCAGGTGAGGCATACCTGATTTATGTCCTCACTGAGCGGCAATCCTACACCAGGGCTTCACAGCCTTGGCACGATTGGCATGGAGGCATTGTGATTCTTTTTTTGGGACATGATGGTGGGGTGGGCACTGTCCTGGGGTCTGCAAGATGTACAGCAGAATCTTTGGCCTCTGTCGTCTAGACAGCATCCCACTGCCATTCTGACAACCCCAGCCATCTCCTCCAGACCTCGTCCCACTGCCCCAGGAGAGAAGTGCCATGCTAGATGCATAGCAGATGCTAGGAGATTCTTTCTGATTTCACTGTGATCATGTCTTGATGTCTGAACACCCCATCAGGGGGCTTCTTCATTGTGGTTGTGTTAGGACACCGGATTTCAGTAACTTCGGGGTCCAGAGGAACAAGTCTCCCAGCTGGAAATGGATGCCACCCCTGGGGTGCAGGCAGGGAGTCCTGGGCAGCCCCGCTTTGGTGAGCTCACACTGGAATGGGGAGAGAGGACCTGCAGATGTTTCCTGGCCTGAAACCCGGGGCCAGAGAACTAAACCAAATGGGCAGGAGCTGAGGACTCTTGCTTCCTTTAAACGCCAGAAGGACAAGGACAGCAGGGACACACTGCTGCCTTGATGACACAGGGCTGCCAGGGGACCAAGGGAGAGGGGCACGTCTTGGTTTCTTTGGAGTACAGAAGGGGAAATAGCACACGTGTCGCATAACAACATCTCGGCCAAGGATGGACAGATACACCACTGTGGTCCCGGGTGATTACCGTGGAGATGAAAAAGTTCAACCACTTAGTGACAAAGGTGTCAAAATGTCATAGTGCTTATGTATTTGTGGGGCTGCTGGTGTAAACAAATGTACCGCACGATCAGTTGTATAAAAGTATGACGTATTGTATGTACAGTCTATAAGCAATGATGATAATAAATGACTGAGTTACTGGTTTATGTATTTATTTATTTATTTGGCAGAACTGGGGGTTGAACCCAGGGCCTTGCACTTGCATGCTTTGCAAGTGCTGGATCATTGAGCTGCACCCCCAGCCCATGTTTTTACTTTTTGAGACAGGGTCTTGCTAATTACGCAGACTGCCTCTGGTCTTGAACTTCTGATCTTCTTGCCTCCATCTCCTGAGTTGCTGGGATTACAGGCATGTGCAACCGTGCCTAGTAGGTTTATGTATTTATTATCCTGTATTTTTATTGTTGTGCTGGAGTTTAGCTCAGTTGGTAGAGGGCTGCTCTGCACGCTCTGAGGCCCTGGGTTTGATCCCTAGCACGGCAAAAATGAGAGAAGGATGTGGCAGCCCATTCCCGAGATAATCCAGAAACAATCAGCCATCAAAAGTCCTATGAATAGCAGAGAAGCACTGACATAATGCTGGGCATGGCACAGTGTTGAGGACTGTTTCATTCTGCTGTACATAGGGTTGCTATGAGTCAGACCCAACGCGATGGCACTTAACCACAACATTTTTATTTTTATGGTTGGCATCTAAAATGCCCCGCAAAGGCCAGGTGTTTGGATGTTTGGTGTCCAGCTGGCAGTGCTGTCCCGGACGACTACGGAACTTGGGAAGTGAGACCCAGCTTGCAGACGTGGGGCGCTGGAGGCAGCCTTTGGAGGTTCCCCTGGACCCCTGGTTCCGGTAAACTGACTCTCTCCTTCTACATTGCCAAGAGGTGAGGTGCCCACAGGCCCTGCTCCCTGCTCTGCCCATGCGGACTGAACTCCTCTGAACCATGAGCCCCAATAAACCTGTCCTTCCTCCCTACGTTGTTCCTGCCAGGCATTTTTGCCACCGCAATGCACAAGCGGACACGGCCATTTTAAAGTGTGCTCCTTCCACTTAAAATATATTTCCCGTGAAGTGGTTTGCTGTGTTACACCAGTGTTCTTCACACATCTTGAGCCCACCTCATCTCTTAATATTCTCAAGAGGCCATGACTACAGACTGACTAAGATGATGTGGGTTTGTGTAAGGGCATCTGTGGTGTTGGCACAATGACAAAATTGCTTAATGAATTAGTCAACTGTCATCGCTGAGGCAGAATAACCAACAAACGTACAGGGGAAGAGGTTTATTAGGAGCTCACAGTTAGTGGATCAGTGCATAATGGTGGCAGAGCCTGTGGTGGTGGCTGCAGCAGGACCAGATAACCTCACAGCATGGTGGACCAGGACTGTGGGTCCAGGGTAAAAACTTCCAAAGCCTCGCCCCCAGTGACTCACTTCCGCTATGCTGGACTCATCTCCCAAAGTTCTACAACCTCCTAGGACAGAACCAGACGCTGGGGAGCCAACGTAAAAGGACACGATCTATGGGGGAAGCTTTATATTCAAACCCTGCCATCTAACAATACATTTATCAGATGTTACAGCCTCCATATGACCCAAGCTGCACAGCTGTCATGGGACACTGAGAGCAGCTCTTGGTGTTGAGCCTTTCTGGTGCACCAGGCATTGGTCTAAGTAGTTGATGTCACTGGTGTGTTTAATTCTTGGAACAAACAAGAGGAAGGAGCCCTCAGTGTCCTCCGTTTACAGGTGAAAGAATGAGGCTTAGCTGTCAACTGTCACCTAACTGCTTGATAAGTGACAACTGAAGTTTAAATCCAAGTTGCCCTTAAGCTGATTTCAGTGCCCAAGAGTCTAAGCGGGAGTCAGCCTCATCCAAGTGCCTACCCCAGCTCCCCCAAACCCCAAATCTGATCGTGCTAAATTAATGTTGGGGCCACGAGGAGCTCTGGAGGCTAGAGAACTTCTGAGAGGCTGGAGAAGCTCATCTCAGAGTCTGACAAAAGTGGAGGAGGAGGTGGATTCTGTGACCCGTGGACTTGTGAATTCAGGGTTGCTGTTAGACAAACATCTGGATCAATTATTAAACACACAGCTTGTCAGCCCTCGGATGCGGCAGTGGCTGATAAAAGTTGCTACAAGATCAGAAGGGAGCAAGGGAGGCGCCATGGCAGATGAACTTCCTTCTTCTTCCTGCCTCTGCTCTGGCCCCTCGAGGGCGCTGGAGGCATCTGCAGACGGCTTTCTGCACAGCACCCGCCCACGTTTCCCATGCAATCCACGAGGGAAGATTTGGACACGGGAGCCAAAAGGTAGCAGGTTGGGTTGCTTTTTGGAGGGCTGAACCCTGTGCCCTGAAGGGCCGACATGGGCTTA
The DNA here is from genome assembly GCA_007922755.1 of Pedetes capensis. Taxonomy (NCBI): domain Eukaryota; kingdom Metazoa; phylum Chordata; class Mammalia; order Rodentia; family Pedetidae; genus Pedetes; species Pedetes capensis. The sequence goes on along the minus strand of VMDO01000269.1, from coordinate 153,032 downwards.
GGGGAGTCTCAGTGCAAACAGGCCTGGTCATGCAAATGTCTCACCGATCGGCGCGGAAGCTGTCACTGTGGAAGAAAGCAAGCTCCACCTGGCAAATGGATTCTGGCTACATCCGGGATATCCAGTGCCACAATTGTCTGGATAAAATGATAAAGACAACGTGAACCAGTGCCGGCTGTGGTTCTGACCATTTCCCATGAATCGGCTCTGCGAGTTCCACTCAGGACCTTCTGAAGTAGGTCCTGTTATTTTCCCATATTTCAATTGAGGAAACTGAAGCAAGGGCAGCGCCATGGCTGGCAGGTGGCTGAGAGGCAGGGACCCCGGAGCTCTGAGATTCTGCTGGGAGGCGGGGAAAGAGCGGCTGAGATGTGTGCAGAAAGCAGCCGGTCCCTGCGGGCCAGGTGGCTCAGCGCATCCTCCGGGCACACAGGGATGGTCTTCTTTCTGTGCACATCTTAGGGGCCAGGGGCTGGTGGCTTCTCCAGGTACTCACCAGGCACCTGTCGACGCAACGTCCCACGGTTCACAGCCTCCCGATGGGCATGGCTGCCCCTCCCGCCCAGGAGAGACCCTCGGCATCAAGCAGATGGTGACTCCCGGGCTTTCTGCAAATGTGGACGAGGGAATTGGAAGGGGGTCAAGGAGGAGCCAAGGATGAAGGGAAGGTAAAGGTAGCTGGGGCCACGGGGGCTGAGGGGCAATGAGCTGCGGGTGCCCTGCGGGCAGAGGAGCTGGGGTGAGGATCCCAGGTGACTGATGGGGGTGGAGGACACGCAGGAGTGGACAGTCGCTAAGAGACCTTGGAGGGACGGAGCCAGGTGGTACTGGACTCTGGATTAAAAATTACAAATGACAAGCAAGAAAGTACGGTTCCCACGCTGTCAGAGCTGGAAGAGATCTGAGGCCATGTGCTTTTGCCTCTCAGCTCCCGGTGAGGACAGGGGGCCCTGGGGCGTCCCCTGAGACTTGAGGGCAGTCCTGTGCTGAACTCGGATGTCCTGGACACTGAACCCTGGGCTCCCCAGATCTGACTCTGCTCCCCACTGTCTTTTCCCCATCTCAGCCTGGCCACTTCTTGGCTCCAAGCCTTTCAGTGATGCTGCCTCCTCTAAGACGAGACTCTGATCTCTAACAGGGCTGCGGGCCGTCCCAGGCTGGCCCTCACTGACCTTCCGTCCCACCTCTCTCCCCAGCCCGGACCCCAAAGCTGGGCCCTGGAAGTGTCCATCAACTCCCCCACCCAGCCAGGCTCTTCCCTCAGGACTGGCCGACGTCCCCAGCCCTATCGCCCACTCAGCCTGTGACAGCCTGGCTGCCCCTCGGGTGGAAGCGTCCCCAGAGCCCACACTGAGGCCGGCGGTCTTGCAGCTCCCAGGACTGTGCTGCCCACTATGGTCCTAGTCCCTGCCACCTGCTGGACGAGACAGCACAGGTGGCCTGGCACACAGTGGGCACTTAATAAAGATCTGTGAATGGAAGCAGGCACCAGGCAGAAAACGCTGGTCTCAGCTGCCTCAGACTCCAGCCCACGCCCCTCGTGCAAACTGTGTGTCTGCTGGTGCTGGGGACACGGTTTCCGGTGGCCTCGGAGGACCGGTGGCCAGGGCACCTGGGCTGCTGCCGCGATTCAGGGACCCAGGGCGGAGGCTGTGAGCACACCCAAGGCACCCACTCAAGTGACTGGGCCCCTCCTTTGGCCCCTTTGGATGCAGCAGTGCAGGTTCCCAGGCCAGCGTGGGAAGGTCCACTGCCCGCCAAGGCAGCTGACCACAGCCGCCTGGACAGCGCGCACCCTGCATTGGGTTTTATGCATTGGATGCCTCCTTGCTCGGAACTCATCTCCCTGCCAAGCGCCGTGGCTCTCTGGGGGCCCTGTTCTGCCTGCGGATCGGGTGTCTTCACCGTGGGCTTCCGTTTATCACTGTGGAAAGGCACAGGCATTAACTTTTATGCTTTCAACCCACAATAGACAATAAAATCTGGGAAGCCAGTTACTGATAATCTACGGGGTCGTCTGGGGAGAGGAGCCGAGTCCTTTGGTGTCCTCAGGGGATTTCTGAGGCTGCCCTGCCCTGCCCGAGCAGAGCTCCCCATAGCGTTAGAGAAAGGCTGGGCTGGGCAGGATGGCAAAGGCCCGTGGGCCAAGGGTTGCGCAGAAGCTAAGCACTCAGGGGCCGGGGTGGGCGCCTGGGAAGAGCCCACAGGGAAAGAGGCCAACACGAGCTCCCCCGGCTCTCGCCTCGGAGGGTGAAGGGTTGAGGCAGTCAGAGGTGCCGGGAGTGCCCTGGGCGTTCTCACACACAGCAACCTCCCTCCCTTTGGGGACAGTGCGGCCAGGTATCCAATGGCCACCCTGTGAGGGGTGCCTGCCTGCCTTAGCCATGACCTTCCTGTAGCTGGGAAGAGGCAGAGGGGAAATGGAGGCCCAAGGAGGTTGCTAACCATCCAAGTGCGTTGCCAGGTGGTGGAGGTGACAGGCTAGGAAGCCAGGCGATGTCCCCTCCCAAGGGCCACATTCTCCACTATGCTGTGTGGCCGCTGCAGGAACAGCTAGAGGTCGGGGCCTCAACAGGGAGGGAGCGTGGCTGCCAGGCCAGCGTTGAAGGAGCAGGAAAGGTGCGGGGAAGCCACGGGGCCTGCAAATCCATGGCCCAGGACCCTCTGCATTGTTAGCCCTGGGCCTGCTGCGTGGCCAGGGCCAACATTTCTGCACCAGCAGCTGGGCCAGATGTCATCCAGTGGGGAGGGGCCTGAAGACTCCACGCTGGCCAATCACAACCTTGCAATTAAGGTTAGCTCCATGGAAGGAAGCTGGGGACGCCCGGGCCTCTGATGAGCTCACGTGGGCAGCAAGTCAGCCAGAAGACCCCTGCCTGGTGGTGCAGGCTGGGGGGTCCTCTCGATGCAGAAAGTGCATGGGTGGGTGGGGCCTGCTTCTCTCACACCACTGGACACCAATCCACAGGAGATGGTATGACAGGGCGAGTCTGCTTCATGCAGTTAGAGAATGGCTGGGAACACTGCATGGAACACTGTGAGGGTTCCTTCTGCCACCATGTCGTCCTTAGGTGTCATCGAGTGGAGTCAGACTCGTAGGGACCCTATGTGTGACAGATGGAACACTGCCTACACTGTGCCACGCTTGACACTATGTCAGTGCTTGCTGTTCATAGGGTGTTCTATGGTTGATTGTTTCAGGAGTGGGCTGTCATGTCCTTCTTCCATTGTCGCGTGTAGGGAACTCTGAACCTGCATGGCTAGATAGCTATCTACCTCACCTCGAGTCCTAAAGACTCAAGCAAGTCAAAAGCCACAGCGAACCTGATAGAAGCTTCCCCATTGCCTAATTTACATAAACAAACCCTGATTGGCCAGTTATAATACCTTCCTAATAGGTTAAAACCCATCATCCAAAGTAACATACTAATTGGCTATGCCCATTGTTGTTGTTGTTGTTAGTTGTTGTTAGGTGCCGTTGAGTCGGTATCCGACTCATAGCGACCCTCACAGGGTTTTCAATGGCTGTTTCAGGATTGCCTTGGGAGTGGATTGCCAGGTCCTTCTCCCATTTTTGCGGTGCTGGGAATTGAACTCCGGTCCTCAGAGACTGCAGTGCAGCGCTCTACCAACTGAGCTAAATCCCAACCCGTTGTTGTTGTTAGGTGCTGTCAAGTCGTGTCCGACTCATAGTGACCCTCATAGGGTTTTCAATGGCTGTTTGGAGATTGCCTCAGGAGTGGATTGCCACATCCTTCTCCCAATGCCTCATTAGCATCCTTTAATCTAATTGGCTATTAGGAAACAAAGACCTAAATCCTGATAGGTCCACAAAGACTTTATAAGCATGGTGCCCAGCCAGCCTCACTTTCTTCTTCACACAGTGAGTTAAGAGTCTACAACATCAACAACAGAGAGAAGTGGCACCCTCAGAAAACATCACCAAAGAGAAGCCTTCCAGAGCAGTCATCAGGGGACACCCGCAGGACTACCTGCGAAGCCGCAGCAACACCTAGAACTATAACGTTTTACCGCTATGGTGTTGAAGAGCTGGGAGTAATAAAGAGCTGTCTGAGAAAGGCATCCTGAAGCCGTTCCTTGACTCTGCTGCACTCACCCAATCCCGAGGGTCCCCTAAGTGTGTGTTGCCATGGAGCTCTGAGTTCTGAATCTGACTCGCAAGGAAGGGGTCCCACAGTTGCGGTGCTGGGGATCGAACCTGGGGCCTCAGAGTGTGCAGAGCGGCACTCTACCAACTGAACTAAACCCCAACCCACCTTCCAACACCATGGTAAGGGAAAAAAAATCTAAAACACTCTAAGTAACAACTGGGGAACAGCAACTCTGATGTGGGGACCAGGAGGCCTCTGTTTCTGCAGGGGGTGCCTTGTCTGAAGCTGCAATTGAGCCAGCCTTGCCTTCCAGCTGGCCTCTGTTCTTAGAACTATGTGGACACTATTGCTGAAGGGCACTGGGGGCTGGAAGTGGCCCTGGACCTCAGGTCTGCAGGTGAAAGGACTGCCTGCTGCTGAAAGCCACCTGGAAGGAGGCTGGGGTGGCCCAGAGCTTCCCCTAACACCCAGAACCTTTTCCAGCCTGCCCCACGGGAAGTGGGATCCTCACCTGGTGGTTGCTGGGACATAGGCAGTGTGTGAGGTGCCACAGAGGGCAGAAAGGTGTGGGGGTGGAGAGGAGCTGAGGTCCAGCTCCCCTGGAGGTGGCCATGGCGGGCCCTGGTTTCTCCTGTTCCCACCAGCCTACACTGTTTGACAGCTGAACCATGTCCCCCAGTGAACATCAGCTTCTTTGAACAAATGGGGTCGGGGCAGTAGGAGGCTGTCACTGAACAATCTATAACCACCTGGTGCTGGCGGGCCCCCTGCCCGGGGCGGGCATATGTGAAAGCTCCATGAGGCCCGCCAGCCCATGTTCTGATTCCTGCTTTTTCTTTCTATTGCCCACGATCACTGTTACCTGCTTTCCATCCGCCTGACTCCCCTCCTCTATTAAAGTCACGCTTCAAACTGTCATTTTCTTTTTAATTTTTAATCAATCTGTGTCAAGAAAAAGCAGGCCTCGATCAAGCTCCCAACCCTCACTGCTCTGTGGGCCCGGCAATTTTGTGGATCAGAGTTTTGTTTCTGTGTGTCTAAAACCCAGAGGAGAAAAGGAGTCAACTCCACAGACCCACACGGATTTGAAGAGACACTTCCAGACTCGGGATTTCCTTTCTCTCCATGTCTTAGGAAGGGCATCTCCAGGGAGCACCTACTTCCAGGAGACCCTCACGGTAGGAACGCAGGACGGAGGGCTGGCCAGGCAGGACCGGCTGTGAGGTCGGTGGAGAGGGTGGTCTGGGGCTGGGAGCCAAAATAAAGGGGCGGGGGGGGGACTTTGCACTTTCTTTGGAGGCAGAATATGTTTACAGAAACAGTTTCTGTTATGGAAAAATAAAAGTATGGTTACGTTTTGGAGTAGGGGCAGCATGGTAACATGTCCCGGGTACACTGCTGAGTGGAGTCTTTTCAAAACGCCACAACCAAACGTGACCTTGGTTCCTTTCTCCACCATGAGGTGCATCTGAACTTATAACCTGTGCGAAGTCACAGCGTCTGTGCCACGCCACAGAGCCACGTGCCAGACCACAAATACAAATACCGATGCCACGTCACCAGGGGACAGCATGGGGTATGTGGGCTCTGCTTTTGGAAGAAACTTCCGGCAAGCAAGTTTGCTTGTCTTCCCTTTCCTTTCTCGCTGGAATGGCCACATCTCACTGAGCAGAGTTGTCCGGATGAAGGAAGATGGTCTGACGGTCACAGCAGTCTTTTCTTGAGAGCCCAGTCCTTCCTTGCCCAGAGACCTTCTGCAGAGGCTGACGCATCCAACTTTGGAGACAGTTTGAAGCGGATTTTAGAAGCGAATTTACGTAATATGACATGCTTTCAGAGGGGCAGGGAGAGCTCAGAAGGTGACAGGACGTGAGTCAGTGGGTGTGTAGGGAATGCCCACATCCCGCAGCGCGGGGCACGCTCCGCACCTTCATTCAGGGCGGTGCTTCGGCCTGTCACTCCTCACTGGTCTTCGCAGACCCTTGAGTCTTGTCTAAAAGCACTGCCACCGCAGTTTGTCAGCCTCAAAGTGGCCTCGGAAATGTATGGTGGGAATCAATGTCCCCACGTGGACAGGTTAGAAAATGTCCCCTGTACCTCCAAGCCCTTCCCTCTGTGGCCTCTCAGAGGTTCAAGGTTCCTTCCCCAAAGGGGCAGCAGAATTATGGGGGTGCCACCTGGTTAGGGATCTCCTTCCATCAGAGGGATCTCTGTAAAACAAGAGATGGTTATTAGCTTCTTGTTGTTGTTAGGTGCCATGGAGTCAGTGTCCGACTCACAACAACCCTACGTACAACAGGCGAAACGTTATTGTTGGTGATTCTTTGCTCTTCATAGAGTTTTCAATGGCTGATTGTTTTGGGGAGTGGGTTGCCAGGTCCTTCTCCCAAGCCTACAGCCCCTGGTGTTCCCAGGCGGTCTCCCATCCAAGGACTAACCAGGCCCCACCCTGCTTAGTTTCTGAGAGCTGACAGGATCAGATGCCACAGAGGTTATTAGCTTAGTACAACCAAAAACCAGCCCTATTTGGAATTTTGAGCCTCATTAAAGCATCTGTAAGTCCAGGAAGAGAAGAAAACAAATTCCAATGTTAAAAATCAAATTAGTCAAACTTGTAAAACATTTGTTTGCTGGGAAAACAATTATGATCTTATTCCCAGGCCATAAAAAAAAAAAAAGGTGGACTTTAACCACAGGCCCTCAGTTCTACAGGCCAAAAAGTTACAAGTTCAAGAGCAGAAAGGTGGTGTGGTGTGCAGGAAAGGAGCTCTGGGGACCAGGAGGCCTCTGTTTCTGCATTTCTACTGCCACTTACTACAGGCAGAAGCTGGAATGAGTGCTCTCGTTTGCGAAGTTGCACTGGGCTTCTTTCCAGCGGAAAACAGAGCACTGACTAATGGACACGTATTTCCTGCTTCACGTGGGCGACACTCTGCCCTTCCCAGCAACAGGGGCAAATGCATCTTTCACTTCACCTTGGGTGGAAGTGACTTTGCACACAGCCCTTCTCTGGGCTAGGACACTGCTGGGCCCTGATGCCCACATTCTGAGTGTTCTTCTTTGTGTGCTTTCTTATTTCTGAAGCCCACTTTCAGAGTTTCTACCCAATTAGGGGATAAAAAAGAAAAGCGTCCTGCTTCCTATGTGGTTTTTGGGTGTCGTCCAGTGGGGTCCAACTCACAGGAACCCTGTGTACAACAGTATGAAACAGTCCCCAACACTGCCATGCACTCAATCTTTTTACGGCTGAGCCCAATGCTGCAGCCACCGTGCTTCTTCTCATTTTGAGTCATGTCACGTCAGCAAAAGGAGGTCCCAGAGGCATTCAAGAGACAACTGAGGAAGAGTGGCCTTTGTCAAAGTGGTGTCGACCTTAATGACATATGGAGTAAAGCCCCTGGGACCCCCTGGATTTTATGGAGACTGCAAAACCAAAGTAAGTACCAGCCACCCTGGTCTTTTGACTCTGGATGGCTCAGTGCCCTTTGGGGCCTCCTGAAATGTCCCTTCCTGGGCTCTTTCCTTGGGAGACGGCAATCACGCCTTTCACTAACGGGGCTTGCCCGCTGCGGGGTGCAGAGGGGCCTCGGGCCCACACACTCACCGTCGGGGATGTCAATGCCCGGGCTGGCGGACTGTGCCTCCTCTGTCCCAGGAGTGGCGGGGTCAGGGTGGTCTGGGCCCCCTTGGCACGTGGGGGGCGCGTAGAGGCTGTGGAGCAGCTCGGAGGAGGCCGAGGCGCTGTCGCAGCTGTCAGACTCCCCAGGGCCTGTGTCGGTGTCTGCCAAGCCCGGGTAGGCCGGGGGACTCTGGTCATCCGCCAGTGAGGGGCAGCCTGGGCCTGCAGAGCCCAGCAGCCCAGGGCCCAGGGCGCGCACGCCGCCCCGCACGGCCTCGTCGTAGGACGGGAGCATGACCGGCACGCCGTCCACCACCACGAAGTCGGGGTCGCTGCCGGAGCTCCGGGGCGGCGCCCTGCGGAGGGAACGGGCAGCCGTCAGCGCCCCCTCGCCCAGGGCCCTAGTGGGGGGAGGGGCGGGGTCGCTCTGCTTCCTTCTGTCTCTCGGTCCCTCCTCCCCTCCTGCTGGGCCCTTGCTGTGCTGTGCTTCCTTCCTTCCTCCCCCTGGGGTCTCTGGGTTTAGCCTGGGGCCGCAGCCTTGCGCACGGGGGTGGGGGTGGGGGCAGGGGCAGCGCGCCGCCAGGCAGCCCATTCCAGCAGTGCACCCCATGCCTGTGCTGTGAACCAAGGGAACTGGGGGGACCCAGCCCTCAGTGCCCTCAGGGGACAGCTGGACTGCGCCAGGCAGCCTTCCTGTTTTCTGCCACAGTGAAATAAATAAATAAATAAATAAATAAATAAAAATTTAAGAAATTCACTCATTTTTAGACCAGACAGCAAAACAACGGGACAAAGAAAAGGCTGTGAGCATCCTCTGTACGTGTCACTCTGTGTCCCTGGCCTCAGCCACCTCCATCCCAACCCCTCCTTGGTCCCAGGCAGGGCGGGGTGCGCAGGCTCAGCCACTCCCCACGGCTCCCTAGCCACTGCAGGACCCCAGCCCCGGTGGTGGCTGATACCAATGCCCGTGGCCCCCGTGGCCGCCTCCTCCGCTCCTCACCACAGGAGCCCAGAGCACGAGTAGGTAACCCACAGGGCCAGAGGGCCACACAGCTGGAAGGCGGGGGAACAGTTTGGGAGGGGAGACCCCGAATCCCTAAGCACCCCTGGCAGGGACACGGAAAGTCTGGATGTGGCATTTGAGGTGGAGGGGCAGCAACTGGGCTGAGCCTTCTCTCCCGCTGGAGGGGCAGTCCCGAGCCCACAGCTATCTGAAACACCTTGCAACGTATGAGTTACCCGGGTGGCCTTGCTCCACAATCCTGGAAGGCCACCCAGAGCGGGCAGGAGAAGGCGGGCTCGGGAGGGAGCCAGGCATTCTCCTACCTAGGGCATCCTGGATCGACTGATCATTGATTATACTCTGGGGTTGGACCCAGGGCCTCACACATGCTTTGCAAGCCCTCTGCCACTGGGCTGCACCTTCAACCCTGTTTTAAATTTTTATCTTTTTTTTTTTTTTTTTTTTTGAGACTGTCTCTGGTCTCAAACTTGCGATCCTCCTGCCTCTGCCTCCTAAGCCTCTGGAATTACAGGTGTGCACTGCCGGCATTTAAATTTTTTATCTTGAGAAAGAGTCTCACTACATTGCAAAGGTTGCCTCTGGCCTTGAACCTGTGATCCTCCCACTTCTGCCTCCAGAGCTGCTGGGAACACAGGCGTGCTCCATGGTGCCCAGCCCTAGTGCATCCTTGAAAGCTGAGGTTCCCTCGCTCCCCCTGGCCTTCTCCTCTCTCCCAGGCCTTCCTGCTTCCTCACTGGCCCTTTTGCCTCCACACACTCCTGGCCAGAGCAGGCAGACGCTGCTCCCTGGCTGCCCAGGCCCAGGCCACGTTTTAAAGTACCCTGATGCACCCTAGATCAGAGCCCCGTGGCTCAGTTCCCCTTTGTAACCCTTCAGCCTGCAGACACTGGAATTGCTCAGAGACAGAACACGGTCCCTCAATTAATAAATAACAATGCTGGATGCTGAGAGATCGGATGGTAGGGGAGAGAGGAAGGAAGGTTCTGGCAACTCAGCAAGGGTCTGCCCGTGGCACCAGGTGGCACTGAGTCAACTCCTCACCTGGGGAGGGTTGTGGGTGGCCTGCACAGCAAGCACACTTTCTGTGGCTGGGGGTGGGGCCTTGCTAATGAGGTGGGGCCATTGTCTCTAGGGTGGGAAGGGTAGGGAAAGGGGCAGATGGGGCCCCAGCAAGCTGCCGCCTCCCTCACTCCCTGGATTTTGCTGGAGGGAAGAGAAGACGTCAGTTCCCAGAGCCCCTCTTCTCCTTCCTGTGCTCAGGCACTCAGTCCTGAACGGGAGGCGAAGACACCCACTGGCCTCCCGATCGCAGGCTCGAACGGATGTCCAGGAGGGTCTTCAGCAGCCCTTTCCTGAGTCCCCACCAGACAGCCCCCAGTCCTCCTAAGGCTTCCGGTCACACCTGCCTGACCTTGGCTCCTCGGCAAGCAGGCCTGCGTCTTACCCTCCAGGGCCACGTGTCCACGGAGGTTCCCAGGAGGGCAGCCCGCACCCCCACAGTGCTGCCCCAGATGCTGTGCTGGGGGAAGGGAGGGAAGCAAGATGCCCCCAAATGTCCGGGGAAGGGGTCTATAGCCCCCCAGCTGAGCTGACCCCAGCGCGTGCTGTCTCCGCGGCACTGACCTGGAGGGGAAGTGGGCCTTGAACTTGGTCTGGAACATCCTGGCCAGGATGACCAGCAGCAGGACCAGCAGCACGCTGGTCGCCGTGAACGCCACGATCTTCCACGTGGTCAGGAGGGTCTCGTGGGTGCTGGGCCACGTTTGCTCTGCCGCGAGAGAGACCCAAGCCGCACGTGAGGCTCCCCAGCTGTGACAGGGGCTGCCGTTCCCTGCACGCTCTTCTGCTGGATTCACCTGGCCCGCAAGACCCCCAGGCAGGCCTCCTGGGCCCCTGGGCTCCAGGGGGATGCCACACACCCAGCGCAGCTCCTAACCCATGTTAGGATCCACGCGACACTGACACCAGGTCCAGCGTGGGTGGAGACAGAGCTGCCCACTCACACTTGAGACCCAGTGTAGCATCCTGGGCAGGTCTAAATGATGCTTCCTGGACCGAGTTTGAAGGGAGTCCTTCTCCTCTAAAGAAGATCTGAAATGGCCCGAGGGCTAGCGGCTGGGCCAAAGCGCTCAGTGATGTTTCAGGGCGAAGGATGGCGGGGGAAAGCAATGAGGAGGAGGACCCAGGAGACATGCTGCTCCTTTGGCCTCACTCCACCCCCTCTGGCCACTGAGTCTTTCTGGTAAAGGGGCAACAAGAGAGCAGACCCTTCCAACAGAGATTCTCACCCTTTTGCACAAGACACCCCGCCCCTGCGCTTTCACCCTCCCGAGATCCCGCTCAATGCTGTTTTTAGACTCTGCCCCTGTCCCCGCTTGGCGCACAGGGCCGTCCATATGCCTCCAGCCACCCAGCGTCCACAAGTGCTTCTCTCCCACGCTGTGTCCAGAGCAGAAGGGTGCGGCCATGCCTGCTGTTTTGGCCTGCGGAGTGCTGGAGAGAGTGGGCAGGGCTGGACAGGGAGGAGATAGCGGGTGTGTGGCACCCAGGCCTCCACCATGAAGGCTCGACCTGGGTACTTGAGACTGAAGCTGTGATGCAAGTAATTTGTTACTACCTAGGACTCAGGGAGCTTGCAAAGGCTCCGTGTGTGTATGCGAGAGCAGCCTTACACAGCAATCCCTTTGGTAATCTGATGTGTCTTCAGTGGAAGAGAAGGGTGGACCAGGCACCTCCTGGGTCCTAGGGCCGGGTGCCTCACTCTGCTCACCCCCATGGGCTGCGGCCTTGCGCATGGAAGGGCCCAGGAGGGGAGAGAAGCCTGTGGGGGCCGGGTCTCACCTGACTTGATGCAGTAGACCTGGTAGGACGGGAACCACTCTCCGTACTGGCAGGTGATGTACTTGTAGTCACTGGTGAGGCTGTAGCCGGGGTCACAGTAGAACTCCACCACCGTCCCGTGGTTGTAGCGCTCGCAAGGCCGCGGGTGGCAGATGAAATCTCCGTGACTCACCATTGGAGGTAGTGGACAAACTTGGGCAGTGGGGGAGAATAAGAGTTTGAGAACCCCAGGCTCAGCCTGCCCAGGCCCTTCAGGTATGCGCTGGTCTGGTGGACCGCGGCTGCCTGAGCACGTGGTCACATGTGGACCATCAGGCTACCGAGTAGGCGGGCAAGGTGGAAAGGAAGCCTGCTAGATTATTCTGGGCACGCGGCCGCTGTCACAGGGGGTTGTAAAATACATTGTAAAAGAGAGGTTTGTTTTACAATGTGAAGAGTACGCCTAGTTAATAGATAGTATTAAGCTACTCTATTAATAATGCATGCGATTATGGGCCAGACAGCCTAGAAAATAAAATTAAGATATTTATGGAGAAAATCTTTACTGAAAGGCTCAGCTATGCCAACTGTTTCGGTGGTCATGGTGCTATTTGGGGACTCTGCGAATCACAGGCTGTCATCCTACCTGATCCCTGAGTGTCCTGCTGGGGTATGGCCACTGACAAACATGGGACAATTTTTCCAGCTCTGCTCACAGGCACAAGCAGACCAATGGTGAACAGGGGTTAGGAGGTTTGGGTTCTAGGCTGGCTTCTGCCGCCAACACAGTGTGACCTTAAGCAGGTCACTTCACCTCAGCAAGCCTTGATTTTCTCCTCTGTAAAATGGAAGCTTATTGCTTATTTGGTCTTTTTTTTTTTTTAGGTGCCATTGAGTCAGATCTGACTCATAGTGTCCTAATGTACAACCGAATGAAACACTCCCCGACACTGTGCCATGCCTGGCACTATGTCAGTGCTTTTTTGCTATTCATGGGGTTTTCAATGGCTGATTGTTTTGGGGGTGGGCTGCCGGGTCCTTCTCCCAAGCCTGCAGCACCTGGTGTTCCCAGGTGGTCTCCCATGCAAGGACTAACCAGGCCCGATCCTGCTTAGCTTCTGAGACCTGATGGGATCGGACACCAGGGTGGTATGGCTGCAGGCTATTTGGCCCTAGATATGTTTTGGGGTTTGGGGCCATGATGTTAGAGGAAGAAAGGTACTTTTTGGTTTCCTATCTTGAGACAGGGGGCTGGGATTTAGCTCAGTTGGTAGAGCGCCGCTCTGCAGTCTCTGAGGTCCCAAGTTCGATTCCCAGTACCGCAAAAATGGGAGAAGGCAATCCCAAGGCAATCCCGAAACAGTCAGCCATTGAAAACCCTATGAGGGTGGCTATGAGTTGGACACGACTCAACGGCACCTAACAACAATGACAACATCTGGAGACTGCATTCTGGGCTGCAAGGCAAGTCATTCCACCCCTGGAAGGGAAAGATGGCTGTAGTGGAGCCTGGTGTTCCTCTCATGCCGCCAGAGCTCTCCTCCCTGGGGAAGGGCTCAGAAGTGAACAGCACCGCCACTCAAACATTCTTCATGAGATAATCAGCCTGCAAATCCTATCAGTGCCACATGACACCCACAGCTGTGGGAACCGCAAAGAGAGGAGGCCCAAAACCAAAGCCAAATCAAAAGACTTAACTTAAAAAATACTATCACCATGTTTTTATTCTCCTGTTTCTTGTACAGAATGATGGGATTTATTATGACATTTGCACACATATGTATCATGCCCTTTGCTCATGTTCGCCCCCATTACCCTCTCATTACCCTGCCCTGCTACTGGTCCCCTTCCCTCTCAAACAGTCCCCCTTCTAATAAAAGTATTCCACCTATGAAAGAAAACAGCAATATTTGTCTTTCTGAGTCTGGCTTAGTAGCATTCTCCAGCTCAGTTGGTAGAGTGCAGCTCCACACTCTCTCAGGACTGGGGATCAATCTCCAGCACCACAAAAATGGGAGAAGGACATGGCAGTCCACTCCCAAAGCAATCCCAAAACAGTCAGCCACTGAAAACCCTGAGGGTCTCTATGAGTCGGACATGACTCAATGGCACCTAACAACAGCAACTAATGGCCCTCTGATGTCACCTGTATCTGCTTTGTTATTGTTGTTAGGTGCTGTTGAGTAGGTGTCTGACTCATAGTGACCCTACGTACAACAGGTGAAATAGTATTGTTAGTGCTTCTCTGCTATTCATAGGGTTTTCAATGGCTGATTGTTTTGGGAGTGGGTTGCTGGGTCCTGCTCCTAAGCCCACAGCACCTGGTGTTCCCAAGCGGTCTCCCATCCAAGGACTAACCAAGCCCAACCATGCTTAGCTTCCAAGATCTGACAGGATCGGATGCCACAGTGGTACGGCTGCAGGCAGTATCCACTTTAATGCCCCCCTTTTCATCTCTAATTTTTATTAAGTTGGGTCTCCTCTTTTGGTTAGGGTTTGCTGATCTTGTTTATCTTCTGGAAGAAACAACTCTTTGTTTCGCCGATTCTTTGCAATGTTTTTTTAGTCTCCACTTCACTGATTTCCTCCCTGACCTTTATTATTTCTTTCCATGTACTAGTTCTGGCTTGTTTTCATTTTCCTAAGACCTTGAGGTCCATCATTAAGTTATTTGAATTTTCTCTGATTTTTTTACTGCAAGCATTCATTGCTATAAATTTCCCTCTTAGAACTGCTTTGGTTGTATCCCAAAGGTTCTGGGAAGTTGTGTTTTCATTTTCATTTGATTCTAGGAATTTTTAAATTTCCTCCCTGATCTCTTCAGTGAACCTCTGATGACTCAAGAGTGTATTAAGATGGGTGCAGCGGCACATGCCTGGATCCCAGCTACTTGGGAGGCTGAGGCAGGACAGCAGTTTTGAGGCCAAAGGCAGCCTATGCAACTTAGTGACATCCTGTCTCTAAATAAAAATAAAAAAGGGCTGGGGGTGCAGCTCAGTGGTAGAGTGCTTGCCCAGAATAAAGCTCTGGGTTCAATTTCCAGCACCACAAAAACGAAACAAAAAACCCCAAACACAGGAGTGTACTGCTCAGTTCCCATGTAATGGTATAGTCTCTGTAGTTTCTCTCGAAAGCGACTTCTACTTTTATTCCATTATGTTCTGATAAGATACAAGATATGAGCCAGGTGCGGTGCTGCACGTCCAAGATCCCAGCAACTCGGGAGGCAGAGGCAGGAAGATCACAAGTTCGAGACTAGAGGCAGTCTGTGTAATGTAGTGAGACCCTGTTTCAAAAAGTAAAAAAGAAAATGGGCTGGGGATGCAGCTCAGTAGTCCAGCACTTGCAGAGCATGCAAGCGTGAGGCCCTGGGTTCAACCCCCAAGACCGCAAAAAACAAAACAAAACAAAAAATACAAAACATGGTTTTGAGTTTTCTTTTTCTTTTTTTGTATCTGTGAAGGCTTTCTTTATGGCCTAGAAAGTGATCTGTTTGGGAGAAAGTTCTGTGGGCTGCTGAGGAGGATGTGTGTTCTGCGGTTGCTGGATGGAACCTTCTGTTGGGGTCTGTTAAATCCTTTTGGTCTATGATGCGGAAAGTAACATGAAACCAAATGCTCTGGCTAGTATACCATCTACCACACAAGACAGGGTCTTCAGGGAGAGCCAGGAGCCCCAAACTGGACCCCAAACTGGCTGAAGGCCACAGGAAGGCATGTGGCAGTCCTCCCTGGTAGCGCATGGCCCCTGAGGAGGGCATCGGGTGTGCTCCCTGCTGGGCCCCTGTCTCCCTATCCTGGCCATGATCTGCCATGTAGATCTTGCTGGCTTTTTTCTTTTTTATTGGAAATTTTTCATGTACAACTTAATGTGTCTCATTCTGACATGCATTTCATTGTGACATTTCCATATATGCGTTTCATTGTACATTACACAGATAACTTCCCCCTTACCCTCTTGTGCACTTCCTCCCCCTACTCCCACCCCCTACAAAAGGCCTCTCTTCCACTTGCATGTCTTTTTGTGGGATTATTTTTCTATGTACCCTTGCATCCCAATTACGATTTAAGTTCCACACTTTTTTCTGTACTGATCTCTATCTTTTTACATTGTCAGTAGCATTACATGAATAATCTAGCTCATTTGCATTATTACCACCCTTTGGTATTGTTGGTATTATTATAATTATTTCCCCAACTATTAAAGTTGGGCTGCTTACTCTGAAGTCACCTTCTTTCTCATTCCTCGCTCCTCCTTGTCCCTCCTCCCCGTCTTGTCTTCTCCCATCATTACTTTCTTTTGCTAGAGCCCTCCTTCCTTCTTTTTGCTCCCTAAATTGTCCCTTTTCCGCTAAGTTGACTTTAGCTTGCTGGCTTATTTTTTTTTTCTTGCAGTCCTGGGGGTTGAACCCAGGGCCTTACGCTTGCATGCTCTGCAAGTGCTGGACCACTGAGCTGCACCCCCAGCCCATTTTTTTACTTTTTGAGACAGGGTCTCGCTAAGTTACGCAGACTACCTCTGGTCTCGAACTTGCGATCCTCCTGCCTCCGCCTCCTGAGCCGCTGGGGTTACAGGCGTGCACCACCGTGCCGGGCTATAGCTTGCTGGCTTTTTTAAGGATGGGGAGGCAGAGGTCAGAGAAGAAACTGGGAGGGGGAGAAGGAGCCGAAACTTGCTCTAGGTGCAGGTGCAAGTTCTGGCCGACCTCAGCAGCCGAGCGGCCCTGCACAAGTCACCTCTCGATCTCTGGGCTCCAGAGTCCTCTTGTGAGACAGGAGTCTTTGAGGTGACTCTCAGGATTGTGTGTAAGGCCTGAGTTCAGGGCCAACATCCTGCCAGGGGCCAGCGGGGCCAGCCAGGACCTGGGCATCTAAAGAGAGGGCACGTAACAAGCGCATGCTCACACGGGTGACAGAAATGGGGAGAAGCCAACAGGGGCCCTCAGTCTGCAACAGCAGGAGGCCACCACCCCCCTGGGCAGGCTGGATGAAGGGTCTTTGCTGCTGGGGTCCCGTGGAGGGTGGAAATGTGCCGAGGTCTCTCCTGCTGGACCTGGGGCCTGAGAAGGCTCCTCCCAGGGCAGAGGGCGAGGGAGATTCTGGAAAAATCCGAGGTGAAGCCTAAGAAACGAGGTCTGCAGTAAGAAGCACAGCTGTGTTGTGGTACAGTGGGGGGTGGATCTGAGGCCCCCAAGTTAGGGCGCTCAGTAAATGCTGGCCATCACGTGGCCGCTACCAGGTCGCCCAGGTGACACTGGCAGCCAAGATTTGAGCTCTGACCTTAAGGCTGGGAAGTGTTCTGCCACCCCCGAGCCGGCAGATGCCCACCTCTGGCCTGCCCATGGCACGAAGTCACCTAACCCCCACCTTTCCATTCCCTCAAAGGCGGCTCTGTTGCGATTCCCTACCCACGGGGTCCTCTGGGGGAACCCAAAGGAGGTGAGCAGTGCAGCAGGAAGGGGCAGGGAGGCGAGCTGGTGAGCAAGAGCCCAGTAGAAAAGGCATCTGCAAGGCCTGGTGGTCCGGGAGGTCCAGGGTTATATCGACGCAGCCTCCTCCCTCACCAAGGACATCCTTTGTGCCATTTTCCCTCCATCAGTTCTTGGAAGAACATAGGGAAGGGTGCCCCAGCGGCCTCTAGGGCTGACAGGCCCACCTGGCTGTTTAGGGTATGCCCTGCTCCCCGCACTGCTGTACTAGCTCCCCAATACTGCTGTATGCTCATGGAGGCCCTCTCTGTGGGCAGGGTACACTGTCTGTCTACCAGCCGATGAAGGGATACAGACAATATGGAAAATGTATACCATGGAATATTACTCAGCCTTTAAAAAGAAGGAAATCCTGCCGTTTGTGATAAGAAGGATGAATCTTGAGGACATCATGCTACAGGAAATAAGCCAGACACAGAGAAACACTGCATGATTGTGACCCCACCTCTGTGTGGAAGATGAAACAGTCAAGTTCAAAGAAAGAGAAAATAGAACGGTGATTAGCAGGGGTGCAGAGGTGGGGAAAATGGCGCACAGTTGCAGTTCTATTGTATGGGCAAATCCAGGGGTATAATATATACCCTGGGGACTGCAGTTGGACATGTGCTGTGTCCTGGAAATGTGCCAAGTGTGGCTTTCAGCTCCCAGCGCGGACATACAAAGGTAACCCCGGGGGGATCTGAAGTGTTAGCGAGCTTCATTGTAGCAACCACTCCACTCCGCATCTGCATGTCAAGACATCACGTGGACTAATAGAGTTTATAAAACTTTGGTGCAAAAAGGTATACAGAGCCTTCAGGCTGTCCTCCCAGCAGGTTCTCCACACAAGTCCACACGGAGAGACAAGTTCCCAGACACAGACCCCCTGGCCAAAACAGTGACACAGCTGGCATTTGAAATAACCCACGTGTCCCTAGAAATGCCACGGGCAACAGCTGCACCTCACAGCCCTTTTGGCTTAGCCTGGGGCTCAGATGGCATCAGCTGCTGGTTCTAAGTCAGATCCACCACTGAAAACCTGAGTGACACCAGCGAAGGTTCTCTTCCCCATGCGCCTTGTTTGGGGACAGAGGTGCCATGGCGCCCTTCTGAGTACTGGGTCAATTTCTGCTGAACCAAATGGTTACAGAGCTGTTCTGACCAGGCAGCCTCTTGTGTAGCCTGGAGAGGTGGGCTAGGTGGGATAGGAGGCGCAGATGACTGGACGCAGAGGCCAGGGACCCCATCTGCCCCGTGTGACTAGGTGCTGGGGTGGGCTAAGAGTGCACAGGCTGCCATCTGATGCAGGCCCCCCCCCCATCCAATGTCCTGGAAGTCAGGTTCCTCAGGCAGCTCCCATCCCCCTGGCTGAGGCACTGTCCACAGCTCTATTTCCTCCAATTCAGGCTGAGTTCAGCACACACCCCAGTTTCCCCAGGGAGCCTCCCCTGCACCCTCACAGTGACCTCAGAATTCCCCGCCCCCTGTGCATTTTTCACGTTTCTAGAGATGCTTCTGGGCTGGGATCTAGCTCAGTTGGTAGAGCGCCACTCTGCAGTCTCTGAAGTCCTGGGTTCGATTCCCAGCACAGCAAAAAACAGGAGAAGGACATGGCAATCCACTCCCAGGCAATCCCAAAACAATCAGCCATTGAAAACCCTGTGCGGGTCGCTATAAGTCGGACACGACTCGACGGCACCTAACAACAACAAAGAGATGCTTCTGGACGCAGGATGGGGTTATGCCCGACAACCCATTGTAAGTCCAGGGTAAATCCTACTGGGCTACTGTGCATGATTGTTTTACACGCTGTTGGATTCCATTTGCTAAAATTTCCTGTGGCTTTCCACGCCTACGCTCGCAAGAGACCCTGGCCTGGTCTCTTCTTCCCCTGTGATGCCTTTGGTTTGGTACAGGGGATGCTGGCTTCCCAGATCGAGTTAGGCAGGACCCTCTGCCTCCGCCCTCTGACCCACAGTTTCCTCATCTATCACATAAGGAAAGCCACCCCACTCACTGGGGCTGCTGGGGCCCCTGCACCAGGGGCTTGCTAAGGAGAGGGGGGTGGGGGTCATGTTGCTGTTAGGTGCTGTTGAGTCAGTATCCAACTCATAGCGACCCTGTGTACAATAGATGAAACACTATTGTCAGTGCTTCTCTGCTGTTCATAGGGGTCTCAGTGGTGAATTGATTTTTGGGAGTGGGTTGCCAGGTCCGTTTCCCAAGCCTATAGCACCCGGTGTTCCCAGGTGGTCTCCATCCAAAGACTAACTAGGCCTGACCCTGCTTAGCTTTCGAGATCTGACAGGATCAGATGCCACAGTGGTACAGCTGCAGGCATCAATGGAGTACAGAGTGACAGTTCATTTTACATATACACTCTCTGATTATCAAATCAGGATTGCTGATGCTTCCATTTCCTTAAACATTTTCCCAAAAAATGGATTCATACATACAGATAATTATACATATTTATGAGGTATAATATGTTTTTTACTTGCCCACAGTATAGCAGGATTCATTATGGGAAGACAAGTCCTCCTGCCACAGGGAACCTGCACTTCTATGTTTATTGTGGCTCTCTTCACAATTGCAAGGAAATGGAATCAGCCCAGATGTCCATCAACAGATGACGGGACTAAAAATGTGGTATATATACGCAATGGAATATTATTCAGCAGAGAATAAGATAGAGCAGGTTGGGAGCTGCTCCCCATCTTGCCTGTCCCCACAGTCATGAGCAGGTGCTGAAGTGCATTCAACAGGGGACATGGCCGGTCAGAGCCAGGAGAGAGTCCCCATCAGGGAAGGCACAGGCAGGTTTTAAGCAGGATCCTCTCACGTTTATCTGATCCCCAATTCTCTGCTACGATGGAGCTCATAGGGCGGCAGGGAAGACAGACTGTTCTAGCAGCGTGGGGTGCCACGGTCTTGCTCTAAAAGCTGGTCAGAGATGGCCCTAAGGAGATGACCTGCCCACTGAAATCTAGAGCAGCCCGATCCGGGTGGAGACCCAGGACGGTACTTGTGCACTGGAGGTTACAAGTTCACAACAAAACCAACAGACATGCACAGGTGCTGTCAGGTTCTAGTCACTGAAGTGCAAGTTGATTACGGTCGAATCTAATCATGAAAAACTGGACTTGTGTTATGTCTTTGCCTCTTGTTTCTTCCAGAAATCCATTTTTATTGCGTGTTATGGGAGACTTGGTCTGCAGTGCCTTGGAAAATCACCAGCAAACCCCTGTCCATTCACTACGGAGAGGAGGAGAACAGGCGGAGTCATGACGCGCAGAGACCAGGGTGGACGTGTGGGAAGTGCTGGAGGACAACCTGCCGGGCAGAGGGGACGGCACTTGCCCTAAGCTGGAGGCACTGGGCGAGTCTGATGGGCCACAGGGGACCGGGAGGGGAGGAGTTCACAGGACAAGGGGTGGGGGGCAGACAGGACAGTGTGCAGGAGCCGCAGGCCCATGGTGAGAAGGGGGGTTTCATCAGAACCTGGAGAATACTGTCCATAAGGAGGACCAGCTCTGCTGCTCTGTGGAGGGCAGGCAGAGGCCCAGCAGGGCTGTTAGGAGGCGGCCGCCATGACCTGGAGAGAAAATGGCGGCTTGGAACAGAACAACGGAGCCCAACTTGGTGGGCACGAGAGGGGCAGGGGTAGTTTGAATGCTCTAGTTTTGCTCCACTTTGGCACTTGTCACTAGGTAGATTTGGAGGCTCCTGGGGGAAAGTCAAGGACAACTCCCAGATTCTTGCCCTGGTTGGTGGTGGTGCCCTTGCCAGGTAGGCGTTTGTTTTGGGGAGAGGGCGGGGCACCGAGATTGGCTTTGTCCTGCTCAGGTTGGAGCTGTCAGCGAGAGTCATTCAAGGTCAATCAGGCAGCCGAGGAAAGGTCTGGGACACATTTAGGGCACTGGAGCCGTGAGCGTAGAGATGGTGCTTCCAGCCGTGGAAGCGCATGTGCTCTCGGAGCCAAGACAGAGAGGGGAAAGGGCGCCAGCCCACATCTGAGACATCAGAGGGGAGAAGGGGGCAGAGCAGACTAGGGGGCTTTGCAGATGCCTGGGGAGGGGCACTGTTCTGGAGGAGAGAGGGTGGTCCTTTGCAAGCTGAGGAAAATGAAGAGAACAAGAGACCACTGGGTGTGGGGACCTTGAGAAAAGCCACGTGAGCCCACGGTTAGAGAAGCCATGGGAGCGAGGTGAGGTGTGAACGGGGTGGGGCTGCGGGTGGCTCTCTGGACAACTCCAGCAAGCAGGGCAGCTGGAGGGAGGAGGCAGGCCCCCCACCTTCCAGGGCTCTGGGTCTTGTGTGGGCATTGGTGGGAGCCTCTAACATGGAGGACAAGGATGGCGATATGGGTGCGGGGGGCGGAGGCCAGTGACAGGCAGGAGGAAGGAGAGTCTAGAGGCTGGCCTCAGATGAAGGAGGAGGAACCACAGCAGGGGTCTGTGGTGGAGAGGCGGGTGAGCTGTTCTCTGAAGGCTCCCATTTTCTGACTGAACTGTGATGAGGCCATTGCTTATCCGTGGGGAAGAGAAGCTTAGAGCTGAGAATTACGAGTATAGATTACTTATCATAGTCCTTAACCCATTTCTATATCTCAATGTGAGCAAAAGAGGAAACTGAGGTTTAAAAAGAGCCTCCGAGCCTCATGAATATTCACACAATTCACTTGGGGAGAGGGTAGAAGGGTGTAGACCATTATAACCCATAGTCTCTCTATTTTTTTAATTCTTCTGAACCACTGAGCCCAAATGCTTCAACTGGACATTTTCAGCCTCCCTCCTTCCAAACGTTCAGCCCCTGGATGGCTTTCACAAAGGAAATGCAGCCCCACAGCTGCCCCACGGGGCTGGTGGCAGAGGCTGCTGGCTGCTTGCCACAAGCCACATGCCCCTCCCCTTCCTGGACACCCAGCTGGTCCGCACCCCGCCCAGTGACCTGTGTGCCTCTAGGTTCTGGCCCAGGGGACGTGAGTGGAAATGATAACTAACACTTCCAGTCTGCTTCCTGAGCTCTTGTGTCCTTCTGCGTGGCCACAGTGGAGGCGAATCCCCAAAGGGACAGTAGGCGCCACTGCTGGAAGACAGCAGAGCTGCCACACCCTGTGTGTGACCCGATGGAGAAGAGGCACTGGCTGACCAGGGGACACTCCCTACAGTCACAAGAAAACGCATGTTTATTTTGTTTGCACTGGGCTGCCTTTGGGGAACCTCACGGTGGTACCAGGTCTACTGTATACAGTTGGAATAAGGACTAAGTAATAGACATGGGTCTGCTCTGTGACATGGCGAGGTGTGCACTCTGCAAACCTTCGCTGCTGTCATGACCAGCACTCACCCTCGCTGCCATATTAATGCTGCCTTTGAAGAGTGTCTTAATGGCTCAAGTCAGTTGGTCCTCAGCCCTGCCTGCACATTAGTAACATGTGGGGAGCTTTGCCTGCTTGGTCAGGGCTGGGTCGTGGCCTTCGCTAGGTCTCAAGAGCAACTTGGGTGGTTCTACTGGGTAATCAGCATTGGCATGCATGACCCCATGCAGTTGCAAGAGAGAGATGAGAAAATCAAGCCTCATCCATTCTCCACCTACTGGGGGTAGACAGCTTACAACTCCCCAGTCTTCTTGGCACCAGGGACCAATTTCATGGAAGACACTTTTTCCACAGAAGAGGTGGGAAGGAATGGTTTTAGGATATGAACTGATGGGGAGTGGCTGTAAATACAGATGAAGCTTCACCTGCTCTCCTGCCGCTCACCTCCTGCTGTGTGGACTGCGCTGGGGACCTCCAGCGTGCAACATTCAGTGGGAGGTGCGAGACGCTCCACAGTGGTACCTGCTGTGTGAACTGCAGTTCACAGATCATTAGCTTTGGGATGAGTTAGGGGCTTGTGAGAAAGGCACAGGCTCCAGCCACATCCAAGATCTACTGGATGAGAAACATCACGTAAGCAAGAGTCCCAGGTGACTCTCACTCTCAGTGAAGTTTTGGAAGCATGGCCTGGAGCATGAGGAAACTCTGTAGCTGCGCTCAGGGCGGGGACGGGCGAGAAAGCTGGCTCCCGAAGCCAGAATCTGTAACCCGGCTGCCTCTGGAGTGCATGAGGATGTGTGCAGGAGCCAGCAGCCCCACACTGCGGGGACACCATCTCAGGACAGCCCAGGGCATCGTCTGCACGGCTCCGAGAGGGATGAGAAGTGCAGGGCCTGCTTCCTTCTGATGCAGGTAGACTCGCCCTCCCTCTGCCCTAGGAGTCCTGCTGGCTCCTAAAGGTCAAAGCTGCCACTGCACCTGCTGCCTCCAGTGTGGACAACGATTTCAGAAGCACCGTGGAACGCTCCAGGCCGCTCCATGTTTCCAAGGGCACATAGGAAACCTTGTTTTTAGCTCATGGGGGAAAATAATCAATAAACGCTGTACAGCACGTTACACTTTCCACTGTTGTAATAACACAGCAGGCCACTAAACGTGTCTGGTGAAGGCAGCAGATGATTGTGAGGCCGGTGCTCTGATTGTTTGCAGGCCCAGGGGAGCGTGGCGTTTACCTGCCCAGAGCGGGGCTGACAGCTGAAGTTCAGAAGCCACGTCACCCCGCATCCCTGGAGGAGGAGCTGGGATCTGCTTTCCTCCTCGAAGCCACCACATGCAGGTGACCCGGAGTACGCAGCGCATCTGGTGGCAACTGTGATACTTCAGCATGAAGATAAAAGCGAGACTTCCCATAAGAAATCTGCCACACGCCTGGTGCTGTAGCCCCTTAGAAGCCACAGAGGAGCGAACAGGTGGAAGCCTGGGATTGACTCTGCTGGTCTTGGCAGCGGGGAGAGACCGGTGCTGACATCAGGAGCTGACACGGGGCTCTGTGCTCTGATGAGGCTGCTCTCCCCTGCAAGGACGGGAGCACAGGCTAAATGGAGGACAGCCTCGGCCACCATCTTGTTGGTGTTGTTGTTGTTAGGTGCCATTGAGTCAGTATCTGACTCATAGTGACCCTATGTACAACAGGTGAAACAGTTTGTCAGTGCTTCTCTGCTGCTCATAGGGTTTTCAATGGCAGATGGATTTTTGGGAATGGGTAGCCGGGTCCTTCTCCCAAGCCTACAGCACCTGGTGTTCTCAGGCCTCCCATCCAAGGACAAACCAGGCCCAACCCTGCTTAGCTTCCGATATCTGACGGGATAGGATACCACAGGACTACAGATGCAGGCTCGGCCACCTTGAGGGAAGAATAAATCACAAGACATTCGTGGCATCACAGGGTTCTCAAGCCTGTGAACCCTTTTCAATAGACAATCTCTTTGCAGCTGAAATTCCTGATGGCAGTCAGGGGGTCTTCACTTCTTTAAGGGAGAGAAATCAGGGGCACAAGATTCTATAGGGAGTGTGCCCTATAAGGGAAGCCAGAAGGCCCACAAGGAAGGGGTGCTCAGAGCTGGCTTTGTCTAACTCTGCAAACGGTTCCACCATCGGGGATGATGCTGGCCTTCCATGATGCCAGTATATCCCAGAGTGTTTCAAACTTTCTCTCCATAACCTGGGGGCAGACAGCTTACAACAACATTCCCCAATCTTCTTGGTACCAGAGACCAATTTCATGGAAGACACTTTTTCCACGGATGGGGTGGGAGCGAACGGTTTTAGGATATGGGCTGATTGGGGAGCGGCTGTAAATACAGATGAAGCTTCACCTGCTCTCCTGCTGCTCACCTCCTGCTGTGTGGACTGTGCTGGGGACCTCTGGCCTGCAACATTCAGTGGTGTGAGGTGCTAGATGCTCCGCAGTGGTATCTATGTGCAGTGGCGCATAGGTAAATTAATGTATGAGACATTCTGAGCCTCAAATTTTTGTGCCAGAAACTTTTGCTTAAAATTTTAGTACCTTCTTGTTCTTTTTTACTAGTAAGTCCTAGCAGATGAGGAAACAAGTCATTAGTTGTTGTTGTTAGGTGCTGTGCTCTGACTCATAGTGAACCTATGTACAACAGAACAAAACACTCCCTGACACTGTGCCATGCCCAGCACTATGTCAGTGTTTCTCTGCTATTCATGAGGTTTTCAAAGGCAAGTTGTATCAAGAGTGGACTGCTAGGTCCTTCTCCCTAGCCTGCAGCATCTGGTGTTCCCAGGCGGACTCCCACCCAAGGACTAACCAGGCTGACCCTGCTTAGCTTCCATGAGCAGGCGGAATCAGATGCCAGCATGCTACCACTGCAGACAAAATCATTAGTAATCAGTTAATAATAGTGGGAAGTAACTGGTCAATGCTTTATTTCCTGGCTGTGAGAGTGGTTCTGCATTACACACAGAAAACAGCTGCATTCTATGTCAGCAAAAGTGTTTCTAGGAGTCCCACGTTAGGATTAAATTTATTGATGTTTGTTAGCATTCTTCCAAAAAAAGCACATTAGTCTGTAAAAAGTAGCACGCTTTTCTGACAGCTGAACCAATCTGAGATACACTCCCTTAGAAGACGTGGAAAAGAGAGGAGGAAAAGTGTGAGCGAGGGTGTGAGAGGGAGCCCTTCAAGCTGAACCCAGACTCGAACTGTGAACCCCTTCTGCTTCAAGCATTAAAAAACCCCAAATCTCTGAACCTAAACTTGAACCTGGAGGTTTGAATCCTGTATGTCTACAGAGAAGAGAAATTGAGAAAACAGAACCAACCAGAGGCTTAATGAGAGACCCGAGGCAGCTTCCCATATAGTGCCAAGGGCACGCTCCTGGCCTCAATCCTGGCTCAGACACTTAGTAGCTAGGTGACCTAGGCATTTTACTTTCTTTTTATCTTATTTTCATTTTCTTTTTTTTTTTTTCATGAATGTTGCTGGGGTACAGGGCAATAAGTCATTTGCTACATCTGTTGTGCAACTATTAAATCAGTTTTGTTTACACATTCATCACCTTACATATTTTACAGAACATTGTGAACTAAAGAAGAAAAGACAAGTGGAAATGTTAACTAACATGCAAAAAGAATTGTATCCAATCGCAGGTTATCCTCTCATTGATTATTTTCTTTCCCATTGTTTCATGTGTTCATAGAGCTGCGTCCTGTATTTTGTGTATTTCCTCTCTCTTTTTCTATTTTATTTTCACTTTCATTCACTTTATTTTCACTTTCTGAGCTTTAGGTTCCATCGTCTGTAAAATAGGAATAGTGAAGCCTACATTGTAAGGAGGGGGCTGGGATTTAGCTCAGTTGGTAGAAGTGCCGCTCTGCAGTCTCTGAGGTCCCGAGTTCGATTCCCAGCACCGCAAAAATGGGAGAAGGACATGGCAACCCACTCCCAAGGCAATCCCGAAACAGTCAGCCATTGAAAACCCTATGAGGGTCGCTATGAGTCGGATACCGACTTGACAGCACCTAACAACAACAACAAACATTGTAGGGCTTTCATAAGAATCTAGAAATAATATCTGTAAATTGGCAAACACAAAGTGACTGCTACAAAAGTAGATGCTCAATAAAGAGGGACGGTTCCTATTTTTAGCTGTGTGATGAGCCAGTGGGAATAAGATGGAAGCAGTGACCCCAAGCACCACACTTTCGCAGCACCTGCTCTGAGCGCAGCTGACAGCCCTATTCCACTTCATCCTAAAGACGACTTTGTAGAGCAGGTGTTGTCACTGCCTCATTTGTGCAGAGAAGGGACCGAAAGCTCAGAAAGGTGAAGGTATCTGTCCAAGGTCACCTGGTGAATAAACAGCAGAACTGGGGTTGGCCTCTAAGTGAGGCTGACTGTGAGGTGTTTGCTGTAGCCTTTGGTGGAGTTTGGCTGTGTGGTTTTAAGTGTGCATAAAGGAAGGGGCCCCTCGAGTCTGTCAGCTTGTCGTGCTGTGGGAGTTTGCGTGTTGCTGTGATGCTGAAAGCTGTGCCACCGGTATTTCAGATACCAGCAGAGCCACTCATGATGGACAGGTTTCAGCTGAGCTTCCAGACTAAGACAGACTAGGGAGAAGGACCCGGCAGCCCACTCCCGAAACAATTACCCATGGAAAACCCTACGAATAGCAGAGAAGCACTGCCAAATACGATGTCAGAAACGAGCACCCCCAGGCTGTAAGGCATTTAAGAAATGAATGGGGAAGAGCTGCCTCCTCAAAGTAGAGTCAACCATAATGACAGGAATGGAGTAAAGCCCCTGGGACCTCCTTATCCTGATGTGGCATGACTCGAAATAAGAAGAAACATAGTAACTGCAACCATGGGCTCAAACATAAAATAACTGTGTGGGTGGCACAGTGTTGGGCAGTGCTTCCTCCTGTTGTACATAGGGTCACTATGAGTTGTATCTAACTTGACAACACCCAACAATAACAACAAAGGAAAGGGAGCTCAGGGCCTCCCCAGGGCCAGGTATGACAGCAATGCATTCTTGTTTTTTTGTTTTTTTGGTGGTACTGGGGTATCGAACCCAGGGCCTCATGCATGCTTTGCAAGTGCTTCACCTCTGAACTGCACTCCCAGCCCACTTTTTGCTTTTTTAAAAATTTGAGTCAAGATCTCACTAAGTTATACAGGCTGCCTCTGGTCTTAGACTCTGAATCCTCCTGCCACTGCCTCCTGAGTTGCTGGGATTACATACGTGAGCCCCAGTGCTTGGCAGCAATGATTTATTTATCTGCTAAGATGTGTACCTTGGAAGAAGGACCCGGCAGCCCACTCCCCCCCTCAAAAAAACAATCAGCCACTGAAAACCCTATGAATAGCAGAGAAGCACTAACAATACTGTTTCACCTGTTGTACATAGGGTCGCTATGAGTTGGACACCGACTTGATGGCATCTAACAACAACAACAAGACATGCATTGGCACCATGGTGGAGGGGAGTGTTCAAGAGCCTCAGGCCTGCAGAAGTGGAGAAAAGGTGGCTGAAGGAGCCCTGACTTGTGGAGCAGGAGGCCCCAGTTGGCCCCGCTGGCACAGGAAAGGGCTGTGGCCATCCAAAGGATGCTGGCTAAGCAGAATCTGGGAAGATCTGAAGATAGCCCTTGTGATCTGGAAGCAGGAGGTCATGGGAAGATGGAGCGGTAGCTGGCTTCCTCCCAAGGCAGGGAGCATCAGCTGTGGGTTGGCGTGTGCGCCCACTCCCCGTTGAATCCTAACCCCTGGTCCCTGTGCGTGCAACCTCATTTGGAAGCAAGGCGGACGGGAGGTGGAGTCAAGTGAAGGCTTGGTCATTCCACGGCGGTGGCTGTGTTCACCGATGGCGCGGATATGACTGGAGACGTTCTAGGAAGAGGCGGACAGGCAGAGGGAGGACAGCACAGACAGGAGAAGGCGATGCGGCCAGAGCGGAGCAGATCAGAGCGGTGCAGCGTAACCAAGGAACGCCCAGGACGGTGGCCCCGCAGAGGCGAGGAACTGGCGAGGGTCGACTCCATTCCGAGCCTCAGAGCGAGCGTGGCCTGCTGACTTTGGACCTCTATCCTCCCGAGCTGTCTGAGAGTAAGCGCCTGCTGTTTCCAGCCACCTAGTTTGGGGTGCTTTGTTATGGCAGGTGTAGCAACCAAGTACAGCACGAATCCACCGCTGGCCCAGGAAGGGGAGGCCCGGCCTTGGGCCAGGTCCACAGGAAGGAAGCACAGAGCCTCCTTGCTCATGTCAGAGTGTCTGGGACTCCCAGCCACTGAGACTGCCTCAGCCTGAAGTAAAAATCAATGGTGGCCCTTCACGTGGTTAACTTCCGGGTGCTTGCTGGAAAGATACCAGTAATTCTTCTCTCTGGGAGGAGTCACCGGAAACCAGGCTGGGGTTCCTCATGGTCTGCAGACAGCAGAGTCACCCACAAAAAGAGCTGCTGTTGTTAGGTGCTATCGATTCAGGTCTGACTCATAGCGACCCTCATAAGGTGTTCATTGGCTGTTGTTTTGGGATTGCTTTGGGAGCAGATTGCAACTTTCTTCTCCTGTTTTTCCGATGCTGGGAATCGAACTTGGGTCCTCACAGAACACAGAGCTGTGCTCCACCAACTGAGCTAAACCATAGCCCACACAAAGAGCCAAAATGTTTTCAGACATGTCAGACAGTAGGGTTGGGTAAAGTCCCTCTCAGATGCTATTTTAGTCCTGGTTGTCTATAAAATTCTTGGCTTCCCAGGTTTCTTAGAAAGTTACTTTTCTGCCCAGTCCACAAAAAATACCCGAGTAAGACAGTTGTGCTATGAAAATACAGTAGGCACAGTTGCTCCCCTGTGATGGCCTGAGATGAAGAGGAGCCTTAGCATCTGAGTCTCAGTGTAACCGGCCATATTTCTAACAACAGCCCACCAGCTTCCCAACTTCCTAATGCCTTGACCTAGTAACGCCCTTCCCGTGACTGGAAGAGATGGGGTTAGAAAATGCACTGGGTTAGCTGGGCGTGGTGGCGCACGCCTGTAATCCCAGCGGCGTGGGAGGCGGAGCCAGGAGAATCGCAAGTTTGAGACCAGAGGAAGTGTGCGTAACTTAGCGAGACCCTGTCTCAGAAAGTAAGGAAAAAAAATAACAGGGCTGGGGGCGCAGCTCAGTGGTCCAGCACTTGCAGAGCATGCAGGCGCGAGGCCCCGGGATCAACCCCCAGTACCACACACACACACAAAAAAAAAAAAAAAAAAAAAAAGAAAGAAAAGAAAAAAGAAAAGAAAATGCACTGGGTTCTCAGCCGTCCAAGAGCTGACAGGCCGGAATGTGAGCAAAGGTCTAGATTTTTCTCCAGAAGCCGGTTTCCAGGAGAGAGAGGAGTTATGGGTGAAGCCCAGTCTTCCGGAAACACTGTGAAGTTAGAGGAAGCTGGGCGCCGTGCAGGGTCAGGCAGGACCTTTCTGCAAAACCCAAGCCACACCTTCTGTAGCAAAGTTGATGACTGTGGACACAGGCATTGAGGGGACAGGTTCGGTGGCAGGAGTGGGTGGCATGAGAATGAGGAGGACCTGGACAGGTGTGGCTAATTTACCTGCCCCCTCCCCAGATTCCCAGATCCTGTGGGGGAAGAGGCAGACGTGGGGGTGGAGTGGGAGCTGGGGAGCAGAAGGATAAAGGAAGTGGCAGGGAGGAATGACCCCCCAATCCCCGTGGAGCCTGACAGCACCCCACAGTGACTGAGGGGATTTATCGCCTTCCGTGTGGCACCTGATGGCAAGAGGTTTTATCACTATGAAATACAAGCCCTATAACTTCCCAGGGAGGGACGGAGAAAATAAATCCTGCCTGGAGCAGGGATGAAGATGATGGCCCAGGCTTTAAGGACAAACGCGGAGGATTTCCCAGTGGTGGTGGCCATCCATTTTCTTGGCATAACGAAGTCGCCCCTTGGCACAAGAGAGGGGCTCAAACCATGGCTCACGGCTTTGCGGGTGCTCAGTCGCACAGTTCTTCCAGTAACCTGATGTTTAAACGTCACAACATAACGGCCTCCGCCTGCTTGGCTTCAAGACCACGAAGGGAATGCAAGGCAAAGATGAGAATATATTTTGGTGAGAGCCATGGATGGGTGGAGGGATGTGTGCCCCACCCCCACCCCAATCAGGGCAGCCTCCCAGGTAGACACAGGTCCTGACAGGTGGCATCCTCAGGGGAGAGTAGAGGGATGGGGCCTGTGTGGAGGTGGGCTCGGGTCTGGAGGGATCCTGCCGTCTCTGAGTGCGAGTGATCAAGGAGGTTGGGGGCTCCTCTGGGATCCTCCTACTTGCTTGATTTGGTGGGGGACACTGTTCCAAACAGTGAAGCTATCAGCCTTGTTCCCTTCAGGAGGAGAAGAGTGCCTGGTCCTGTCCCTTTGACCTCAGTCAAACTTTCTTCACTTTAATGAAGTTTAGAAGATAAAAAAGAAAAGATAATTGTAGAAGTCCAAGAGAGACGGACAGTTGGCAGTCACATCTTTCCAACAAGGCAAAGGGAAAGTGAGGTGGTGAGGCAGAGCCTGCCGGGGGTGAGGGAGAAGGAGGGAGAGTTCAGGACCCCACGTCAGGCCAGGGTCACCAGTTCAACAGGAAAACACCCTAGAAAGCAGCAGCAGCAGCAAAGCCTGGGAACTTGGCTCTACTTGAAAAACAGGAACAGGGTTTCTTGGTTTTCTTAGGATGAAAAGGTCAGTGTTTCCTGATTCACTAGAGGAGGAGGAGGGGGAGGAGGAGGAAGAGGAGGAGGAGGAGGAGGCAGCTTCTTGATTCTGAGGTACAATCTGCCTTGCGTGCAAGAGCAGTGTGTGACTGAGAAGAGGAAGAGGCCACTGTGGCAAGTACTCATTGTTAAAAAAAATGAAGAAGAAATGAAACAAGTTGATCCCCAGGAATGCTTGCATGGCGTCCATGCAGCTATTTTTCCCCTGATCACTCCGCTGATATAAGAACAGTGCATGGAAATGGTGTTAGGGTAATTTACTCTTGCTTGTGAATAATGAATTCATAGGATTGCCTGCTATTCTGCATTTCCCACTGACAACGCCTCGCCAGGGTCCTGGGCAAGGTGGCTATAATACAAACTGTGCCAGCCACAGCCACCTTCATCGCCAGGGAACAACACAGCAAAAGGGGGTGTCACCCATTCACACAGGTGCCCGACCAGAGAGTGCATTTCCACTCACTAACTGACCTCCCCTCGTTTCAGACAGGGCTTCTCGAACCGCTGACGCATGGGAGACAGAGGAGCCCGAGAGCTCCTCCCTCCCGGGCCCAGGGAACACGCAACTGTCTTCAAAGCAAAGGCAGAGCCTTTTGTTTCTGAGAACGAGATCTAAAAATCCCCTGTGACTTGATTGATGTAAGCCGGGCTCTTAATTAGGGTTATAAATTAGCCATCGACTCATACACCCGGAGGCTGGGACTCTGAGGAGACGCTGGATTATTTATGGGCCCCAAGCAAGTCACTCATTTTTTTGGCCTGAAGTTCCTAAGAAGTCAGAGCGGAGGGCATGGCTTTCAGACTCCACAATGGCCGAGTCTTCCTTCAAATGAATCCTGAGTGGGCACCCGCTGTGTGAGTTTGGGGGAAGTCCAGAACACGTGACCTGGGCCTCTACTTCCCCAGCAACTCCCCGGGCCCCTGTTCCTGAGAACAGGAGTCCAGACCCATCTGCCCGAGCAACCCCTAACCTCGCGGCAAACCTCTAATGAGAGGTGAACAGAGCTCAGGGGAGCCCCGAGCCAGCGGATCAGTCAGAGGCGCCCTTCCACCTTCTCGGGAGCACAGGTCCCGCCGCCAGGGCGGGAGAGAGGACAGGAGAGGCATTCGCTGCTCTTTGCTACATTTTCTGCTGATTCAATCTGATATTGAGTCCAGCTGCTGGCAGGATCGGGGGTGAATCTGCAGGGAGCCTGGAGGGCCAGGAGAGGCTAATGGAGACCATGCCCCAGCCAGCTGGGCTACCCAGCGGGGGGGAGGCTGGGGGTGCTGGGTGACCGGCGGTCACTGCCATTATCATTACAGCTGAGGCAAGCAGACAGAATTCTAAGAAGCTGGGCCGGTGGCCCTCAGGGCGCCTGGCTGGCACCAGAGCCTCCCCGGGGAGAGAGGGAGGAGGAGGAGGGAGGAAGAGCTTCCCATGCTGCCCATCGGCTGTGCAGGACAGCCTGGGGAGCCATACTCGGGAATTCCTCCCTCCTCCAGAGCCTCCTCCAGGCTGAAATCCACCTTTCGGAGAGCAGTCACAGGCAGGGACGGAGCCCAGGGCAGCTGGCAGGTACCCAGCGGCTGAGGTGCCGTCTCTCCAGGCCAACGGCGCAGTCTGGGGACAGAGGATGCCCAAGGCGGGCAGGGGTGTTGGTGGCCCCTGCTGGGCAGCGTGCAGCTGGCCGAGGGCCCCTACCGGGCCTGGCTGCTCCCTGTGCAGAGAATCACCGCAGCTGGAACGGGCTGGCGCTGAGCCAAGGCAGGGGCTCAGTACTGCTGCCCGCACGCCTCTGTCCTGACAGCCACGGGGCACCATCTGTCTGCCCCTGCAGTCTGCTCCCAGCCAGGGCAGCCTTCCGCTCCTTTGCTTCACCCCCGGCCTCCTGGCCACCCCAGGGCAGGGCAGCCTGTCTGGAACAGGGGGTTCTGGTTCAGAGCAGTCAAAGAATGGCCTCGGGGAAGGAGCCTTGGACAACTTTCCCTTGGCCTGGGGCGAATCGGACAGGGCCAGGATCCGAAGCTGGACCCTAGTGTCCAGCAGCATCTGGGTCCTGGAAGGCCACCAGGGCGGTGTCAGTGGCAGGCGTGGGGTCATGAGGTGCAGGGGCTGGGCACTGATGAGGGGTGACCTTGGCCAAGGGAAGGGAGCTCTCGGAACCTCAGTGTCCTCATCGGACCGTGGTTAGGAAGGGAGATCACAGAATGAAGGCGCCTCCACAGCGCCTGGCATGGAGCTGGCATCCAAAATCGCCAAACAGTTTTCAGCCTGAATATCTGTCCTGTGTCAGGGCCAGGGGCACGGAAGAACAAGGCACTGTCTGGCACGAGGTGCTGCAGGGCAGAGCGAGCTCGGAAGGCTGTTTCTCCCCCTGTCCACCAATGTAGGTGGGAGGGAGAGGAGGCAGAGGGGCGGGGCCTCCCCACACAGGCAGCTGGGCAGGGGGCTGACCCTGAGGCTGCTGTGGGGACCCCCAGGGGCCACCACGCCCTGGCTAAGCCAGCTCATCTAGTGCCACCAACTCATCTTTACAGAGGTGGTGCTGGTGCAGCAGGGTCCAGAGGGGAGGACAGGTAGATCGGTGACGTCTGAGCCCTTCTATGTTGTTTTCTATAACCAGGTGCGCTAGCACCTGGGAGGCAGAGGCAGGGGGATCGTGAGTTTGAGGCCAGCCTGGGCTACATGGTGAGTTCAAGGCCAGCTTAAGGTTCATAGCAAGACCCTGACTCAGGAAACCAAGGGCTGGAGTGTGCAGCCCAGGGGTAAAATGCTGGCCTCGCATGTGCAAGGCCCTGGGGCTGATCCTAGCACTGAAAGAAGCAAAACAAAACAAAACCCAAATCAGCACCAGGAAGTTCCTGACGTGGTTCCCGTCCTACCAGAAGCCCAAGGTGGACAAACCCAGCTCTGTATTTGGCTCATCAGGCAGGAAGGGGCGGGACCCTGAGCCTCCCTGGCTTGCCTGGTAAGAGGAGGCAGGGGAGGACCCAAGAGCCACTAGGAGGGGTCCCCAGTGTGGGTCGGGGAAGGGACCTGGTGACCGTGGATGCCATCGTGGACCATCACTTAAAGCCACCTCCTCGGGAACAGGGCTGGCCTCTCCATGCTCGAGGTTCCCGCCTGGAATGGGAGCCACCTGCCTGTGGGCTGCTCCGCCAGTCCCCTGAGGCCATCCCCGCAGCCTGCCTCCCAGGTCGCGCTCCGCTCTCTGCAGCGGCCCTCACCCTCCTCTAGGCCCTGCTTCCCTGCCGTGTCTGTCCTGTTCCCTCCATCGGATTCTTGGAGGGCGATCGCACCCAGCCGGCACCTCTGCCAGCCCTGGTGGACCTGGACATGCTTTGCCTGGGAACAAAGGGCACTGCAGGAGGCAGCCTGGGGGCCGGGAGCCTCCCCTCCGAGCAGGCTTTGAGTTTTGCTCCCCAACTGGAACCTTTCGAGCTACTTCACAGGGTGCTTCGGCCTCTGATTTTCCCTCCTTTTCCCATAAAAGGACCCCTGGGCACCAAGGGGTTCTTACGAGATCACCCTGCTGCCTTCTCTGTGGTTGGATTGGACGTGGTCCGATTGAACCTTCGTCTCTGTCACTGTGGCCTGAGAGACAGATGGGAACCGGACCAGCAGGTCTCCAAACAAGGTTTTGGATGCTCAGCTTCCCATTGGGTCAGCTCTGCTTGTTCCTGGAAGAGATGCGGGTCACGAGGCTAAGAAAGCCCCAACAGGGCAAAGCGCTGCTCAAGTCACTCAAAGGCAGAGTCAGGCACCTGCAGTGCCTGCGTGTTCGCGCCTGCTGAGCAAAGCCCAGGGACAGGCACATCAAGCTGCCCAGAGCTGGCCATGGACACCAACAAGGGACTCAGCAACGCGCCCCTCACAGTGCTTGCAAGACCAAAAAGACCTCGAGGTCACCCCCTTCCCCAGGGTCTCAGAGTGGGTCACAGTCTCCTCTAGGGCCAGGGAGCCTGGGTGGCCTGCAAACGGAATACTCGGAATCCAGCTCCTCCCCCAGGGAGAAGGCAATTTCACCACCAGCAACAGGAGCCCCGGAAGGGCAGAGACCTCGCATAACTGGTCTGACTGTGTGCTCTGGACCTCGCAGAATCTTCAGCATCAAGGCATAAACAACGTTCGCAGAAGCTCACAGGCATTTATTTAAGATAGCAAATAGCCCTGACTTTGGTTTCTTTCTTTTCAAAGTCCGGTCTCCCTGCACGTGTGGTCCTTTGCAGATGCCTTTCCCCCCCTTTGTTTCCAGACACCTCCTAAAGAAGGGCATCTGGCCTGTCTCACTCCTCCAACTTAATGGTCAGGGAAACGGGAAACTTTAAGAGGCCAGAAGCCGCACCAAAGGTCTCCAAGTGCCAAGTCTGTGCCTCCATCACCTGTCCTGACCCTTGCCACTTGCTTTGAAGATGCATGGTCACACGACTTCTGCTGTTCTTTGCTTTTTTGTTCTTTTTCAGTACTAGAGGTTGAACCCAGGGCCTTGCACATACTAGGCAAGTGCTCTACACTGAGCAGCACCCCAGCCCCGTTTTATTTTTATTTTGAGACAGAGTCTCACTAAGTTGCTCAGGCTGCCTCTGGCCTGGAACCTGTGATCCTCCTGCCGCAGCCTCCTGGGCTGCTGGGATTACAGGCATGGCCCATGGTGCCCAGCTCTGCTATTCTTAACCCCCCACTTGAGCCAGCTCCTGCCAGGAATGTCTGCAACCCGATACCCAGCACCTCTGTGCCACTGCCAGCCCATCTGAAAACCTGAGTTTGAAGAGAATGTTCCAGACACTAAAGGCTTCTGGATCGTGCTTCCTGTAGAGAAAGCAGGGTGTTTTCTGCAGGCACACACAGGATCAGGGGTCCCCAACCTTTTTGGCACCAGGGACCAGTTTCATGGGAGACAATTTTTCCACAAATGGGAGGCAGAGCGCAGGTGGTTAATGCAAGCTATGAGGAGAGGTTGTGAATACAGGTGGCGTTCAGGTTCGCTGACCACTCAGGACTGCTCCACGGCAGTTCCTAACCCTCATACTGTCCACGGCCTGGAGAATGGGGACCCCAGTGTAGACACACCCCTTGCAACCCCAATCACACCATGTCTTAAGGATTCTGGGCAGTCAGGACCCCTGCTTCTATGACTCGGGGCTGAGGTTTGGCTCAGTTACCAGAGCACTGCTCTGCACTCTCTGAGACCATGGTTTGATCCCCAGCATTGCAGAAATGGCAGAAGGATGTGACCGTCCACTCCAAAAACCCTATGAGGGTTGCTATGAGTTGGACCGGATTCAATTGCACCTGACAACAACAACTTCCTTGTCTGCCCTAGTGTGCACGCTTCCCTCCCTGTCACCCTCCACTGTGTTAGTAGGTGGGTAGGTGGTTCATTTATTTGTCTTATGTCCTCAGGAGTCTCTCATGCCACCCTTAGCGCCCTGGGGCTGGCACTTTCCCCACACATGGAGGCTGCCACCTGGGCTCCCAAACTCTACATAGCTTCGTGAGTGAGGTCAGACTGTGCCCAGAGCTCAGGTGGAGACAGTCAACACACTACGGCTTGTCAAATGCCATACACCACTGGGTAGAAATTTCCCTTTACAGCTGGGATGTCACAGCTAGAACTGTCCTCCCACCCTTCCCACAATGCAAAAGCCATCCTGTGTCCTGGTGAGAGTCGCTGCGCGCCATCCATAACGATGCTGCTGTCCAGGTACTGGGACTTGTCTTCTCCATCTCCCTGCCTGCCTGTAAAATCTGTGAAATAAGGAATTGTGCCTTCTTCCTTCTTTTCCATTCCCCAGGGCCCAGTTCAGTGTTGCTCTGGGTTTGGCAGGTGTTCAACACATACGGCTAGTGGGGTTACCTGACTTAGCACTGAGAAATGAGAGATTGCCTACACTCATCATCACAGATGTTTTTTTAAAAAAGATTTCAAGAGCCGGGCACGGTGGCGCATGCCTGTCATCCCAGCGACTCGGGAAGCAGAGGCAGGAGGATCACAAGTTCAAGACTAGAGGCAGTCTGCGTAACTTAGAGAGACCCTTTCTCAAAAACTAAAAAAATGGGCTGAGGATGCAGCTCAGCGGCACAGCACTTGCAAAGCATGCAAGTGCAAGGTCCTGGGTTCAACCCCCAGTACCATTAAAAAAAAAAAAAAGCTTTCATGCATTCCATGTGTATGTATGCCTGGGTGCCATGCCATGGCACATGCCTGTAATCCCAGCAACTCAGGAGACTGGAGGCAGGAGGATGGTGTGTTTGAGGTCAGAGGCAGCCTGCACAACTTAGTGAGACCCTGTCTCAAAATAACAAAAAAGGGGCTGGAGTGCAGCTCAGTGGTAGAGCACTTGCTTAGCATGTGTGAGGCCCTGGGTTTAACTCCCCGGTACTGAAAAAAAAAAAAAAAAAAAAAAAAGTGCCTGCAAGCATAGGAAAGAGACAGAGAGGTGAGCACATCAGGGATGTGGGGGGAGAGAACCAGGCTGTACCTTAGATGAGGGAAAGCATGCAGAGCCACAGAACAGCAAGCGTGTGAGGACCACAGCGCGCCTTCCAAGTCCAAACACACCTCGATCTATTTTAAAGCATCACAGCTAACACTGAAGAGCAGGGCGTTGTGTCAGGGGTTTTATCCCATGATACAGCTCCGGGGGCACACACATACTCTAGAAGGGGCCCACTCTCAATAAAATGAGCGAAACAGTGCAATGTTGGGCCTCCACCAGAGTGGGGTGGTCCATGAACAGCCAAAGAGGGTGTGGTGCAGAGGCTGTCAAGGACACACTCCAGGGACAGCGTCAGAGAGTCAAATCTGTTTAAGGAGAGGCTCAGCTTATATAGCAGTTGGCGTAAAGTGAAAGTAAGAAGGTATTGAGTCAGAATCGCGCTATGTAGCAAGCGCCAATCAGTGTGCTTGTTGAATTAGATCGCCCAATAAAGCCTGGACATGTCTCAGGCAAATCCGGGACATGCCCTAGGCAGGCCCGCGTAAAGAGGAAACAGGCAGGGGAGTACATGCGGACAAACAAGGTCAGCAATGGTGCCTGTCCCATCACCTGGGCCTGTGTGACTGGGTGTGCCTCAGGTCACAGACAAGTAGGCTTTGTGTGCTAAACCTGAGAGGTCCGTACACGGGCAAGGTACGCCTCACTCTAGCCCTTGTCCTTCCCCACAGCGCAGGCCTCAAAACCCACCACCCACACTTTTATACAGGTCCTGGGAACTCCTGCCCTCTTCAGTGATGCTGCCAAAGCCTTTCCTTCCAAATGACCAGCTCTTCAGGAGGGCAGGCCTCAACAACAGGATTGTCCCCACAGGATGTGACAGATGCCACCCAAACATTAGCCCTCCATCCCACCAGGGAGAGGAGGCGCATGTGGCAGAAAGGACCATCCACCAGAGGTGGAGGGTCTGGGCAAGTCATGCCAGCTCCCAGGGCTCAGCGCCCTGTCTGTAAAAGGAGGCTGATGATCTCTGCCCAGATCACTGGGTGAAGTGAGGCTCCACTGTAACTCGGGACATTCGGGCACTCCCGGTGGCTGCAGTAAGAGCTGGTGACCACCCGGGTACAGCAGGCCACCCTCTGGCCCTGGATCCCCCTGCCACTGCGATTTCTCAGGAGGATAACAAGACTAGAAAGCTGAATCTCTTTCTATGCAACAATTCTTTCTTTCTTTTTTTTTTTTTTTTTTTAACTATAAAGACACTATAAAAATATCAAATTATCTTCCCGGTTGGGTTGTAAAGTAATCAGAGCAAGTTAATTAGGCAACGTACCTTGGTGATTAAGACCAATGGCTTTAAAGTGACAAGGATTTCACACTCAAGTCTCAGTTCCCCCATGTACTAGCTGTGCCACTGGGGGCAAGTTACGGAGCCTGGGTTTGCTCACTGGCAAGATGGGGCTGGGAACAGGAAAGGGGCGTCATGAGGACCAAATGACCTGTGGCCAACTCTCAAGACTTACAGCAATTAGCATTAAGTTCAGTGTTTCTCACCATTATTTGAGATTTGTGTTATACAATCACAGCTAAGAATATGCAAATGACCAAAACAACACCCAAACAACCAAAACAATGTCACGATGTCCACATCCCAAAGCCTAGACACTTTGTCCATAGAGTCACATCCAGACCCTCTCTGACTGGCGGTGATTTTATGCACAACTCTAGGAACATTAATGGGCACTTGACTAACCCCTTATCATGTGCTGGGCATTGGACCCAATTTTTTGTAGGTTTGAAGCCCTGATTTAAAGGGATGCATATTGAAAATTTCAAACAAAACAAAACAAACCAAACAAACAAAATGAAGAAAAAGGCATGCAGTGACCTGTCAGCCTGGGCTTTCAGCAGCCTTCCTTGGCCAGAGCTGAGGCTGGCGGCAGGAAAAGAGCACAGGATAAGTGGGGAGAATCCTTTTCAACCAGAGGCTGCTCAAAGGCTCCTGCCGATAACCTCAGACTGCTGCCTCCTGAAGTTAGGCTCTATTTTATGTCTATCTATATCCTCTTCTCTAGACTCCATAAAAACTTGCTTTCTAAGCCCCCAAATGAAGCTCATCAGAGCCTGACTACTTGAAACCCATTTAATCCAAATTTGAAAAGGTTTTAAAATGGGAATTTC
Source organism: Pedetes capensis (assembly GCA_007922755.1). NCBI lineage: Eukaryota > Metazoa > Chordata > Mammalia > Rodentia > Pedetidae > Pedetes > Pedetes capensis. Next base: position 113,283 of record VMDO01000269.1, on the reverse strand, counting down.
AAATTGATCAAACCGTAACAATGATTTCTTTAAACTACCCATGATTTCCAGTTTTCTGAGCAGGGAGAAACCTCTAGGAATCAGAAAAGAGGTCCCCTCGATCGCAGCTCACCTTCGCTGTCGCCTTGCCCCTCGGGGTAGGATGGCCAGATTTAGCAAACAGAGGTACAAAGCACTAGGTTCGATTTGAATTTCAGACAAACGAAGCCTAATCTTTTAAATCACAAGTAAAGGCCACGCAATATTTAGGACACATTCTTATTGAAACCTTAATTACTATTATCTTAAACTCAAATTTAACTGGGTGGCCCTTATTTTATCTAATGCCTCTAGCCCTGGCCCCAGGCCCCTAGAAAATATGGGATGGGAGAGAACTGGGGCTACAGTGGCTAGCCTAGGAGCACAGCAAAGCCAAGGGCACAGGCCCTGCACCCTTCCTCCCTCCCACCTCTTCCTCACCTCTTCTCCAAGGAGGCTCCATGGCCCCAGCCAACCCCACTCCAAGTTCATCTTTTCCTTTAGAAACCAATGCACGCATCACCCTGCGCAGCCCAACTTCTCCTCCTGACCTCCTCCCATGGAGGCCACACCGAGGGGCTGCCATAACGCATGAGACCTGCTTTCCTTCTACACGTGTTATTTTGTCTTTTTTTTTTTTTTTTAACCCAAGCAAGGCTGCAAACAGGTTTGGAGGGGCTCTTGGCTCGTGCTTTTCCTTTTTCCCTTTTCCCTCCAGAGACCCCCCTCCCCCCCACTTATTCAGATGCCAAGAGGCACAACAGGCGTAATTTCAAGGCCTAGTTAGAGCAAGGGCTGAACCAGCATGTCCAACGCACCTCGTAGGTTTTACGGACTCCATCCAGGATACTGTCTTCCTTCTGGCGACGCATGCCCTGTCCCCTCACTATATCATACCTCTGACTGGTGGCCTTTAGTGAGGCACACTCTATAATCATATGGATTTCATAAAAACAGGGAAGAGAGAGCTCTTACTTCCAGGATTCTTATGATATGCTTGCAGCCAAACATTTACAGCTAAGCTATAAAATGCACGGGAATATGGGTGAAACATTGACGAAACAATAAAATGAGGGGTGAGATTCATGGAGCCATAATGCAATCTGTTTTCATTTGTTGCAGAGAGAATTAATTTTTGAAGGCATTTCATTTAACTTTGCAATATTTTGCAGTATAACCTCTGGTGCCTGCATCTTTTTCTTCCATCCGCTCTCCTTGTCTGGGAGCCTAAGGATGGAGGAAGCTAGTTTTATCTCTAGGAAGGATGGCTTCGTGGCAGCTGATCTTTGCTCTAAACAAAGGCAGGGAAAGTTGTTGGGGATCCTAGAGAGGACCCAGGTTACAGGGGCCCATCTGGCCCACCCGGAGGACTAGCATCTATCCTCTAAGGCAAGATGGCACCTAACGGACCCTTGTCCTACATCCTGGTCCTTCACTCCTACCCCTCCCATCGAGAAACCCAAGATGGCCCCTGGCCAGTCCAGCTCCAGAGTGACAACCTCCACCTGGATTGGTCACTCAGAGCCCCTTGATTGGTCAACTAGGGTACACCCAAAATTAGCTCAGCCTGTCCCTTAGCCACCTACCAAAAGTGCACATTTCTAAACCCATATTTACATGTCCGTGGTGACAGTTACCCCTGGCACGAGCCCTGCCGTGATTGGCCACTCCCCAGTCCACTGCTCTCCTAAGGTATATAAGCAAGCCACTGACCACCCTCAGGGCCTCTGGCTCTCAGGGGCCTCTGGTCCTCTGCTCCCCTGTTTCCTAAGATCCCAACCGCATTGATCCTAACCAACGCACCCTACTCCTGAGACCCATGTCTTCACCAAAGACCTTCAGTCAGAAGATCTTCAAGCAAGACTGCAATCAAGACCAGGGCCGAAGAGGCAAAGGATTCAATCAAACCGCGAAGAGCTCTCCATTCTCTCCCCCTGCTTGGGGAGGAGAAGGAGCGAGAAGGTGAGCTGTGAGAGTCAAGACCAGTGCAGACCGTGGGCACCAGCAACGCCCTTCATTTTATCCTTGCTTTCCTTTGCAGGAGCAGCTTAATAAAGTCCTCATTCCTGCTTTTACTAAGAAGGCTCCCGAGCTCCTTCTCTTGGCGCCACCGACCAGCTCTTACCCTAACCCCGAGGGTTCCCAGCCAGCAGTGATGTTGAGGCTAGGCTCCGAGACCTTAGCCGGGCCGGAGCTGAACCCCGACAGAAAGTGTGACAGGGAAAGGAGCTCCTCCCTGGTCCTGACTGTCAGCTTTATACTCCTACCAAAACATTCACTTGCATGATGCAAACCCAAGTTGTGAAAGGCGGAAATGTGTTACCTTCCAGAGCAAGGCACCGGGGTGAGCTGGATGACCAGATCAGGTTGTGTAAGCACTCGAGGTACTCCGACCCCTCCAGTTTAAATCCAGGGAAGCAGCGGTAGGCGATCACAGTCCCCACCGGGAAGGAGGTCTGGAACTCGGAGATGTTCACGTAGCCATTGGACGAGGCCAGAGGTCTCAGGCAGCCTGGGAAATGTGGGAGAAAAGGGGAAGGTTTCACTTGGTCATCGTTGCACATCCAAGTCGAATGGAACGCTGGGTCTCTGGGATTGGTCCACTGCCAAACAGCATCGTCTCTGAGGAAGGAAAAGTGCGTGGGTCTTTGATGCGCAGACCCCTTATTCTGTTAGCCTATTCTATTTATAGGGAGAAGGACCTGGCAACCCACTCCCCCAAATCAGCCATTGAAAACCCTATGAATAGCAGAGAAGCACTGACAATAGTGTTTTGCCTATTGTACATAGGGTTGCTATGAGTTGGACACTGACTTGATGGCACCTCACAACGGCAATTCTATTTATGAGGCGGATGTTTGCTTGTGTATTTGCAACAGCACTGGGAGGCTCAGATACGGAGTCAGGAGTGAGGAGGGGGGTGCGTAACATGGATCGGCCCATCCCTCCCAGGTGGCCGTGCCTCTGCCTGATGCCCCATGCTCCAGGTCTGGGGACGGCCTGGGGATCACTGTGCTTTTGTGAGGCTCCTCAAGTTCCCTGTGTGTGCTGTTGGAGCTGAGAACCACGGAGCTACCCTAAGAGCGAAGGACTATGCCACTTGGCTTTGGCAGTGGTGGCGGTGTGGGCAGGTGACATTCTAAATTAATTCCGCTGCAGCAGGTTACCGCACAGAACCCTGCCGGAGCGAGCACCACTGCCCGCTTGAGAACCCAGTTGTGTTTTAGGTGGAATCGGGAAGGAATCCTGGAGGGCAGTGGTTCTCAGACTTGGGCATGACCTGGAGGGCTTGGTGGACAGGGATGGCCGGGCAACCTCGGTGCTTCTGTTCCAGCAGGTGCTACTGCTGGGGGTCAGGCTGCTGGCATTCACGAGGTGTGTGTGTTGAGCCCAGAAATCTGTGCACTGTCACAGAGGAACACGTTCCTATGTCTAAAGCATTAGCTGCCTTTTGCTCATAAACCTCCTGCAGCCTCACAGAACATTCTCAGTGGCCCAGAATTCTATTGTGAGCACAATCCGCTGGGACCATGGAATTTCTTACTGGCTCTAGTAATGTTACCTGCAGCTGTACCACTGTGGTGTCCGATCTCATCGTCGGATCTTGGAAGCTAAGCAGTGTCGGGCCTGGTTAGCCCTTGGATGGGAGACCGCTGGAGGCATGGGAGAAGGACCCAGTAACCTACTCCCCAAAATCAATCCACTATTGAAAACCTCTGACTAGCAGAGAAGCAATGATAATAGTGTTTTGCCTGTTGTACGCAGGGTCACTATGAGTCAGACGCTGACTTGACAGTACCTAACAACAACAACAACTGATAATGTCACCAGAAGGTGTGACGACAGGGTAGAGGTAGCATTCTTCCAGGGGAGAACTGTGTGTGAAATAAATAAGATACAATAAAAACTTCCTGCTTTCCCTTCTATTCACCAAATACAGATTTTCTTCTCTCTCTCTCTCTCTCTCTCTCTCTCTCTTTCTTTTTCTTGTGGTACTGGGGGTTGAACCCAGGGCCTCATGCTTGCATGCTCTGCAAGTGCTGGACCACTAAGCTACACCCCCAACCCATTTTTTTACTTTTTGAGACAGGGTCTTGCTAAGTTATGCAGATTGCCTCTGGTCTTGAACTTGCAATCCTCCTGCCTCTGCCTCCCAAGCCGCTGGCATTACAGGTGTGTGCCACTGTGCCCGGCTCCAAATAGAGATTTTATGTATCACAGGCCCAAGGGCAGACAGCTGAGACCTTCTCCAGAACTTGCTCTGTTGGACAGAGGCAAGTGTCTCAAAGGGACCTCTCCAAAAAGGGCTTCAGTCGACAACCTAGTGCAGCATCTGTGCAGCAGAGAGCGTGAGGGGTGATAAGCGAGGGACCATGGCAGAGCTTAGGGAAGTGCTCACTTACGGGCTTGTGCAGTGCCCACCATGCACCGCTGTGCCGTAGGGCCGCAGAGCTCTGTATTCCCAGCAGGCTCCCTGACCTGAACTGGCTGACCTTCAGGATGAACCAGACCCGAAAAGGCAGTGGAGCTTGGCTTTCTTTTTAGAAGGTCTATGGCCTTAGCCTGATTTTTTTTTTCACCTCTTGTGCTGAAAATGGACAATGTTCATGATAAAACTGAAATGTGTGTGTAGGGTCCGGGGGTCAGGAATAACCAGGGAAAAGCTGGGGAGAGAAGATGAGCAGGTGCACTCACACACGTCCCACGAGCAGCCTCCGCGGTGGTGCCCCGTCCTCCTCCCACGACGCAGGTGCTGCTCTGAGTCACCCGCGTGGACAAACCGGCTTCTCCCAAATAAAAACTGACTCGACTCACAGCAAGCAGGAGGCGTCCAGAGACTGCTCTCCAAAACCTGAAGTCTCCACCAAAAAGGCCTTTGGCAGCCTCCCACCCCACCCAGAGGAGATGACGGGCTTCTCACGCATGCGTGATCAGCACGGAGAAAGATGCTAACTTTGGGCTCACTCTCGTTTGGAGACAGAGTGTCCTAAATATCACAGGAGAAAGCAGCCTCCACCCTGTGGCCCACCAGGGTTTCTATCGGCACTTTGCCGTAATAGACAGAAGCCTCCTCCTGCTTTAGCCCCTAGATCCACGGGCGCAAATAAAAGTTACAGATTGAAATGTCACCCTAAGGGTCGATTATGTCCCCTGGAGGCTTGGAGTGGTGTCAGGTTGTCCAAAGCACCTCCGATTCTTCATTCCCTGTGCTGTGCCAGGCAGGTGGCCCAGAGGACACTGGTGTGGCAGCGGCTGGCAGGCAGCAGCCTCTGCAGCGAGATGCAGGGTGAGCTGGGGCCACAGCCCAGGCCAGGCCCCTCCTCTGTGGGCTGGGTGCTCTGAGGAGTGACTGTGGGGCTGGGATTGTGTGGGGGTCATTGTTTGAAGAAGCACATGTCTCAAGAGCAGTCAGAGCCGGGCGCGGTGGCACACGCCTGTAATCCCAGCAGCTTGGGAGGCAGAGGCAGGAGGATCACAAGTTCGAGACCAGAGGCAGTCTGAATAACTTAGGGAGACCCTGTCTCAAAAAGTAAAAAAAAAAAAAAAAAAGAATGGGCTGGGGTGTAGCTCAGTGGTCCAACATTTGCAGAGCATGCAAGAGTGAGGCCCTGGGTTCAACCCCCAGTACCGCAAACAAAACAAAACAAAAACAAGAGCAGCCAGCTGGGTCTGGGGTGCAGCTCAGCGGTGGAGCTGCCTGGTAGGTGCGAGGCCCTGGGTTCCGTCCCTGGGACAAAAAGATAGCCCCAGAGAGAAAAGAAGAGCCAGTCAGGGACTGTCACCTGCTGTGGCTGAGCTGGGACAGTCCTGTCTGGGAGACATGGCAACAGGAAAGCAGGGACCTGAGCTCCGCAAAGTGGCACCCCGGAGGTCAACCAGCACGGGCATAGCTCCTGAGGGGGCACCCTGGGTTTAAGTGACACTAAAGGAAACAAGGAGTGAGGAGGAAAGAAAAAGGACGTGTGGAAAGAGGAAGGCGGAGCCGCTAGAGTCTGAAGTGGTTTTCTTCATCATGACTCCCAAAGCGTAGGAGACCTAGAGCGAATCAGTGGTGAATAAAGTTTCTTTGAATAAGGAGCCCAGCCTAGGAGCCCGCTGCTTACTGTGTAGACTGTGACCACATAAATCGACCCCGCATCTCCTTTAGAAAGGTAGCACAGAGCCGGGCGCAGCAGTGCCCGCCTGTGATCCTAGCGACTCTGGAGGTGGAGGCAGGAGCATTAGAGGTTCAAGGTCAGAGGCAGCCTGTGCAATTTAGAGAGACTGTGTCTCAAGACAAAAAGAAAAAAGGGGGTGGGGGTGCAGCTGCGTGGCAGAGCGCTTGCAAAAGTATGCATGATGCGCTGGGTTCAGCCCCCCAGGGCCAAAAAAAAAAAAAAAAAAAAAGAAAGAAAGAAGAAAAGCAAAAGAAAGGTAACCCAGGAAAGACTACATTGTGGGTGGTGAGCTGGGAGCGGGGGCTGTCTCTGTCCTCCTGACTCTGACACCTCCGTTCCTTTATGGTGTCACAACTCTTAAGGGCCTGTGTGAGAAAACTATTTAGTTCCGGTGATGGGGCATTTGCGGCAGTATCGGAGTCCGCCAGCCATGACTCCCAAGCACGAAGTTAGCGTGTGTCTCAGCTGTAACGTGCCAGCGCTTCTGGAGCGGAGGGGATCACGCCCCCTCCTCAAATTGTGAATTATGCATTGGCTTCTAGCTCCTCTGGTCCAAGTCACATGTCAAAAAATAAAATCAGTGTTAATGTGCACTCAAGGGCTTATTTTTACAGACAGGGCCCTTGACGTTGGCCAGGGCAAATCTGAAAAAATGGGAGAGGATAAATATTCACCAGTGGTTTAATGAGATGTGAATTTATTTTTCTGGTCTTCATGCACTATAAAAAGGATAACATTGTTAAGAGAAAACAGCCTCTGAAGCTGGGCCTTACTACATCCTCACTGCCGCTGAAATAAGTATCAATACCCTGCCGATTTTTCTGTTACCTCTGTTAAATATGCAATCGTCCATCATTGTGTTCACAACAGGCACAAGTTTTAATTTTTATTTATTTATTTATTTTTTGAGACTACATGCCCAGGCTAGATTTAACCTTGCCTTCCTCCTGTCTCAGCCTCCCAAGTGCTGGGATTAGATGTGTGTACCATCGTGTCTGGTCTGCAGTCATACCACTGTGCCCTCCAATCCCGTCAGATCTTGGAAGCTAAGCAGGGTCAGGCCTGGTTAGTCCTTGGATGGGAGACCGCCTGGGAATACCAGGTGCTGTAGGCTTGGGAGAAGGACCCGGCAACCCACTCCCAAAAAACAATCACCCATTGAGAACCCTATGAATAGCAGAGAGGCACTGACAATAGTGTTTCTCCTGTCGTACATAGGATTGCTATGAGTTGGACACCGACTCAACAGCACCTAACATCCACCACCACCACTCCCGCTGTGTCTCCAAATTCTCAAACCACTTTTGATATCTTAGAGTAAATGGGATGTCCTACACGCTGAAGAGTGAGGTCTTACACAACTGTACTTTAAAACTGGTGTCTGGAGCTGAGTCACCACAAGGAGTGACGACGGAGATTCTAGGAACAGAGCTGTGACAGCCACAGTGAGATAGCTTTGCCCTTCAACCCCCACCATTGCTACCACTCTGTTAGAGAAACACGCGCTCGGTCCCTGACGAAGTCCCAGAGGACACCTAACCACGTGGTGCCTGTTCGTACCTTGACAGATAGGCAGGTTATCCCACGTCCCATCTTCACGGCACAATGAAACCATGTTGTACAGGTCCGGGTAGCGGATCCTGAATCCCTCATGACAGGTGATGATTAGCTTGTCTCCGTGTCTGTATGTCTTGTTATGGATCTCGGCGTCTTCGATCTGAGGAATACGGCAATCTGCAATTGTGTAAAAGGTACACATTACGTCTGGAATTTAAAATGGTTCACCGCTTTCCACGAAAGCTGTTATTTTCAGACCTGGTATCACTGTACACGACAATCTGATGTACGGTACCTTACTGATCAGGTGGCTCAGGTGCCAGTGACCTGTTGCACACCTGTTCCGCAGAAGTAACAGAAACAGATGGCTCAGGACAAGGGGCCCAGAATGTGGGGACCCAGACAAAAGCAACGCGATTTCTTACTGATGACACTTTACCCACTTTCCTTATATGTTCTTAAAGAGCTAATACATACAGTGTCTGCAACCATAGCACCCTGGTGTCTGATCCCACCTAGACTCAGAAGCTAAGCAGGGTTGGGCCTGGGTAGTCCTTGGATGGGAGACTGCCTGGGAATACCAGGCACTGCAGGCTTGGGAGAAGGACCTGGTAACCTACTGCCCAAAAAATCTGTCATTGAAAACCCTATGGATGGCAGAGAAGCACTGACAATAGTGCCAGGCACAGCACGGTGTCAGAGAGTGTTTCATTCTGTTGTACATAGGGTTGCTATGAGTCAGACCTGATTTGACAGCACCTAACAACAATGGGCTGGGATTTAGCTCAGTTGGTAGAGCACCACTCTGCAGTCTCTGCGGTTCCAAGTTTGATTCCCAGCACCGCAAAAATGGGAGAAGGACGTGACAATCCACTCCTGAGGCAAACCCAACACAATCAGCCACTGAAAACCCTATAAGGGTCTGTATGAGTCAGACATGACTCGACAGCACCCAACAACAACAACAACAACAACAACAACACACAGAATACTCTCACCAATCTCATAAAGGCCTCTAGCCACCCACCTTCTAATGATGGAGCGGAGCAGGTGCACCCAGGAGAGGAGCAAGCCGGGCTCAGCAGGGAGCAGAGGTGGGGCCGGGAGCCCACGCACCAAATGAGGAGGGAAAACCAAAACGAGTGAACTATAACCACCCACTTGGAGCTGCACCTACATCCAGTTTACTGAACAAACCACTCAGCTCCTCGCTGCCAGGAAATGATCTGTTCCTTGTTGCCCCCCAAATGTTGCCAACTGATCCCCTCTGGTCTAAGTCACAGTGATCACAATGTGTCTCTCCCCATCTTTAATGGGACACTGTTTAATGTTTTTGATTTTTTGTGTGTGTGATATTGTGGGGTTGAACCCAGGGCCTCGCACATCTATTGCAAGTGCTCCCCCATTCGGCTGTGCCCCCAGCCCATTTTTTACTTTTTATTTTGAGACAAGGTCTCATTAAGTTGCACAGGCTTCCCCTGGCCTTGAACCTGCGATCCTCCTGCCTCTGCTTCCATCACTGTACCCGGCAATGTTTCTGATCTTATGCATAATGATTTGTTTCTGTTTGCATTTATTTTTCTCTGAGCTGGGGATCAAAGTCAGGGCCTTGAGCATGCTAGGCCAGTGCTCTAGCAAGGAGCCACACCCCCAGCCCTACTAAGGTCTGTGATTTTAGATGCATTTATGATTGTAATTATGACCTATGTTGTTGTTGTTGTTGTTGTTAGGTGCTGTCGAGCTGTGTCTTACTCATAGTGACCCTCATAGGGTTTTCAATGGCTGATTGTTTTGGGATTGCCTTGGGGGTGGATTGCCACGTCATTCTTCCATTTTTTGCAGTGCTGGGAATCGAACCTGGGACCTCAGCAACTGCAGAACAATGCTCTACCAACTGAGCTAAATCCCAGCCCTATGACCTATAGACGAGTTATACTCCAAATTTATGGATTCTTAATTTTTTGAAATAAGGCAAAATCTAAGGGTCAGGACTTTGTCAATCATAGAAACTTCCAGAAAGTCCTCAATGCTCTAAAACAGTGTTGGCTTCCTGGCCACTCCCCAAATGTGGGAACAGCGTTAACAGGAGCCCTCATTTTTAAGTTGCTCTAAGCTTTGCACTGTCGGCTCTGAGGTGCTGGGACCCGGGAGCCCCCAATACAGGTAGAAGGAAAGGAAGAAGCCACGGCCGGCTGGGTGAATGGCCCTGGTGGCTGCAAGCGTTGGTTGGTTTACCAAGGACAACCTCGGGAGGGCTGGGTTTACAGGGAGCACGGGGAATCTGACTCAACAGACTCGAGAAAACGTGATGGGCAGTGACGGGGAAAGATGCAGGCAGCAGGTGGCCTCCCTGGACGGGGGCTGGCAGGGGAGGGAACTGGTGGGGTCACCTGAAGTCAGCTGTGTGTAAGCCCAGCTGTGCCTTACATCAGCCATTGTCACCACCCTGGTCTTCAGAGCAGGACCCATGTTACCCATGCCCGCTGACACTGCTTCCCTGCTTCCAGATCTGTGCACTCTTAGCAAAGAAGAAATGCACAGAGGAGCTGTGGAACCCCTGCCTGAGAACCCTGCACGTGCTCTGGGTGAAGTCATTCAGCACAGGGTGGCCGTGCTGCCTTCCTGGGGCCCCTGGATTTCCATGCAGAATCCTGGCTGGAGAACTGTACTCTGCTTTCAATTTTACCTCTCAGTGTTGTGGATCAGGCAGTGGAGTAGGGGTTTCTTTCTTTTTTTTTCTTTTTCTTTCTTTCTTTCTTTCTTTTTTTTTTTTTTTTTTGCAGTACCGGGGGTTGAACCCAGGGCCCCACGCCTGCATACTTTGCAAGTACTGGACAACTGAGCTGTGCCCCCAGTCCATTTTTTTGACTTTTTGAGACAGGGTCTCGCTAAATTATGCAGACTGCTTCTGGTCTCGAACTTGCGATCCTCCTGTCTCCACCTCCCAAGCCACTGGGATGACAGGCGTGCATCACCGCGCCTGGCTGGAGAGGGGTTTTCTAACCGTGCATGTTTAACCAATAGTTTTTCTGCTAAAGTCTCAGAATTCCTCCCAGATCAACCTCCAGATTATGCTGACTGGCGTTGGACGGTATCTGGCAATTCTGCCTACACCATGCCAGCCTTCTTAACGGGAAACCTGAATTATGTTTCCCAACGGCCCTACGCAGAAACTATTCACAGCAAATAAAAACACATTGATCAATGCTTGTTGTTGTTAGGTGCCGTCGAGTTGGTATCTGACTCATAGTGACCCTCTGTACAACAGGGGAAACACTATTGTCAGTGCTTCTTTGCTGTTCACAGGGTTTTCAATGGCAGATTGATTCCTGGGAGGGGGTTGCCAGGTCCTTCTCCCAAGCCTACAGCTTCTGGTGTTCCCAGGCAGTCTCCCATCCAGGTACTAACCAGGCCTGACCCTGCTTAGCTTCTGCGATCTGATGGGATCGGATGCCACAGGGCTACAGCTGCAGGCCTTGATCAATGCATCTGTCTATAAAATCCTGGCTGTAGGCTGTTCCTGGTGAGTAATTTGTACACTTCCCAACAACTATTTTCATGAAGGACTTAAAATCTGTTCAAGAATTAGCTGGCAGAGTCAGGAGGTGGCCTGTGTTAAGAGGACGGTGGAGGGAATGTCCACATGGACCTCACAGACAGGGGGACATCGGCTGCCAGGAGCAGAGGCGCCCACTCCTCGCTCCCGAGGCTGACTTCCCAGCCTGTGCAGTGCAGCGCAGACTGCTCTGGGTGTCTCCTTAGAACTGCAGGTTCCCACAAGTGGGAGCTGGGTCTGTGGTGGAGCCTATGACAAGGGTTGGCAGTGGGTTTGAGCCTCCCGGATCCCGGGAAGTATGTGCTCTTTGCAAAGAACGGTTCCCACGGGGAGAGATACGGAGCCAATTCACACGTCCACTGGGGAGTAAGAAGTAGAGATGAAGTCCACCCAAGGCAGAGAAGGTGAGGCTGAGTCCCAGGAGTCAGGAAAAATGAACACAGACCGGCTCAGAACGCTCCTGAAGGAAGGATCGGCCACAGCGTCCCCAGGGCTTCACGCACAGTGCCCAGCATCTGCCCCGCCTCACACATACACGGAAGGAGGGTGAGGTCTGAAGAAGAGGGAATCTGGAATAGCTGTGCACCCCAGTGACTATCGGTGACTGTTAATAACGGGGGGCCTTATTTCTAGAATGGAAGGGAATCCAGGACATCCAGCCTCTGGATAAATGTGTATTCTTTACCACACTTGAAGCTTCCCACAGCAACGCAGGCGCTCCCTGACTCATGCTGACACCGTGACATCCAGGTCAACCGTCCCACATGGAAAGGCATTTAACGCACCCGGCCTGCTGACTGTCCTGGCTCAGCAACAGCAGGCGCTAGGATGTCACCACCTCTCCTCCTGACCCTGCGGCTGGCAGGGGGCTGTGGATTGCCAGTTAGCCAGCAGTGAAAGACAGGATTGTAGTGACTACTTTATCACTAGCCCAGGAAAAAACAAAATTTCAAGATTTGAAGTGCAGTTTCTACTGCATGCGAATTGCTTTTACATCATCGCAAAGTGAAAAAATCATTAGGTTGAACCACTGTTATGTCAGGGACTGTTTGTAACACGGTTCTCTATACCACACATTCACCCTGTCAGAAAGGATCTTTAAAAGCCACTTCAATCATATTATTACCAAGGGCTGGAAAAAGAATTGATTGATAACTGATTCTTCCACGTAGGGTCTGGTCAACAGTTACAACGCAGACACACAAGACATAAATGGGCACTCAGGAAATAAGCTGAGAGAAAGCAAAGGTGTCCCCCACCAAAGTCACTTTTCACCAGCCACCGCCATCATTATTTTGTACTTTGTTCCTAATAGCAATGGAAATTCAGTATAATGAATACATAAAAGGGGTGTAAGATCCTAAGGCGGTACTACACATGTATACCTAAGTGCAAATTAATTTATTGGATTAGTTGTTGTTGTTAGGTGTCATCAAGTCGGGTCTGACTCATAGCGACCCTCTTAGGGTTTTCAGTGGCTGATTGTTTAGGGATTGCTTTGGGAGTAGATTGCCACGCCCTTCTCCCATTTGTGCGGTGCTGGGGATCGAACCTGGGTTCTCAGAGTGCAGAGCGGCGCTCTACCAACTGAGCTAAACCCCAGCCCCTCTGATTGGTTAGCAAAGAGCAAAGTCGTGAGGGATGGGGCAGGCACAGTGAGAATCAAGTACATTTCCAAGAATAGGTGCCATCCATTGGATTTATTTTTCTTTAAAATGTGAGTTATATGTGAAAATAAATTTGATTTCTTAAAAAGGCCACATTTCAGCATCAGTACGCCTAAAATCGGTTCTCAGGAACATGAATATTTGATACACTCTCAGAGATTCCCAATAGTGTACGGAGGCCTCGAAAGGTGCTGTTGTAAAGATTCAACCTCATTTCATTTAGACGGATATTTGTAAAGCTTATTATTCATACAGCTGTTCACTCCTCCACTCCATGAATTACTGAGCACTTCCTCTAGGCCCAGGCTGTGCTAGGTGCTGGGGACGGAGGACACATCAACTCCTACTCTTACATCGCTTGCACGGAGGGAGACTGTTAACTGCAAAGGGAAGAGACACGTGAGCTAGAAAAAGCCAGGCAAGGCTCCCTGCCATGACGAACGTGTCACAAGGTGACAGGGCAGGGCTAACTCAGGGACTCGTGGAATTTGGGCAGACAGGAAAGAGGGCTCTGTGGAAATGACATTGATTAAGCTGAGACTGGAATGGCAACAGGGATCCAATTCCATGCGGGTCTGGGAGAAGATGGCGGGCAGCACAGCAGCTGAGGCAGAGGCCAGCAAAGGGTGTGGGGTCCTGAAAACACAAGAGACCTGTGTTTGGAACACAGCGACCAAAAGCAGGAGGGAAAGGCTAGAACGGAGGGCATGGTAGGTGTGGGCAGGGAACTGGGGTTTTGTTTTAGGGTGATGGGAGCCCCTGGAGCCTAAGCATGGGTCATGATGGGGTCTCATCTGTGAGCTCAAGGGGTCTGTCATTTGTGCAATGAAAGATTAACCTTGCCCTAAGAGAGGTATCCCCGATGTGTCTGTCAGCTTGTCATGCTGTGGGTGTGCGTGTGCTGCTGTGATCCTGAAAGCTATGCCTCTGGTATCTCAGACACCAGCAGGGCCACCCATGGTGGACAAGTTTCAGCTGAGCTTCCAGACTAAGACAGACTAGGGAGGAGGACCCAGCAGCCCACTCCTGAAACAATTAGCCATTGAAAACCCTATGAATAGCAGAGAAGCAATGTCAAATATAGTGCCAGAAAATGAGCCTCCCAGGCTGAAAGACATTCAAGAAACGACTAGGAAAGACTTACCTCCTCAAAGTAGACTCTACCTTAATGATGAGAATGATTTAAAGCCCCTAGGACCTCCTTTTGCTGATGTGGCATGACTCAAGATGAAGAAATATAGTGTCTGCAACATTAGGCTCAAATATAAAAAGACTGCACATGTCACAGTGTCGGGTAGTGTTTTGTTCTGTTGTACATAAGGTCCCTATGAGTCAGATCTCATTTGACAGCACCAACCAACCAAAAAGAGAGGTAAGGTCTTTGGCCTCAGCTTGTGGGAGGTAACCTTTCAGCCCTCGGAACGTCCTGCCAGAGAGTCTTTGCCTACCTCATGGCCCTGAGCCATGCTACACAGTTTATGGCATCTGACCTGGTGACTTTGGACCACACAGTGGAAGCTCAGTTTCTGGAGGGACTGGAGACTAAGACCAGCCACAGACTGGTCAAAAATGCCTACATGACCAGAACCCAGTAAAACTATGGACACCAAAGTTTGGGTGAGGCCCCGTGGCTGTCAGTTTGTTGTTAGGTGTCCTTGAGTCAGGTCCAATTCATATGACCCTATGTACAACAGAACAAAACACTCCCCGATGCTGTGCCAAGCACAGGATCTTTTTATGTTGGAGCCCATTGTTGCAGACACTGTGTCAATCCATGTAGTTGAGGATCTTCCTCTTTTGCGTTGACCTGCCACTCTCCCAAACATGATGTCCTTCTCCAGGGATTGGTCCCTCCTGACTACATATCCAAAATATGTGAGATGCAGTCTGGCCATTCTTGCTTCCAAGGAGCACTCTGGTTGCACTTCTTCTAGGACAGATCTGTTGGTTCTTTTGGCAGTCCATGGTATATTCAATAATCATCTCCAGCACCATAATTCAAAAGCTTCAATTCTTCTCCTGTCTCCCGTGTTCAACCTCCAGCTTTCACAACCTATTGCGTGTATACTGTCATACACTGTTGCTTGAACGAGCAAGCACCATCTTATAGCTCCACTGGGGAAAACAGCTGACTTTTGGACCCTGCCCTCTGCATCAATTCCTTTGGCTGACTTTTCCAGTGTCTTTTCACTGTAATAACCCTTATCCACGAGTATAAGGGTTCCTCTGAGTCTTGTGAGTCCTACTGAATTACTCAACCCGAGGGTGGCCTTGGAGACCTCCATGCTTGCAGATGGTTTCAGAATGAGGGTGGACTTTGGGAATCCTGAACCTCATACTGTGGAATCCTTTTCTTACTGAACATCTACTAATGTAGAGAATCGCTTTTGAGAATCGCTCTACCATTCTGACACAACTCAGAGAAGGTTGTCCACAGTTTACTCAAGAGCAGGTTGCAGAAGCTGAACCAATTTGACAGAGGCAAATGATGTCATCACAAGCAATCGACATAAGGCAGGGGAAAGGAGAGGTGAGCGTTGCTGCTGTCCGTAAGGGAGCTGACTGAGGGAGAGAGGACGCTTCGTAGAAAAAGACAGATCACTACAGAAAAAAGTTTGGACTGAAATCATCATCGGGATGCACGGGTATAGAAAATATTCCCACAAAAAGACATGCAAGTAGAAAGGAGGCCATTGGTGGGGAGGGGGTGGGTGAGGGGGGGAGTGGCACAAAAGGGTAAGGGGAACGTTATCTGTGCAATGTACAATGAAACGCATATATGGAAATGGCACATTGAGATGCATGTCAGAATGAAACACATAAGTTGTACATTAAAAATTTCCAATAAAAAAAAAGGAAAAGAGGTGCCACAGTGCGGGGTGGTTTTGCTTCGTGGGCAGGGCTGATCCCAGGCTCTCTCTTTCTTCTTTAAAGGATATTCACTTTTAGGAAACCTGAAGAGGCATCAGGACACTCAGTCCCTTGTGGTTCTCAGCTGAATGTTAATGTGGAATTGTTACCAAGTCCCAGCTGAAAACCACTGAGAAAAAGCCACGGAGGACACTTGGTTTAAGTGAAGTTATCGTGGTAAGCTGTTATCACTGGAGTAGGAAAACCTAGCCAAACAGATGCACGGAGGGAGAGGTTTACGGGGGGCTCACATCTAGAGGATCCATTCATAATGGTGGCAGGCAAGCACCGAGGCAGGGCAGGCATCTGGGCAGGTGGTGAGGGGGCCTGTGTTAGACACCCTCACAACATTGAGGGGCAGAAGGCAGAGAGTGACCAGCACTGCAGGTCTGGGTAACAAACCTCCAAAAGCTGGCCTCCAGGAAGCCACTTCCGCAAAGCTGAGTCCCACCCCCCAAGCCTCCATACACAGGGCCACCAGCTGGGGACTGAACGTTAAAGCACATGACCTTTGTTGTTGTTAGGTGCCATTGAGTCAGTATCCAACTCATAGCAACCCTATGTACAACAGGTAAAACACTATTGTTAGTGCTTCTCTGCTATTCATAGGGTTTTCAATGGCTGATTGTTTTTTGGGAGTGGGTTGCTGGGTCCTTCTCCCAAGCCTACAGCACCTGGTGTTCCCAGGTGGTCCCATCCAAGTACTAACCAGGCCTGACCCTGCTTAGCTTCTGAGATCTGACGGGATAGGATGCCAAAGGGCTACGGCTACAGGGACATGACCTTTAGGGGACACTTTATTCGCACCATGACAGCACATTTCTTATACTTGGTGTTTTTCTTTGAGCTATAGATTGGTATATTTTACTTATCTGTGGTTGACAAGGGCAACTAACATCTTTGTATTTTCTTTCTCAAAGCATTTATTTTTATACTGAACACTTGGATAGTGAGTCTGTGTGGGTTTTTAGCTGTCCACTCTACAGGACTGAGCCCACTGCACATTTTCATAAGTGTATACAGAAAATTTACACAAACTGAGCATCCTTGGGTCATAAAGAAAGTCTCAGCAAATTGTGCTGTTATTGTCGTTAGGTGCCGTCGAGTCGGTATCCGACTCATAGCGACCCTAGGTACAATAGGCGAAACACTATTGTTAGTG
The DNA here is from genome assembly GCA_007922755.1 of Pedetes capensis. Lineage (NCBI taxonomy): Eukaryota > Metazoa > Chordata > Mammalia > Rodentia > Pedetidae > Pedetes > Pedetes capensis. The sequence goes on along the minus strand of VMDO01000269.1, from coordinate 96,255 downwards.
CTTCTCCGCTGTTCATAACGTTTTCGCTGGTGGATTGATTTTTGGGAGTGGGTTGCCAGGTCCTTCTCCCAGGCCTCTAGCACCTGGTGTTCCCAGGCAGTCTCCCATCCAAGGACTAACCAGGCCCGACCCTGCTTAGCTTCCGAGATCTGATGGGATCAGACGCCACAAACAGAAACTGAGAATATCTAAGGAGAAGATATTCATGTACTTGCCGTTGTGGGCAGAGGCTGTTGTTTTTGATTACTCATGTCTGAAGCAACAAAAAAGAAAATTTTAGATAAGAAAATGCACAGGAGAAAAGGATGCTAAATAAAACATTTTAAAAGCATCCATCTGTTTTGGTGATGCCTCTGGAGCTGGGGACAGCTAACTTGAATATACGAGTAGCTGCAAAAAGAGTAAGACTCCCCTGCTTTTGAAAAATGCCTGCACCCCACAATTTCAATGAGTAAAGGAACTTGCTGCCAACTTTACCGTCAGCTTTAGCTCATGAGTCAAGTTGGATCTTTTAATTAAAAATTTATAATGTAATAATAATACTTAAACTCACAGGGCACCTTTTCCTTAGGAAGGTCAAAGAACCCTCTTAACATCAAATTGTTATTGTTGTTGTTAGGTGCCGTTGAGTCATGTCTGACTCACAGTGACCCTCATAAGGTTTTCAATGGCTGACTGTTTCAAGATTGCCTCGGGAATAGATTGCCATGTCCTTCTCCCATTTTTGCGGTGCTGGGACTCGAAATCAGGACCTCAGAGACTGCAGAACAGCACTCTAGCAACTGAGCCAAATCCCAGCCCTAACAACAAATTATTCATCTTTTCTAGCATTCCTGGTCAGGTCTAGGGGAGCCAAAATATTTTAGTAAGTACTTCAAAACACTGCTTGATGAATGAATTATTATTATTTTTTCTTTTGCACTCTGCAAAGTGGGACAAAGAAGGGTTCAGCAGGGAGACCCAGCAAGGTAAGGGCATGGTGGGATCAGCTCCCGCTGCGTTCTCTCCTTCAGTGATGAGCAGGTAACCAGGTAACGGGCGCTGAGACAAAATGCACGAGTGGGCAGAGGTCCCAGAGCACACGGGAGTTGCCTGGGCAGCTTTTAGAAATACCTGTGGCTGGACTCCCACGGTCCACAACAATTAAAACCCAGTCCCTCGGAAGGAGTCCCTGGTGCTGCTATTTTTGAAAGTTCCCCAGGGGATCCTGACCTGCAGGCCAGGCTTCACACCTCCAGTAAGGTCAAAAGAGCGCTGGGAGGCGGGACACCAGCCCAGTCCCCAGCTTGCTTGTCACAGGCTGTGTGTAAGTCACTCGGGCTCTTACGGCCCTGTTCCTTCATTTGTAAAGTGGCAACCTGCCACACTCTGACCTCTGAAGGCCATTTCCCTTCCTCCTGGCAAAGCCACGTCAGGCCACATCCCCGAGTAACTGCATCCCACGCCTTTTGCGTGTGAGCATCAGCTGGTAGATTTTCAAAAAGGCAAATTATTTGGCATCCTGACGCAGGAGGTCTGAGGACGTATTTTTGCAAGTTCTGACGCAGGTGCCTCTTGGCACACGCCTTAGGAACCCGCGCCCTGGCTGAGCAGGTTCTCACCAAGTGTGTTAGCAGGAAGACTCTCCCTTAGGGGGTGGGGCCTGGGGCCTTTTTTTTTTTTTTTTTTGGTGGTACAGGGGGTTGAACCCAGGGCCTCATGTTTGCATGCTCTGCAAGTGCTGGACCACTGAGCTGCGCCCCCAGCCCATTTTTTTTACTTTTTGAGACAGGGTCTTGCTAAGTTACGCAGACTGCCTCTGGTCTCGAACTTGCGATCCTCCTGCCACCGTCTCCGGAGCCGCTGGCCTGGGGCCATGCTATGCATTACCTGGCCCCTTCTGCTCCTAGAGAGCTTGGCTCCCCTCCCCTGGAAAAGTCATCCTGCTCAAGTGGGATTAGATCCCCTGAACCCACACTCTGCCACACCTGGGACTCCACGGGACCCAGGCCCTCTGCATCTACACCTTCCCATCTGTAAAACGAGGGCACAGAACTTAGGCTCGCTGTAGTAGGTAAAGAAGATACTGTCTGTCAATCACAGGTGCCCAGTCATAAGACAGACACCTCAAAGCAGTGCAGTCTTGTCGAAGGAAAATAAAGGTGCTGTGTATGGGGGTGATGGGCAGGTGCAGGAGGCCCCCGGAGGCTTTGCCTTAGAGAAAGCGGGCAGGCTCTGGCTGTTCCTCCTCCTCGGTCAGCACTCCCTCTCGGAATTGCTGTCCATCCGTCAGCATGACCTGCGATGGGCAGCTCAACCCACAGCCCTACCAATCGTTCAGACTCAACAGGACCAACACCGGCACCTGGGGCCCAAGCAACGACAAGGGCCAGACCAAGCCCACTGGACGGAGGGAAGGAAGGCTTGCGCGTGCCTTGTGCGTGAAGGCTAAAGAGGGGCTGACGCCAACCACTTGGAACCCAGTCACCAGTTAAGGAAGAAGCCAGGTGAACCCCCCTGCACCTCCAGCAGCAGCTCAGGGTGACCATTCCGGGCCACCTGGGGGTCCGGGCAGCACTAAGTCACCTAAGGCTGGAGGCGCGTCAAGGGAAGCGACTGAGCCAGGCGGAGGGGGACAGAGCTGCTGTGGCCCGGGCCTCCCTTTCGGCCCCTGTGGACGAGAACTGCCCACGTGGACAGGCAGGTGGTGAAGGGCAGTGTGCGGTGATGGTGCTGAGCGGGGCAGCCCACGCGCAACTTGACGGGTGCCATTGGTCACTACGTCCTCCTTCCCGGCTGAGGGACCGCCCTCCAAAGACGCTGGAAGGGGGACAAGGGGTTCTTTGGATGAGAAGGCAAACCGCCTAGGGTCACACCTGGTTTCCTGCCCTCCCATGGCCCCAGAGCCCACCCTGAGGCGGTGGGAGTGGGTTGCCAGGTCTTTCTCCCAGCACCTGGTGTTCCCAGGTAGTCTCCCATCCAAGGACTAACCAGGCCTGACCCTGCTCAGCTTCTGAGATCAGGTGGGATCGGCTGCCAGGGTGCTATGGCTACAGATACATCCATCTATATATATAAATACACACACACACACACACACACACACACACACACACACACACACACACAGAGGACCTGGCAACCCACTCCCAAAAATCAACCCGACATTGGAAACCCTATGAACAGCAGAGAAGCACTGACAGTAGTGTTTCACCTGTTATACGTAGGGTTGCTATGAGTCTGTTAGAAATTGGACAACACCCAACAACAACTATATATATATGTGTATATATATACACACACACACATATATACATACACACACACACATATATATATACATATACACACACACACATATATACATACACACACACATATATATATATACATATATATACACACACACACGTACGTATGTATGTATGTATGTATGTATGTATGTATGTATAAAGTTGTTTTGACCAACAGATTTAGGGTCATTGCACAGTAAATGAATATCTTGTCACCACCAATAGATTGAGGGATAAATTGCTAGACATAAACGTCTACCGCGTCAATCTGCTCTGCCTGTCCCAGTTCTTTCTCTCCTTAGATGAATGACGTCTAACACAGGACTGGTGAGTAGTCACTGATTTAGTCCTCTGAGTAACATACATCTTCCGTATCACTAAACAGTTTCTGCGCGATATATTTACTGTGCTGCTCACCGAGTAGCAGGGGTGAGTGCTGAGGGGCAGCCCACCACACACAGCCTGAGTGTTCTCCGAGATGCTCTCTCGCATTGAAGAAAAACGGTGATAAATTGGATTGTTAATGCGTACAGAAGGAAGACTTGCTTTCAGTGCTGAGATGAACTCAGCCCTGAGCCCAGCCATTCCAATTAGTTAAACTCAATATATTTTTTAGGACTTTAAATGTGTCTACATTGAGTAAAAACTATATATTAATATAGATAGATAGATGGAGAGAGAGAGAGAGAGAGAGAGAGAGAGAGAGAGAGAGAGAGAGGGAGGGAGTTGTTGTCAGGTGCTATCAACTCGGGTCTGACTCACAGTGAGCCCAGCCCTCCCCGCATCACAGGTTTCCATTACCATCTGGAATCAGAGAAGCCGAGGGCCCCACAGCGCCCACGCCCCCAGCAGCCCCCAGCGGCCTCCGCTTTACCTTCCTGCACGCAGACGGGCCTGTCGCTGGGCACCCAGCCCAGGCTTCCATTGAAGTGCTTCATGCACAGCCGCTTGGTGGCGCCCTTCAGCTTGAACCCGTCCTGGCAGTGGAAGCGGGTCACCGAGCTCTCGAAGAAGACGCCCGTGCTGGGGGTCCTGAAGCCATTCTCGGGGACCCCTGGGTCTGCACACACGTGGAGGTCATCGAGCCCTGCAATGGCAGAGGGGAGAAGGCAGCCTGAGCCCGGTCTTCTCAGGCAGGCGGGGTCTTATTTCAGGCACCTGGGACCGCTCCGCCCCCCACCCCAAACCAAGAGCATCCACACCGCAGCGGGGGTTCACTGGCTCGCAGCAGCCAAGGTTAAGGAAGGGTCCCCCGGGTGCCGGATGCTCCTAATGCACCCTCAGAGTGAAGGACGGGGGATCGTCGGAACAGACTCCCCAGCACCCCCCCCCCCCCGGGGCACCCCGCTCCATTCTCTGCCCCACAGAACGTATCGTCCTTGGAACAAGGAGGAGTGAGGAATGGGGGAGCGGCGCCCCCAGGGTGAACAGCCCAACTTTAATAGTCCTGGATAATTATAATTATACCAATAATACCAAAGAATGGTAATAATTCGGATGGGCTAGAAAATTCAGGTAACATTACTGACAATCACTACAGGAAAAGTTTCAATCTTAAACATAATTGGGATCCAAGGATATACAGAAAAATATTCCCACAAAAAGACAAGCGAATGGAAGAGAGGTCTTTGGTGGGTGGGTGGCACGGGGGAGGAAGGGCACAAGAGGGCAAGGGGGAACTTATCCGTGCAATGGACAACAAAATGCATACATGGAAATGTCACAATGAAATGTATGTCAGAATGAATCACATTAAGGTGTACATTAAAATTTTTCCAACATACATATATAAAAAAGAACACATCCCCCTTGGCCAGGCACCCAGGACTGACATGGGCGATGCAATCCGGATGGCAGGCGCCGTGTCCGTTCCCTGCCCCCCGAATGGCACCCATCTCCACCCGACCCAGAGGGCAGTGCAGCGGCTCGTGGAGGGAGTCTCGGGTTTCCAGCTGTGGCATGGAGGTCAGATTCACGAGGTCCCCGCTCCTCTTTAACAGCCTGGGCTGCCCAAGGTCCTCGGCTGCAGGTGAGGCCCCACTGACTCTTCATTAGGCTGCGTGGGACTCACTCGCACCCCTCCCCTCCTGACCTCGTGACCCTGGATACCCGTCAGTGTCGCTGGGGGAGGTCAAGCTGCCCAGGGGTGCAGCCAGGCTCTGGGCCTGGAGGATGGGAACAGCTGGCAGGAGGAGGGGGTGTCCTTGACACTTGCGCTTAGTAATAGGAGAGAGGCTGGGGAGGAAGACAGGGAAATTAAGGGGACATGAGACGAGAGAAAGAGCTCTCCACTCCCCTGCCTCTGTTTTAAGCCTCTCACTGGAGGAGAGCCAAGAATTTTTTTTTTTTTTTTTTTTTTTTTTAGTACTGGGGGTTGAACCCAGGGCCTCACGCCTGCATGCTCTGCAAGTGCTGGACCACTGAGCTACACCCTCAGCCCATTTTTTAGTTTTTGAGACAGGGCCTCGCTAAGTTACGCAGACTGCCTCTGGTCTCGAACCTGCAATCCTCCTGCCTCTGCCTCCCAAGCCGCTAGGATTACAGGTGTGCGCCACCGCGGGGGTGCACACCTGGGATCCCAGAGACTCGGGAGGCAGAGGCAGGAGAGTCGAGAGTTCCAGGCCAGAGGCAGCCTGTGCAACTTAGCAAGAACTCATCTCAAAATAAAAAATATAAAAGGGGCTGAGGGTGCAGCTCATGGGTAGAGCACTTGCCTAGCATTGGAGATCCCGGGCTCAACCCTCCAGCACTGGAAAAAAAAAAAAAAAAGAACTGGTTGCCATTTTCTGAGAAATATCTCAAACGAAAGTACTAAAGCAGCTAATGAACCATGCTTAAAGTCAGAACCTGTCTTAAACCTTTGTGACCTTGACTTTTAACCTTATCCATCCTCTTTTCTCATCTGTCAACCTATATTACCAATGTCATAAGCCACCTCCACAACCTCACTTGCAAAGGAAATTCTTCAGATAAGAGAAAGAAGCAAACTAACTCATTTTCTTTTAAAGTTTTCCTAAGTTTTAAATTTACTTAATCTTTCGGCTTACACAGTTACAGATTATGTCACTGAACACTGTCACTTCAAAAGCCACAAAACCACACCTCTCTTGCACACACTGTGGTCAGAGAGAAACAGTCTCCGCTCTCATTCCCCTGGGTGGGATGCATGTGTCCATCACGGGGGCCAAGGAAGGGCAAGAGAAGTGTAGTGTAGCAGAGTCCTTAGGACAAGCAGACATGACCAGCCAGGAGGGAGGAAGGACACCAAGGGCACAGGTCAGAAGGCGCAGACTAGAGAAGATTCAGATGTAGGAAAATAAGAGGGCAGGGAGGCAGGGAGGCAGGGGCCGGGAGGCTGGGAGGCAGGAGTGGGAGGCAGGGGTGGAGGCTGGGGTGGAGGCTGGGGTGGAGGCAGGTTGGGAGCCGGGCTGCTGCAGGTGGCCTTGTGGAGGAGGCCAGGGAAGAGCTGGAGGCAGGTCCTGTGTCAGCTCAGGGTTTGGGGTGCAGGGTGCCGTGGTGGGCAGGACGAAGAGGTTTGAACAAGGATGTGATGAGGAAGAGACCTGGATTTAGAGGCCCCTCTCTGACAGCCGTGTGGAGGACGGGAATGTCTGAGAAGCCACCCCCAGGCGCTCCTCGGCCGCCTGCTGCACCCTAGGACTCTAGAGGCAGCGCTGTGAAAAGAAACCAACAGAACCCGGCTTTCCCGGGGTGGGGCGGGCCGGGGGCTGCACTTTCACAAGGCTCTCCAGAGTTCAAGGCCATGGCTGCCGCAAGGGGGGAACGGACGAGGCAGAAAGGAGGCAGAGCAGAAGGAGAGGTTCGAAGAGAGGGGAGGCCACAGTCACGAACCCTGGTGGCCAGCAGGATGGGGGACAGGCAGGTGGCAGCGCTTAGGTGGGGAGGCTGGAGTGTGGAGGCAGCCGGCGGAGAGAGGTGGGGAGCCAGGGTGGGTGCGGGGTGTCCAGTGCTGAGCTGGAGAAACAGCCGGAAGCTCCTTAGTGCCCTGAGCCACCCCCATGCCAGGTGGCTGCGGAGGCCGGGTGGGCACTCCTGGGACAGGGGAGGGTGAGGGCAGGGGCAGCTGGGGACACCAATGAGGGACACAGAGACTTGAGGGTTATCGTGCAGACTTCACTGGTGTCCATGACACGAGGGGAGGAGTCTCGGGGGGCGGGGCCAGGCAGCTGTCACGCTGCACCTACCGCTCAGCTAAGTGAAGGCCAACAGCAGCCACAGAACACTGAGGCCGTGGCCAGGCAGAGCTGCACCCAGGAGGAAGCCTGGCTGCTGGCGTCAGAGAGGGCCGGGCGGCACAGGTGGGGGTCCTTTCTCAGGATGGAACATGAGGAAGGAGCAGCGCCTGGACAAGGGTCACGGCAAGGTCTGTCCTGCTGTATTAGAACACCAGGACGGCTGGGCGCGATGGTGCACGCCTGTCACCTGGCGGCACGGGAGGTGGGAGCAGGAGGATCGCAGGTTCGGGGCCAGAGGCAGCCTGCGGAACTTAGCGAGACCCCGTCTCAAGATAAAAAAGGACAAAGGGGGCTGGGGGTGCAGCCCAGTGGTGGAGCACCTGTGAAGTGCACGTGAGGTCCTGGGTTCAACCCCAAAGTGCTGGAAAAGAAATACATTCCCCCAAAACAACCAGTAACAGAAAACGCTAGGATGAGGAGATCTGGGCTCGTCTACACAGTGGGAAAAAACCCTGGACATGGGAGAGGTTTCAGGTGAGGACAGGGGAGGGAGGCAGGTGTGGTCAGGCAGTCGCCTCCGTCCCTAGGGACCCAAACCCTGGCGGAGCGACTTACGGTCCAGTGAAAAGAAAGAGAGGGTGTGCAGGACTCTACGGAGGAAAGACGGCCCTCGGCATCCACCTCCTCCAGGACTCAGCAGAGCCGGCGCCTCCTCCAGGAGCATCGTCCCCCCACCAACCTGCGCAGGGTGAACGGAGGCGTCTCCTCCCCTCGGGAAGCCCTGGGCTCCCTCTCAGGGGTGATCCTCACTGACCCCCCATGCTGGGCCATCTGGCTTCTCCTCCGCTGGGCTGGGCACTCCAGGAGCAGGAGGCTAGACCCTGCCCATCCTCAGCCCACAGTGTGGGGTGCAGTGCACGGCGGCCACCCCACAGGCGCTGCTCACAGAGAGTGGGTGGAGGGCTGCAGGCAGGGTGGGCATGGGCGGGTGGATGGATGGGTGCGGAGGTGGGTGGATGGGTGGGGAGGTGAATGGGGAGCTAGGCGGAGGTGGGAAATGGGGGTACGGACGGACGGGATGGATGGGGATGGTGGGTGGATGGGCGGGTAAATGAGGGGGTGGGAAGGTAGGAGGACAGGTAGATGGATGAATGGGTGGGTGGGGGACAGATGGGTAGGTCACGGGGTGAGTGGGTGGGTAGATGAATGGGGAGGTAGGTGGGGAATGGGAAATGTCGGGTACGTGAAGGGGTAGGAAGGTGGGGGATGGGCAGATGGGTGAATGGGTGGATGGACAGATGGAATGGATGGGTGGGTGACAGGTGGATGGGCAGGTAGGTGAGGGGGTGGGAAGGGAGGGGGACAGGTGGATGAATGGGTGGATGGACAGATAGTTGGATGGCTGGGTGCTGGGCGGACAGGAGGGTAGGTGAATGGGGAGTTAGGTGGGGGGATGGGCAGATGGATGGACAGTGTTTGACAGGTGAAGGGACGGTGGAGCTGCGCGCCCTCTACTCTGCTGGCCCCGTAAAGCGCCCATCCTTTCCCCACTGCGCTGTACGGCCTGTGGCCCTGGTACTCCGAGAGGCTCGAGAGGCTGGTGTGCTCCAGACAGGAGCGGACGCCCTTTCTCCGCACCCTCCACCCTCCTCTCTTCCTCCTGAGTGGGCTGTACGCCTTGATTTTCTACAGCCTTCTCCCACCCCACAGTCGCACACACCTCAGCGCCCGGGCTCCCTCACCGACGTGGGAGCCAGGGCTTTGGCTGGGACATCCTCGCCTGCCACACACAGCTCACACTTCAGCCAGTCACCCCTGCTGACTCGAATCCCCTTGGCTCGTCACACCCCGTCCTTGGCCACAAAGCCGTTTGCTCTCAGAGAGGGACAGGTCATCCAGGGGCAGGTGAAAGACCCAGCCGAAGGATGATGGACTCCACCAGGAAACCCACTCCTTTGCCTGGTTTTGTTTTGTTTTGCAGCGCTGGGCGAGTGAACCAGGGCCTGGCACATCCTAGACAAGCGCTCAGCCACTGAGCTGCACCCCCAGCCCATCCTTTTATTTACCTTATTTTATTTATTTATTTATTTATTTATTTATTTATTTATTTATTTATTTATTTGCAGTACTGGGGGTTGAACCCAGGGCCTCGCGCCTGCATGCTCTGCAAGTGCTAGACCACTGAGCTGAACCCTCAGCTGATTTTTTTACTTTTTGAGACTGGGTCTCGCTAAGTTACGCAGACTGCCTCTGGTCTTGAACTTGCGATCCTCCTTCCTCTGCCTCCCGGGCAGTTGCCAGGATGACAGGCGTGTGCCACTGACCCCCAGCTCAGGAAAGGAACTCTTGCACTGGTAAGGAAATGATGCGAACTTCATGGAGATCACGAGGTGGGAGGTGTACGAATCCGATTCGGATGGGTCTTCCTTTCCTTCAAGAGCACCCCACCTACTTCCTGGGCTCACGCTCACCCGCAGCTACCACGACAGGGTTTCCAAGCCAGGGCCGGGCTGATGACCGGGAGGCTGCTGGCCACGGGTCCAGCCACTGGCACAGAAGTGGGAACGAGACCACGTAGTGAGAAGAGAGCCATCAGGAGATAGGGCGGTCCATGCAGAAAAGACTCTGCATCGTGGACGACCCCGCACTGAGCAAGACGGTAATTTCCCAGGGCTGCCGGAGCTGAGATTCCACTTTCCAAATTACCTCCTAGAGGAGCGATTCCCAGCCAGGGCCGTTTTTCTGTGGAGCTTTCTGTTAGCATCCTTGGTAATGACCATGATCAGCCCCATGCGATCACATGGGCATTAAGTGGGCTGGCGTAGGCGCCACCAAAGAGCAGTGCAAATAACTCGTGTGCAGGCCCCTCAAATAACCCTGCGCTGAGAACCTGTGCTCTCAACGCCCAGCCCGTTCCCCTGCCTTCTTCAAATGCTGCCTCTGCTTTGGAGCTAAGGAGCCACAGCTGGAGAGGAGGAGAGCACAGTGTGCCCCCCGACACCTCAGTTCTGGGCAGGAAGGGTGGGGAGGGCACGCCCCATCACACTCAGTCCCCAGTGTGCCATCCCAGGCAGGTCCTCCGACACTCAGTGAGAGTGCTCATGGATGTGCCAAGTGATGCCCTTTGGGATGGTTAATCTTGTATCACCTTGACCGGGTGGCGGGTGCCCAGATGTTGGTTACACATAATTCTGGGTGTATCTGTGAGGTGCTTCTGGATGAGGGCAACCTTGTTGTTGTTAGGTGCAATTGAATCAGGTCCAACTCATAGTGACCCGATGTACAACAGGATGAAACACTATCGACACTGTGCCATGCCTGGCACTATGTCAGTGCTTCTTTGCTATTCATAGGGTTTTCAATGGCTGACCATTTAAGGATTGTTTTGGGGGTGTACTGACCTGAAATCCACCTTAGGCACCATAAAAGCAGAGTGTCCTCCCTAGTGTGGGTGGGCCTCACCTGATGAGTGGAGGCCAGCCTATAATGAAAGGCTGAGCAGGGAAGAATCCTCTGTCTCTACCTGACGGTCTTCAAACTAGGACACAGGTCGTCGGCCTTGAGACTCAGACTCCGATGAGACCTTGCACCGTTGGTACCCAGGGGTCTCAGGCCTTCAGACTTGGACTGCAGCTATTCCAAAGTTCCCCTGGGTCTCCAGGAGATACAGATGGTGGAAAGGTAGACAGACAGACCAACAGACAGACAGAGATACAGAGACATGTCTTCCTGTTGGTTCTTTCTGGTGAATCCAGACCTGTAGTCTTCCTGTTGGTATCTGGGTGCTTAAAACAGTGAAGGAGACAAACGCAGACTGTCCCCCCTCTGGCGAATGCCTTCTCTCCGGATCTCTGAGCTCAGGTAAGAGGCTTGTCAGTGGGAGCAGCACCTGGGGCTGGGGTCTGGCCACCCGCAGGGGTCTGGTGCCCATCAGACTGGCTACTGTCTTGGCCAGCGTCTCTCTCTCTCTCGGGTACCAGCATCACCGTCCCTGGCACTCATTTTCCTGCACAGTGTTGCAGCCCTGGACCAAGTCAAGGGCAAAGCTGTAACCTGGACTCTGGTTCTCCGTGGAGGCGAAGACCCCTCGTTTTCTTTTCTCTGATCCGAAGTCTGGGCAAGGATCAGGGTTGGGAGTGGTTCCCCCTCCGTGCAGAGACCACTATCCAGCGACGAGGTCCTGACACCTGTGGCGTGGCTACTTCGGAGTCTCCGGAAACCTGCCCGGCATCCTCGCTGTGAGCAACCGAAGAAGGCTCTGCAAAGATTCGCAGGAATGGAAGAGGTGTGCAAGGCAATCTTCTGGGCTATTAGGACTGGAAAGTCAATTCTAGAAAGGAAGAGTGGATCAAACTCGGCCAAATCAATTCAGGACTAGCGCTGCGTTTCCATTTCTCTATAAACTGTACTCTGAGTCTCTGGGGGGAGAAACCAGACATAAACCCAGAAACTGATTTTGCGGGCAATTCCTCAGCGAGAGGGGCTGGGGGCTCATGAGACAGGGGCATCCTGCAAAAGTTAAACGGAGTCTTTGTGGAGATCAAATGGAATCAAGAGCTACCTCCAAGTCTCACCTGCAGCGACAAAGGACGAATGCAGAATCCCACAGCTGGCGTCAAAGTCTCCACGAGGTCATTCACTGGTCTGACTCCTCTGGCTGGGGAGGTTAAAGGTTTTGTGCAATCACCCTAAAGGCTAATGGCAGAGCTGGGGCGGAAATCTGGTTCTTCTGCCTCATGGTCCAGAGCACTTGGCACTGCCAATGTTGTCTCCACTCAGCCTTTTCCCATCACGCTTCAGTTTGTGGAGGATTCAGAACCTCGCGATGCTGTCAATCAACACGTCTGGGTCCCAGCACCTGCCAAAGCAGGACTGTGCAAGGACAAAGGCTGAGATGTTTGATGACACCCACAAAAGAGTCCCGATGGTCCCCTCAAAGAGGACACCCCTGCACACCACCTCAGCACCGTGAGGCCGGAGAACCGGACCTGCTCCCTAAAACATCCACGAATCCTGGTCTGTGTCCAGCACACTGGGCCTGTCGCACGTTTGCGGGGATGGAAGATGTTCTCGGGGAGCACACAAGCTGTAGCCAGACATTGGTTGCATGAGACAGGGGAGCCCCACAGACAGAGGTGCACGTTGCCTCCCGCCACAGTCCAAGAGAAAAGAAAAAGATGGGGCGGGCTCAAGAACACCTCTCTGGCCACTGAAGGGCCCCTCCACTGATCCAGACATTCTGAGTCCAGCTTCCCGTGGGCTCACGTCTGTGATGCAGATGAAATTTCTTTTCTTTCTCTTTCTCTTTTTCTTTTTTTTTTTTTTTTTTTTTTTTTTTGCGGTACTGGGGGTTGAACCCAGGGCCTTGCACCTGCATGCTGTGCAAGTGCTGGACCACTGAGCTGCATCCCTAGCCCTTTTTTTTTTTTGTTTACTTTTTGAGACAGGGTCTCACTAAGTTACGCAGACTTCCTCTGGTCTGGAACTTGCGATCCTCCTGCCTCCGACTCCCGAGTCGCTGGGCTGACAGACGTGCGCTACCGCGCCCAGCCAGATGAAATTTCTTTTAAGCTATCCACTGAGTAAACCATCTCTGTGCTTCAAGACGCCTATTTACCAGGGAGGGAACCCTGCACCCTGTTAGAGAAACACCGTCAAAAAGCTGTTCCCATGTCTACAGACCACAAGGTCCGTCACTGGGCCTTGATGAGTAGACGAGTCACTCTGTGCTAAGGGTCTGTGGGTGATGGGTCTGAGAGCGGCCTCCTCACTTCGAGTTCCCTTCGCTCCCATCACCTCCAGCCCCTCACTTAGCCTTGCTTTACTATGTGAGCATGTATACTGACATCCTGTCTCCTCCAGGGTAAGATAAATCCACAGAAACTATCTGAGCTGGTTCTGTATATTAAACATGGCATCAGCAACGATAAGAAGAGAGATGGGTGCTGTGAAAGAAATCATATCAAATTAAAGCTATTGAGCACATAAACCAAGTCTCTAACATTGATGCCACAAAAACACAATACGCCTGGGTGTTGGTGGTCTCATGAGACCAGAGCACCTGCCGTCACAGTTTCCAGCCACCCCGCAGCCCGCAGGACACCTGGGCTGCCTGCCCCTTCCCTGCCCGCCAGCCCAGCAGAAGGTCCCAGCATCATCTGAAGGGCGTCCGCACTGATGGCAGCGGGAGACTCCTCCTGGGTCAGGGTCAACAGGACCTCATCTGCTCTGAACCCATGTCAGGGCCACATGTGTGCGGACTGCCTTTGCTAGTGACAGATAGTCACGCGGCTACCAAACAGCTTCCAGATCGTGCCAGAACACCGATGACAAACTGGACCCCAAGAAGCCTATGGAGGCCCTAAATCCTGTAAGCCTGCAGTGGTAGCCCTGTGGCATCCGATCCCGTCAGATCTCGGAAGCTAAGCAGGGTCGGGCCTGGTTAGTACCTGGATGGGAGACCGCCTGGGAACACCAGGTGCTGTAGGCTTGGGAGAAGGACCTGGCAGCCCCCTCCCAAAAATCAATCTGCCATGGAAAACCCTATGAACAGCAGAGAAGCACTGACAATAGTGTTTCCCCTGTTGTACAGAGGGTCGCTATGAGTAGGATACCGACTCGACAGCACCTAACAACAACAACAAATCCTGTAAAAATGGAACACAGGCCAGGCCCACTCAGAGCAGAGGGGAGACAGCGTAGGCCACAGAAGAGGAGGCGGCCCTGGGGCCAGTGTGCGGTGGAAATCCTCAGGAGACACGGGCACGCCATTAAAACCGCAACCAAAATCACTGGGAGAATATGATTTGCTTTCTAATAATTCTTTAGAAGACACATTTCCGTAGCAAGATCACTGAGGGTTTCTTGGCCCTCTGGCTTTCAGCACAGACAATCTGCACGTTTCGCAGAACCTCAGCTTTGCTTTTAAGAAGAAAAGGGAAGACGGGAAACAGGGCATTTTGGAGAAGTGGTGATGAGGAAAGAGAAATTATCATCTGTTTATCCTTTTACTGTCAACAAGCAGTACTGCGTACTTCAAGAAAAAGAGCTGACCAGCAGTCATTCAACAAATAGCAGAAACCAGGACCCCCGGAAGACAGCTCCCATCAGGATGTTCAGTAGTTGGCTTTTTTTTTTTGGTTTATTTTGTTTTGGGTTTGTACTTTTTTCTCCCTTTATTGGTAAATGTTGGTGGGATACAGAGTAATACAGCATTGGCTTTTTCCATTATGCAAGTATTGCATCCCTTTTGTTACAGTTTCATCAACTTACAAGGTTTATGGAACCTTTTGACTCATATGTAGTAAAGCTCATATGCGTATTTGGGCTACGTTCCCCTATCTTCCCATGCACGCATGAAGCTGCACCATTTACGTTGAGACCGTCCTCTCCCCCTTCATCCCTCTACATCGACTCTCCTCCCCAGCCCACCTTCCGCAATCTTCACTTCCCTCTGCTACTTCCCTCCCTCCTTCTTCCTATTCTTTACTGGTTTGTATTTTTAAGGCAGAGTCTGGGCCTCAGCTCACAATCCTCCTGCCTCAGCCTCCTAAGTGCTGGGATGACAGGGGCTTGCCACCACCCCCAGCTTTGGTCAGTAGTTTTTTATCTGCAAGTTGTGACCTCACAGTACATCTTGAAATCAATGTTAAAGGTCATCCACCAGCACTCTGGGAAGGAAGTGAAGGAGAAAGGAGAGGGCAGAGCACAGCCCACACAGTAGGAGTGGGTCTTTCCAGGTGGTTTCCTGCTGCATCTGTGCACACATGCTTGTTTGTAATATAAACTATGTTTCTTCCGTGGGTCACAGTTGAAAAGGTTTGACAAATGTTGCTTTCAGTATCTTCCACTCTGTCCCGACATTTGAAAACATATTTATTTGAAATAAGGCAGCTGGTGCCGAAGGGCACAGGTTCTGGAGTGACACTGTGTTTTGAATCCCAGCCCTGATTTTCTAGCTGTGTGCCCTAGGTTAGTTACTTAACCTCTCTGTGTTAGGCTTCTTTATACATAAAGTGCATACTGTAAGAATAGTAACTCCTTACAGTTGTTGTTGTTGTTAGGTGCCGTCGAGTCAGTATCCAACTCATAGCAACCCTCATAGGGTTTTCAATGGCAGACTGTTTCGGGATTGCCTTGGGAGTGGATTGCCAGGTCCTTCTCCCATTTTTGCGGTGCTGGGAATTGAACTCGGGACCTCAGAGACTGCAGCGCAGCGCTCTACCAACTGAGCTAAATTCCAGCCCCAACTCCTTACAGGGCTACTATGAAATTTAAGTGAGATATGATCCCATGTAAAGCAGTGAGGGGCAGGGGGCAAGAATACGATCAACGTGTTCACACTGTTAGGTTATTAATATTCAACCAGTTCCCTAAATAATAAAAACATGTCACTTCATACAGAGGCAACCACCTCATTTCCCAGAGCCACCTTAGTTTCTGAAAACATTCAAGCCTATCCTTTCCTCCCACTGGGTCCTAGAATTAAATGTTTTGGAAAACGATGACTGAATTTAGGAATAGCACACTTAAGATTCCTTCTTTTGGCCAAACTGTTAAGCCACGAAGCAGCCCATGGTGGCACGCGAACCTGTAGAGAGCTGAACTCTGAATTTTCTAAAATCCCAGCTTGCTGGCAGACCCCAGGGCCAGGGGCTTTCAGCACCCACAGCACTGCCCTCTGTCCCAGGAGACAGCAGCCAGCTCCAGGCAGAAGCCTGTGGGTGGCTGCTCTTGCGGTGAGCAGTCAGGCTGTACGGCACCCCCTGTCACAGGCACCAGGATGTGTGAATGTTGCTGGGCATCACGTTGTCAAACCAAACCCCAAAGCAAACCAAACCAAACCACAGAAACACTAAGGATTCCACCATTTATGAAGAAAGAGCTCCGCGCAGAAGAAGAGGTTTAAAACAAATGTTCCAATAAGGGACCACACACAAAAATGTAACAACAAAGTCAATCAAAGGAAACAAATTTCAACAAAGGATATCGAGGGTTCTTAAATTACTTTTCTTGTTTGTGAACTTGGAGCTATGCCATTCCTTAACTCAGTGCCTTTTTTTTTTTTTTTTTGCCTGGATTGAACCCAGGGCCTCGCTCCTGCATGCTCTGTAAGGGCTGGACCACTGCGCTGCACTCCCAGCCCATTTTTTTACTTTTTTTGAGACAAGGTCTTGCTAAATGACGCAGACTGCCTCTGGTCTCGAACTTGCCAACCTCCTGCCTCCGCCTCCTGAGCCGCTGGGATGACAGGCGTGCGCCACCACACCTGGCTCAGCTAATTCAGTACATTTTCAGTTACCTATTTAAGAAATATGTGGGAAGGAAGAAAGCAGAAACTGATTGCTATGGCCATTTACGAGGCTAGGCAGACTGGCCCAAAGCAGTATCCCGTGGGAAAGAGAGCAAAGAAACACTAGAAAGCCAGACTGGGCTTTGTTGTTGTTGTTGTTGTTAGGTGCCATCGAGTCGGTATCCGACTCATAGCGACCCTCATAGGGTTTTCAATGGCTGACTGTTTCAGGATTGCCTTGGGAGTGGATTGCCAGGCCCTTCTCCCATTTTTGTGGTGCTGGGAATTGAACTTGGGACCTCAGAGACTGCAGCACAGCACTCTACCAGCTGAGCTAAATGCCAGCCCCAGACTGGGCTAGTTCCTATGATATTCCTTCTGCCATCCCAATAGCTGGATATGCCATTGATTATAGTAAATTTACACTAACGAGACACCACTTAAACCTCATTTTCTGAAGCTACCGCCCTGAATGGAGAGATGCAGAATTCATCCACTCGGGCTGAAAGCTCAGTATCTGGACACATTTCTCAGAAACAACACGGAACACTGCCCCCATGGCATTCAATATAATGTCAGCTCTGAATATTTGGATGCTAATCAAGTCAGGTAACTCTTCCCCGGAAACAGAATGTTTTGATGTCTCAAGAACTATCCAGAGATGAATACAAAGTTGGCTTGTCTGAGCCAGTGTAAACGTCGCAAAAAGAAGTCTTAATGGCATCATTTAGACTTGATTAAAATGGATAAAGACCACAGATGTGGAAGTCAAAGCAGGCGCCACACGATGCCAGAACAGATATTTTCCCCCTCTTGATTTAATTCACTTTGATTACCCAATTATTCTTAAATCCTTTCACTCAGCTTCAGCTCCAATGAAACGGATAACAATGCTAACTCATAATGTGATTTTCCCTGCAGTCTCGTGATACGGTTCCATAAAAGCACGGCCAGCAACACAACAAAACCACTCAGACTGTGGTGGTCGTAACAGAAAGACAATCGAACTTCATCTGTCTGAAACAAAGCACACAGAGAACCAGCCGCTCGGAGGAAAAATCGGAGATTCCTTGCACCTTCAGAACGTGGTGGCAGGGAAATCCTGCAGTTGACGTACATTTTAGGACTCTCAATTATCCAAACATTTGAATGAGACATGGGCGTTTTAAAAAGAAAAAAGAAAAAGCAGAGCCAGGCTCGGTGGCACACGCCTGTAATCCTAACGACTCGGGAGGCAGAGGCAGGAGGATCGCAAGTTCGAGACCAGAGGCAGCCTGCATAACTTAGCGAGACCCTGTCTCAAAACATGAAAAACTGGGCTGGGGGTGCAGCTCAGTGGTCCAGCATTTGCAAAGCATGCAAGCTCGAGTCCCTGGGCTCAACCCTCAGTATTGGAAAACAACAACAAAAATTAAAAACAACAACAACAAAAAAAAACCAGATATGTCTCTTTTCTAAAATGAATCCTTATTGAGTACAACAAAGGCTGCCTGACAAGTGAGCTCTGTGATGCTGAACAAGCAACTTGATCTTTCTGAGTTTTAATATCTTATTACTAAATGAGGCAAGAATTTTGGTTCTCCGGTCTTTTCTACTTCTAGATTCCATATTTTCTAGTCTCTTCTTGATAAGAATTGGTAACACTCTCCCAGAGAATTAACCTTTAGACTGAAGCAGACAGAAGATACTTCATGTTGTTGTTGTTGTTAGGTGCCAGCAAGTTGGTGTCCAACTCATAGTGACCCTATGTACAACAGGCAAAACACTATTGTCAGTGCTCCTCTGCTTTCAATGCTGTTCATAGGGTTTTCAATGGCTGATTGTTTTTTGGGCGTGGGTTGCTGGGTCCTTTTCCCAAGCCTATAGTACCTGGTGTTCCCAGGTGGTCTCCCATCCAAGTACTAACCAGGCCAACCCTGCTTAGCTTCCAAGATCTGAAGGGATCGGATGCCACAGTGGTACAGCTGCAGGCAATACTTCATGAGTAGTTAAAAAAAAAAAGTTTCTAGGATGCCTGTGGCTTATTGTTTAAAGAAAAAATAAGATTTCCTTTCTTTTCTGTGAGTAACATCTTTCTGGCAACAGTAAGTACATTTTGCATGTGTACACAGCTTCACTGTTTACAAAGCCTTTCACACCATCTCATTCCCTCCCTATAGCACCCCCAGGAGATCATTGTGACCGTTTGATAGGATTCGTTCTCATGGTCACTGGGAAAATCCAACTGTTAACAGTAACAACTTTCAAGCCATCCTTTTTAGCAGCAATGCACATCTCCCCATCCCTCTCCTTGACTGTTCATTCACAAACTAGAGTCCAGGTCGCAGGTGAGGTTTCTAATCGCTACGTTCTCAAGTGCCCTTGGGACTCTGGTATGAGGTGTCAGTTTTCCAGCACTGTGACAAATATCTGAGCTAACGCACTGATATGGAGAAAAGGATGATTTTGTTTGGCTCACTGTTTCGGAGGCTCCAATCCGTGGTCGGCCGGCCTCATTGCTCTGGGCTGAGGCAGCACATCACGGTGCAGAGCATGTGTAAGTGTCGTAGCTTGAACATAAAATGTCCCCCAAAGGTCATGTGCTGTGATGTTTGGTCCCCAGCTGGTGGCGCTGTTTGTGGAGGTCTTAGGACTCGGCTTTGAGGACGTGGTCTGTGGGGGCGGCCTCTGGGAGTTTTTTATGTGGACCCGTGGTTTTGGGAGGCTCACCTGCCTCCTCACCTTCATGCTGTGAGGTCATCTGCTATAGACCCAGCAGCCTGCCCGCCACCACACCTCACCGCCATCACGGTCGGATCCTCTAACCAAGAGCTCCCGATAAACCTTTTTCCTCCCTACGGTTGCTTCTGCGACAGTGACCAACAGCTGACAAATTTGGGGGGGACAAAGCTGCTCCCTTCAGGAAGTGAGGAAGGGGCTGGGTCCCAATGCCTTCATCAAAGGCACCCCCGAAATGTCCTAACTTCTCCCACTAGGTCCAGCCTCTTGACAGTTCTGCATCTCAGTGGTGCCATGGGCTGGGCACAAAGCTCCAGGGCACATGTGCCCTGGGAGGACACCCAACACCCAAACTGGAGCTGGCTGTGAAATAAGAGATAGAGAAGAAACTGCTGCCAACTTGGGGTGGTATGCGCAAGGCAACAGTCCTCTGTCACAGTGCGGGGACCCTGGATGGGCTGACCTCAGCGCACACCCACCAAGCTCCAAGATTACGACTCTGGGTTTTGCTGTCCCTTTATTTTAAGATGATTGCCTGCTTCCATTACCTATATAAATTTATATATAAATTTACAAAAAATATATATAATATATATATATAATATAAATTTTATAAATATATATAAATTTATATATAAATACTAATATATTATATACTATAATTATATAATTATATATTTATATAATTATATATAATATATTATATATTATATATAAAATATATATAGCATATAAATATATAATTATATATATTTTATATATAATTATATAATTATATATTATATAAAGATATATATAAATTTTATAAATTTATAAAATTTATAAAAACTTGCCTAGATGTTCCAGTACCCACTGGTCCCCATGACTTGAATGGCTTTGGTTGAAGGGACAATTACTGAGATGCTGTTCCTGACTGAGGAGTAATATGTGTGCTGGCAGATCCTTTATCTCAGTGTGGTGGGGTAATTTACTCACATAATAGTTGTTTTAAACACCATCTTTTACCATCTATGTCCCTTTTGAGACCATTTAAGTCAAATGGGTTCTTTATAAAATGTTTCTGAAAACTACAAAATCACAGGTAAGCGTACATAAGCAGAAAGTTTTTATAGGAATGAGAGAAAGTTATAACTGGAAGGAATCTTAGAACTCACCTAAATAATTTCCCTGTTTCATATATAGTGTGTTGCTGTTAGGTGCCCTCAAGTCGGTGTCTGACTCATAGTGACCCTATGTACAACAGGCGAAACACTATTGTCAGTGCTTCTCTGCTATTCATAGGGTTTTCAATGGCTGATTTACTTTTGGGAGGGGTTGCCGGGTCCTTCCCCCAAGCCTACAGCACCTGGTGTTCCCAGGTGGTCTCCCATCCAAGTATTAAGGAGATCTAATCCTGCTTAGCTTCTGAGACCTAATGGGATTGGATGCCACAGTGCTATGGCTGCAGGCTGTTTTATATACATACGTGAGAAAATTGAAGCCAAAAACCAGCAAATGACTGTGTAAACTTGAAATGCTAATAGGAATACCTAGAGCAGGAAAGATGGTAGGCACTTATGCCCCTGATCCATAAAGCCTGCTACCCCTCCAGTTTCCTCCTCCCTCACTAACAATGAATGACATGTGCCCGTCCCTTATCCCCCTACCTATCACAAGGGAAACACGTGCCAGGTTCAGGATAGTGCCAGGGCGTCTCCAGAGACAAACTGGCCACTGACTGTATGTTATCATACGTGAGAAAGTCACCTTAAACCATGAAGAAGACATTTCCAAAGAAGATGCCAGGCTTGTGACTAATGAGCCCCAGATAAGACACCTGTTCTCTTTTGTGTTTGTTGTTGTTAGGTGCTGTCAAGTTGTGTCTGACTCATAGCGACCCTTGTAGCATTTTCAGTGGCTGATTGTTTTGGGATTGCCTCGGGAGTGGATTGCCACGTCCTTCTCCCGTTTTTCCAGTGGTGGGAATCAAACTACAGACCTCAGACACGGTAGAGCAGCGCTCTACCAACTGAGCTAACTCCCAGCCTCTCTGTTGGTGGGAAGCCTAAATTTCCCCAAACTAGGGCTATTCCGCAATCCCTTTTCTCTCCAGCTAAAACTGCCTGAGAGTTTGGACTCAGCCTTGGTTTTTATTTCTAGGATCAGCGGGATGGGCTCCAGGGCATCTGCTACCAAGTTCACGCAGCTCTGATGGACGAGCCACAGCAGGGACCATGGGGCCGGGGCCAGGCTCCTAATCCAGGTTCACCTCTACTCTGAGGGCACAGAAGGGACGCGGCGAGGGGCCACTAGGCTTTGCCTGCTGCTGGAATGGCACCTTGGCCGGAGGACGCACACCGTGGACCACGGCCCAAATGTGCCTCCAGGAATACGTACAGGGTCTTGAGATTGAAACGAGGGCCTCTAAATAAGGGCGAAATAGAATGGATTTCCTTATAAGGACAGCTGTAGGAACTCATTCAGACAGACTGTAGACAGCATGCAATTCTCTTCTGACGACAAAAATCTGAGAGAATAGTATTCTTCGGGTGCATTAAAAGGATTGTTTTTCTTCCTCTTCCAACAAGCCGTCTCAAGGCACCACAGGGTAAGAAAAAATTTTTTAAAAAATTAAAAAAAATAATCTCATTGCTACAGAACCACAGGGCTTCAAGGTAAAAATCAAGATCAGGAGGTATGTGACACCCAGACTGTCCCCAGCCACCCTGAAGGTCTCTGCCACCAGTCCATGCAGATCAGCCCCGTTTTTCGAATGCCTGAAGAGATCTTGCTGTGCACCCTGCACTGGGCCAGCTCCCTATTGATGGTAGCCATCTTTGTTAGAAGGCAGATTTGGCATCAGATCCCATCAGATCTCAGAAGCTAAGCAGGGTCAGGCCTGGTTTAGTACTTGGTTGGGAGACTGCCTGGGAACCCCAGGTGCTGTAGACTTGGGAGAAGGACCTGGCGACCCACTCCCAAAAAAAGAATCCACCATTGAAAACCCTATGAACAGCAGAGAAGCACTGACAATAGTGTTTCGCCTGTTGTACATAGGGTCACTATGAGTTGGATGCCAACTCGACGGCACCTAACAATAACAGCAACAAGAAGGGGGAAGCAGCAGTGGCCAGGGAGGGGGCGGCTGGAGGGGGACAGCAGGACCTGCAAGGCGTCTACTCCTGGGCTACAGGCTGGGCTTGGTGTGGTGCTTGGACTGGGGCAGGGGCTCCGGGACGAGGACTGAGTGCTGGCTGGAGTGCATTCATTTAGAGAAACCCAGCACTGTCACAGTGCTTGCCTCATGTGCACCACTCAGAGCCCCATTCCTGGCATGGAAGTGTGGCGTAAATGGGGGGCAGACCCTGGCAGCGGCTGGTCTGGAATCCCAGAGGCCCAGACAGGACTCCTGCCCGAGGATCAGATGTGTCCTGCCAAAGGACCTGTCCTTCTGGATGACTTCTGGTGCATCTCGGACTAACGGACAGTTGGCTCACCTTATTTTGTTGCTGTTGTTGTTAGGTGCCGTCGAGTCGGTGTCTGACTCATAGCAACCTTATGTGCAACAGGTGAAACACTATTGTCAGTGCCTCTCTGCTGTTCATAGTGTTTTCCATGGCTGATTGATTTTTGGGAGTGGATTGCCGGGTCCCTCTCCCAAGCCTACAGCACCTGGTGTTCCCAGGCGGTCTCCCATCCAAGGACTAACCAGGCCCGACCCTGCTTAGCTTCCGAGATCTGATGGGATCACACGCCACAGGGCTACGGCTGCAGGCTCACCTTATTTTAGCATTCACAAAACGTGGATAGTGCGGTCCCTCACGGTGATGTGTATTGCCCAGACAGGGCCACATCGCCTCCTGTGCTGAAGCTGGCACCTGGTTCACGTGAGAGCTCTGGGTCGTGGCCGGACAGAGCGAGGCAGGCCTGGTCTGACAGTGGGCGTGGTCTGTGGCTCGCTGGGGATTGGCCGGAGTCAGACACTCCTGAGCGCAGGTCCTAGAAGGCTGCCCGGGTCATTTTTACTGAGTCCCACGGTCCTGCAAAACCCGCCCTCTCCTTAGGCTGAACTCAGAGGACCTTCACAGATCGGTAAACGTGGACCTGGCTCTCTGAAGCCCAGCGCCGGGCTTCTCACATACGCCTAGCTGACACTCAGCAAGGGGCTGGATTCCCTGCCATTTTTCACTGGAAACCCTTGTATAAAATTCCATAGCACCCCGATTCCCAAATATGTTGGCCTGACCGCCCTTTCTCAGGAGCACCTGTACGTCAGGGACCTGCCCTAAGTAACGGCTAATGGGCC
Source organism: Pedetes capensis (assembly GCA_007922755.1). Taxonomy (NCBI): domain Eukaryota; kingdom Metazoa; phylum Chordata; class Mammalia; order Rodentia; family Pedetidae; genus Pedetes; species Pedetes capensis. The sequence continues at coordinate 72,492 of VMDO01000269.1, read as the reverse complement.
AATCACAGGACAAAATGCTCTGAAATGAGCAGGTTATCCTCCTGAAGATCGTCTAGTCATTCAGGGTTAATGACTGTGGGACATTTCCTTACATGGATATTAACTTAAAAAGCCCACAACACTATGTATATAGCAGAATTCTTTTAATGTGGGAAAATGATGCACGTGCGTGAACAGAAATATTCTGAATATAGTCACTGCATTATTTGGAATTGAGGTTCATGGGTGATTTATATATTCTTCTTTATACATTTCTGAGTTTTCCAAATTTTTTACAATGAGCACTTATAATCAAGAGAGAAATGTTATTTTTTAATAAACTCTGTTAGCATTCCCCCAGGCCGGGATTTAGCTCAGTTAGTAGAGCACTGCCCTGCAGTCTCTGAGGTCCCGAGTTCGATTCCCAGCACTGCAAAAAATGGGAGAAGGACGTGGCAATCCACTCCCGAGTCAATCCCGAAACAATCAGCCATTGAAAACCCTATGAGGGTTGCTAAGAGCTGGACACAAATCAGTGGCACCTAACAACAACAATTAGCGCCTCCCACGTGTCTGTCAGCTTATTGTACCACGTGTGTCTTGGGTGTTGCTGTGATGATGAAAGCCATGCCACAGGTATCTCAGATACCAGCAGAGCCACCCACGGTGGACAGGTTTCAGGTGAGCTTCCAGACTAAGACGAGGGAGAAGGACCCAGCAGCTCACTCCCAAAATAATTAGGCACCGAAAACCCTATGAATAGCAGAGAAGCATTGTCAGATATAGTGCTGGAAAATGAGCCTCCTAGGCTGGAAGGGATTCATGAAATGCCTGGAGAAGAGTTGTCTCCTCAAAGTAGAGTTGATTTTCATGACAGGAATGGAGTAAAGCCCCTGGGTCCTCCATTTGCTGATGCAGCATGACTCAAAATGAGAAGAAAAACAGTGGCTGCAACAGTGGGCTCAAACATAAAAAGAACATATATATGGCAGTGTTGGGTAGTGTTTCATTCTGTTATACATAGGTTTACCGTAGGTCAAATCTGAATCAAGGGCACCTAGCAACAACAACTAGCAGCACAGGACTCCTAAACTGGAGATGTTGAGAAATGACAGTACAGACACAGTTTCCAAGGCTCAAAATAAGACGAAGCAAGTCTGGTTCCTCTAGAGGTGCGTGGCCTAGAGGACTATCTCTGCTCAGTGGCTATTAAGTTCCGGAGGTGCCTGCAAATAACGTTGTTGTTGTTGTTAGGTGCTGTCTAGCTGGGTCCAATTCACAGCAACCAACCCTCATAGGGTTTTCCATGGCTGATTGTCTTCAGATTGTTTCGGGAGTGGATTGCCAGGTCTTTCTCCCATTTTTTTTGCAGTGCTGGGAATCGAACTCAGGACCTCAGAGACTGCAGGGCTGTGCTCTACTGAGCAAAAGCCCCAGAGCAAATAACATAATATCCCTTAAGTAATTCCCCTAAATCATCGCCCTGCCTGGGGGTGGCCTGCCTCTGAGCCGCTGGGCTCTGAACATCTGCGGCCACGGTGGAAAGGCTGGGCACCCGGCGGTCGCTGCTGGTGCCTTATGGCCCTCCTCCCCACAGGGTCCCTGCACACTGAGAATAGATGGGCCCAGCAGGTCCGGGAGCCTCGGAGAGAGACAGCACAGGTGGAGGCTGAGGACAGAGAGGTGAAGGATCGGGATGGATAATGAATCACTGCATCCTGTCTGAAGCCACTAAATTTACAAAATACTGTGTTAGGAATATGCTGTCTGTGGAGTAGTGGGATCTCTAAGAATGGAGGTGAATGAGAAATGAAACACCTCCGCTTCCCTAAACCACTACCCTTCTATCTGATCACTGCCTGCCTGGAGATCAGAAGGAGACACTGCAAATGCCAGCCATGTCCTCCTGGCAGCCTGGGCTGCGGCGGAGCAGCTTCATTTCGGGGAAAATACAGAAACCAAACCACAGTTGGGGCTGGGATTTAGCTCAGTTGGTAGAGCGCTGTACTGCAGTCTCTGAGGCCCCGAGTTCAATTCCCAGCACCGCAAAAATGGGAGAAGGGCCTGGCAATCCACTCCCAAGGCAATCCCGAAACAGTCAGCCATTGAAAACCCTACGAGGGTCGCTATGAATCGGATGCTGACTCGATGGCACACAACAACAACAACAACAAACCACAGTCGCTAAACGGGACCGAAGCACTGGCCCTTTGTTGCTGTAGATTTCTATCCTAATTTAGAGTCCAAATGGCATATTTCAGTACTGATGGAGGCAGGGGGTGTTTGTGAGCAAATAGGGAATAAATTAAACTAAGACGAAAACTGGGTAAAGGTTGCAAGTAGATCTGCGTTTGCTCAGAAATAGCTCCACAGACTTGATTTCTTGCAAAGTCGCACAAAATCCTTAAACCTCGGACACAGAAGCAGAGAACTTTTTTTTTTTTTTTTCCTGTACTGGGGGTTGAACCCAGGGCCTCGCGCTTGCATGCTCTGCAAGTGCTGGACCACTGAGCTGCGCCCCCAGCCCAATTTTTTTACTTTTTGAGACAGGGTCTCGCTAAATTACGCAGACTGCCTCTGGTCTCGAACTTGTGATCCTCCTGCCTCCGCCTCCCAAGCTGCTGGGATGACAGGTTTGTGCCACCGTGCCTGGCTAGAAGCAGATAACTCTTTAATGTCAAAATGCACTATCCTGAGAGGCCAGAAAAGAACATGAACTGCCACAGTCTGCACTGAGGGCAGAGGTGAAGGCGGGGCTTGCTAGATTCTGGTCTGCCGCCTGTAACCGCTTAAAGAAAGGCCCTGCACTGTGCCCGAGAAGATTCAGCTGCCTGCTAATTTGCCACAGGCGCCGTTCATTTCTTAATTTCATCTCTTTGATATCATTCCAACAGGAAGTGCAGGCAGGCCCTCCACCTGCACGGCATTATTAATCAGCAGCCAACAGGGCGCTGGGAAATCACGTGCTCCGTTTGCATGGCTAATGGTTCGGTTCATGAGTGGTGGCTCCAAATACTTTATACCAGCTTATCGGAAAGAACATAGGATGCTGGTTAAATTTAAGGGCTCCTGGATCCCGCAGGCCCGCACAGTCTGCCGTGCAAAGAAGATCACCATAATTTCAAAGCTGGATAGGGGGAAAATGAAGCGACTGCTACTTAGTTTTGTATGGACCCCACAATTTGTCTCAATTAGTTGGCAAATAAGATAGGCTGGGAACGGAAAGAAGCCTCGGCCTCAATTCTGCAGGGGAGGAAAAAGGGATCCTATGAAATCACTCACTCCAGCTCTCTGGGGATGGGGTTAGGCAGGCTGATTTGGGCAAGAAGCACCTGGCTCTAAACCCAGGCTGCTAGGCAGGCTTCCCATCACCTCAGTGACATGTTGCCTTCAGCTAATTGCAGAAGCTTCCAGAGCCTTCTTTGTTGTTGTTAGGTGCCCTTGAGTTGGGTCCTATTCATAGAGACCCTATGTACAGCAGAACAAAACACTCCCCAACACTGTGCCATATGCACAATCGTTTTTATGTTTGAGTCCATTGTTGCAGCCACTGTGCTTCTCATTTTAAGTTGTGCCATATCAGCAAATGGAGGTCCCCAGGGCTTTGCTCCATTCCCGTCATTAAGGCTGACTCTACTTTGAGGAGGCAACTCCTCAAAAACTCCTCCAGTTGTTTCTTGAATGCCTTCCTTGCTGGGGTGTGGGGCTCATTTCTGGCACTATTTTGACAGTGCTTCTCTGCTATTCATAGTGTTTTCAATGGCTAATTGTTTTAGGGAGTGCCAGGTTTAGCTCAGTTGGTAGGGTGCCTCCTTGCACTCTGAGGACCTGGGTTCGGTTGCCAGCACCTCAAAAACGGGAGAAGGAGGTGGCAATCCATTCCCGATGCAATCAGCCATTGAAAACCCTAAGAACAGCAGAGAAGCACTGACAGTGCCAGGCATGACACAGTGTCAGGGAGTGTCTCGTTCTGTTGTACACAGGGTTGCTGTAAGTCGACCCAACTTGATGGCACCTCACAACAACAGGATGAGGGTGGGCCATGCCAGACAGACCAACCATGTGATTAGAGGATCGGAGCTCTGAGCCGTGTGGTAGCAGCCAAGCCTCGTCCAGCAGGGAGGCGGTGGGGAAGGAGTTCAAGCCCGTGGCTGCTGATTTGCTTGATCAGGGCTGCATAAAGGAACCCAACCGGGACACTGAAGTCAGCTGCGCTCCCCTTCTTAGTGACACACAGTGATGTACAGGAGGGCAGAGACTGCCTGGCCCTTACCCTGGGTGGCTCTTCTTTTGGTTGGGCCTGGTTTGTATCTTTTTTTTTTTTTTATGGTACTGGGGGTTGAACCCAGGGCCTTGCGCTTGCATGCTCTGCAAGTGCTGGACCACAGAGCTGCACCTCAGCCCATATTTTTACTTTTTGAGACAAGGTCTCGCTGTTACGCAGACTGCCTCTGGTCTCGAACTTGCGATCCTCCTGCCTCTGCCTCCCGAACCGCTGGGATTACAAGCATGCACCACCGTGCCCGGCGAGCCGGCCAATTTCTAACTGTAGCACTCGGCACCAGTCAATTTACCTCTCCAAGTCTCAGTTTCCCCATCTGGCAAACGGGCATGTTTCCTCCCACCTACGTGGAAGCCTCCCAAGACCGTCAGGAGGTTGAAGGATGTTATACAGGAAGCATCTGGAGCCCTGCCTGGCACATGGGAGTCAATACACGCTCTCTACCATCACCATGCCTGCAGCCATAGCCCTATGGCATCCGATCCCATCAGATCTCAGAAGCTAAGCAGGGTCGGGCCTGGTTAGTACGTGGATGGGAGACCACCTGGGAACACCAGGTGCTGTAGGCTTGGGAGATGGACTCAGCAACCTACCCCCAAAAATCAATCTGCCATTGAAAACCCTATGAACAGCAGAGAAGCACTGACAATAGTGTTTCACCCGATGTATGTCGGGTCACTATGAGTCGGATATCGACTCGATGGTACCTAACAACAACAACATCATCATCACCACAGTTCTGGACAGCCTTGTGTCTCTTCTGCGGAGATGTGGCTGATGGCTTTGGGTGGCATGTGTGTGTCTCCCTTTGTGCTTCCCAAATGCCTGGTTTATATCACCAGCCTAGAACGTGCCATGTTGCTGGGATGATTTAACCAGGTTTGTTGATCCAGTGAGATCAGATGTTCCGAACCGTCTTGTACAACGGGTCCCTCTAGCCATCTGGTTCATCTGGCTGACGAGCCAAACAATGTTTTCAAACGCATAAAATAAATGTACAGCATTCTGGAGGAAGTGATCAAGTTGAAGTACAGTTATCAAAATATTTGAACCAAACAGATCCGTGCCATGGTAATGTATGCGCTTCCATCCAATAACACGTACTGTTGCATTTAAGAATTACCCTGACTTCAAAGTAGCGACTGATGTGAGTATTTGAAATATTGACCACGGTAGATGATATAAAAATCTTTGTGATCTCTGTTGGTAGGAAGGTCATAGCACTACTAAGATTACTGTGGTCAATTCCTGACCTCCCTAAGTAGAGGAAATGCTCAACTTTAGTTAGAAATTCATGTAAATAAAAAAAGTAACCTTTTTCTCCTCTCAGCTCACAGACGTCTCGAATTCTGTTGAGAATCTGCATCGGATTATGAATTTTGAAGAGTTCATCAGCTATTTACCTTTGTAACCTCAGCGCCAAGAGGAGAGCTTGGGATGCAGAAAAGACTTAACATCTTTTTGTTTGTTTGTTTGTTTTTTAAAAGAATTTAGGACATTTTGCCAAGCACAACAAAAGTAATAAGGCTCTTAGCCTTTAGAAGCCAAAATCTGTACACAAATAACTGGGAAGAGGCAGCGACGGCAGCCTTCAGGAGACCAGAAGGGGAGACAACCTGGGTGTGCGCCCATGTGTGTGTGAGGTGCCTGTGTGTGTGCGGTGTGAGGTAGGGCTCAGGGCAGCCATAGAGCTGTGCACTCACCCCGTCATTTGGAAATTACTGGCCATGAATCTGTCTCCTTGACTAGAGTGAGCTTTCCATAGGCAGAGACCATGTTTTATTTATGTTTATGCAACTGCAAGGATATTTTGAAAATATTAAGCTGATGCATTTTTCATTTCTTATAACCGTGCTCCCTGCAGCCTTCCCGTAATTACAGCTAGGTCTTTCCCGGGAAGAGGAGCATGGTTCAAAGGAGGCCACAGACAGGAGAGGGGTGTGGGGGAGAAAGGCCGCATCTGCTCCCCAACAGGCAGAGGAAAGCACAGCCCTGCACCCAGGCCTTCAGGGGGAAGCTGAAAGGCAGTGCCAGGGATCTGCTCTTCCTTTTCTGGGGTTGATCCTCAAGGTAAGGGCAGAAGGAAAGACGGCAGGAAAGAAGGGAGGGAAGAAGGGGGTTGGGGAGACAGCTCAGAGGCAGAGCACTTGCAAAGTATGAATGTCCCCCAGTATCACTTGAAGAAAATATTTCTCTACTTGAGAAAGTGCCTATAGCCATAGCCCTGTGGTGTCAGATCCTGTCAGATCTTGGAAGCTAAGCAGGGTGGGGCCTGGTTAGTCCTTAGATGGGAGACCACCTGGGAACACCAGGTGCTGTAGGCTTGGGAGAAGGACCTGGCAACCCACTCCCTAAAAACAATCAGCCATTGAAAACCCTATGCACAGCAGGGTTGGAGAAGCACAACAATAGTGTTTCACCTGTTGTACACAGGATTGCTATGAGTCAGATACAGACTCGTCGGCACCTAACAACAACACCCTGAAAAGTAGGAAAATACATGTTTTAGAGGACTTTGCTCCAAAATACTTGTTTTTAAGATATGCCGTAAAGGGTTCAAACTTAGCTAACAAAAAATTAACTTCCATGGGACCTACCACTCCACAGATCAACAAGACACAATTGCATTTTGCCTCTTCCCTGCGGATCAGTCTGGAAATACAGACCTTCTTGTTTCCAAGATCCACATGCACAAGGCCCTTTAAGATATCCAGCTCCAGCAGGGCAGCGACCCTCTGCTACCGTGGCTGCAGACTTCCTCTAGACTCGGGAGATGCCCCACCTCAGCCCTTGGGGAGCCAGGACTGTGCGTGTGTATGGGTACCAAGGAGGTGTGGGCTCTCGTGAGGAGGAACAGCAAGGATGGCTGGGTCCACTGGCAGAGCCCTGTTTGCAAACGCATCCTCACACTCCCCGCCCCAGCCCGGAACCTCCGCGTGGGCGATCTTCCGCGTCTGCGTCACTCACTGCACAAGGCAGCTGAGATGAGCCTGTGACTCCTCTGCCTGCAGCTTACCAAGTGGGGACGGAACCCTGGCATTTGGAACTTTGAGTGGTTTCCACGCCCACCAGGCCTGGAATGAAAGGCAGCTCCGGGTATGGGGCCGGCCAGTGCTGTCCTTCCGCTCCTGTCTTCCCCCAAAGGCAAGAAAACCCTCCCCTGGGCTGAGGGCCTTACATAAGTGAGTAAATGAACCAGCAAGTCAAAAAGCAAAGGAATCCCAAAGAGCATCATTATTTGATTGAATTAATGCCAGGGGTACAGCACATGCCTGCCATGTGCAAGGCCCTTGGTTCCATACCTAACTCTGTAGGAAAACAAGATGGGGGAAGAGAGATACACAGAAAGGGGCAAGAGACAGTAATTGGGGAAGTTACGGTAGTTACATGAAGCTCTGTTGTTTGTTGTTGCTAGGTGCTGTCGAGTTGGTGTCTGACTCATAGCGACCTAACATACAACAGGCGAAACACTATTGTCAGTGCTTTTCTGCTGTTTATAGTGTTTTCAATGGCGTATTGATTTTTGGGAGTGGGTTGGTGCATCATCTCCCAAGCCTACAGCACCTGGTGTTCCCAGGCGGCCTCTCATCCAAGGACTAACTAGGCCCAACCCTGCTTGGCTTCCGAGATCTTACGGGATCCGATGCCACAGTGATACGGCTGCAAGCATATGAAGTTCTAAGGAAAGACAATTCCCAACCACACAGGCCTCATCAGTGTGCACAGCATCCTTTACACCAGCTTGGCTCCTTCTATGACTTCACACACCTGCCTCAGAGAACAAAATTCAGTGACTTTCCTATCAGATCATACCCGACTGTGTGGCTTCACCACCTATGGAGGCTAAGGGCACTCCTGATAACTCAAGCAGAGGACAAGGCCACTGCCGGCCTCTGGGGGGGGGGGGGCTCACGCCTTGGAGACAGGCAGACCTGGTTGCATGCAAGAGCCCGGCAGGAGGAGCAGAGTCCGCCCTTGCCCCGTGCTCTTGGGCAGGGTGTCAGCCACACAGACCTGTCACAGGAGGCTGTCACTGGCTTTAAAGATTTAACAAGATGTTTACATACAAGGTCTTCTTGGTCAAGCCCTCTAATCATTTGAAAAGCACCTGTCCGCTGAAAACGTATCTTTTTGAGGAATAATTCTACATTTAGTGTTAGTCCCCAGGTATAGGGGGAAAGTGGAAAGAAATTGGCAAAAACCCCAAAACTGGGAAAATGGCTTTTGAAGATCTGGTTTGTAAATTAGAAATCTAGGGAAAGTAAAAGTAACTTGATTGGACATTTGTACAAAACCTTTCATAAATCCCCTGAACCTGATTGGACAATAGGACTCAAAGTTGATTGGCTCAGGCCATTCGAGACGAGCTATATAAGAAGCTGCACTGCACGCTCACTCTCTCTGTTGCAGACCACTGACTAGACAAGAACTCCCTCTCCGTCTGACCACCAAAGAAGACAGAACTAACTCTCTCTTTGTGACCACTGAGACCAGGACAACTAGACGGTGCTCTCAAGGAATGACAGACTGCAAGCAAGCTGAGGAAAGTCTCTTGGACCCAGTGCCAAGAGGCCAAAGCTGAGGACAGTCTCCGGTCCCAGTGCTGGAGGCAGAAGAGCCGCTGCTGCCCCCGAGGCAGCATAGAGCTGCAGCACTTAGGCTGCTAGCACTTGTTATAGCTGTGCACTCTGGGTTTCTCTCTCCCCTTCTAAGGGCTGGGGGGCAATAAAGAGCTGTGTTTGTCCCTGCAAGGTAAAAGCGGCCGATGCTTTTGCCTTTTTCCCCATCTCTGCCGGTGTTCCCGAGGGCCGCAGGAGTCTGCACCCTCACCTGAGGGTCCCGAGTGAGTTGTGTTTAGTATCTGTGTGCGTGGCAGCATCTCCCATCCGAACATCCAGGCCGGACTGGGAACTGTGTGCCCCACGCCTAGGGAAGAATACACAGAGAGAAGAGTGCCTCATCAGATTTCTTTCATCGATCCCCTTCCCCACGAAGCCGCTCAGTGCTGGAGGAAGGCAACCCTGGAGGGGCGGTGCCACCTGTCATTAGGAACTTCTTGTTGTTAGGTGCCATTGAGCCAGCATCCGACTCATTGTGACCCTGCGTACCACAGGTGAAACACCATTGTCAGTGCTTCTCTGCCGTTCATGGGGGTTTCAATGGCTGATTGATTTTTGGGAGTGGGTTGCCAGATCCGTCTCCCAAGCCTACAGCACCTGCTGTTTCCAGGCGTTCTCACATCCAAGGACTAACCAGACCCCACCCTGCTTAGTTTCCGAGATCTGCTGGTATCGGACTCCACAGTGGTACGGCTGCAGGTGTCACTAGTAACTAGTGCTATCAAAAACAACCTCTTTTGTTTAAAGAAAGCTGGTATTTTTTTCACTCATGCTCCTGGCCATGACCACCATAATGCTGACATGTCCAAGCATGACCATTTCTACCAGATCTTCCCTGGCTTTGACTCCGCCTGTCTTACAAATGGCTCCAGGTCCACGGCCTCACTTCATGCTTCCTACGAAGTCCGTATGTCCTGAGGCTCTGAGATGCAAGAGACTTGCTTGGGGTCTTCCAGCAGGTGGCACATCTGGGACTCAGACCCATCAGCCCCCTCCTACTCCAGCCACCCAGCACCTAGGGCAGGGTTGTCGGAACTGCTCAGATTAGAGATTCCATCTGCTCAGTTCTTGACAAGCTCCCCATTCCCCTGCTGAGACCCAGGGGCTCCTCCTGTCAAAATGTGCCCCTGTGCTTCCTTCCCCCACCTGGCCGGCCCATGTAAGGACTCAGTGACCCTGCTTGGGTGATGGAAGCCATCGGACGCTACTGCCTGTGTCTCTGACTTTCTCCCAGGTCCTGGCTTCTGGGGCTCAGCAAGCTGGGTTAGCCGGCCAGCCAGGGCCCGTGCTGGCGGCTGCCCCTGGGGCGCTCAGCTTCCTCCACTGCTCAGCGAGCTGGCTCTGCAGGCTCCATCTGGAGCCGCCACCCATGGTCAGCTCTGGCCCCCGGAAGGTAGGTCCTGGCTGCAGAGGGGCCCCCTCCGCTCCAGCGCTCCACACGCTTCCATCTCGGCCTGGCGCCATCCTGCGTCCACACAGCTTCCAAGTTCATTTGTCACCGGGCAGCTTTGTGCCAGGGAAGCAAACATTGGGCCCTGTGTTCACGCTGACCACCAGCTTTCAGTTGCCCAGAGCGGGCCATCCTGTCCTGGGACCCAGCATGCCTGCCGCCACCGGCTCACGGCACCCTGGGGTGACTTGTACCTTCATCCAGCGGCCTCATTCATGGATATAAAGAAGAGAAAAGCAGGTTTTAAAGTGTGGTTTCTACTTCTACTCCTGGGGGTACGCCGAAACCCACACGCAGATAAAGTGCTGAGATCATCAATGACATTCATTTACCCACGCTATCCTATTTTGGATCAATAATGAACAAGGAGGTCGGTGTGGCTTATCTGCTCTAACCTAATAGCTTATAATCTCATTTAAAAAAATGGCAGCACCTGGCCCTGCCCTGCCTCTCCCCAGATGTTCACGCTCTAAGTCCAAACTCCATGTCCTCTGTCCCAAAGTTGTAACTTTCCCTCCTGCAACCTTCCCTGGTACTTGCTCCACGACCTTTCGAGGAAACAGGCAATGAGCGTCTCAGGAGAGAATGAAGTACTGCATCCACTTCCTCTGTGCCTTCTCTATCTTATGACTGGCTGCAGCCATAGCACCCTGGCATCCGATCTCATCTGATCTCAGAATACCAGGTGCTCCAGGCTTGGGAGGAGGACCTGGCAACCCACTCCTAAAAAACAATCTGCCATTGAAAACCCTATGAATAGTAGAGAAGCACTGACATAGTGCCGGGCATGGCACAGTGTCTGGGAATGTTTCATTCTGTTGTACATCAGGTCACCATGAGTCAGACCTGAATAAATGGCATCTCACAACAACAACAACAACGTTTATGACTGTATCCTTGCACTCAGTGCCTGTCTCCTACTCTAGTCTCTGGGAAGGTGTATGTTCCTGATTTGGCTTTGCATCCCTGAAGTTCTTTCTTCTGGGCCTTAAACTCAAGTGGAGCTCTGTGAAAGCTGATTTAGTGAATGAATGGATGGACAGATGGGCACATGCACAGATGGAGAGACAGACCGACCATTGGGAGGAGGGAGCAGAAGGGAACCCCTTGCCCATTAGTGCAGCTCTAGCTTACTCTCCTGTTCCTTTGGAAAAGTAACTGGCATTCACCCTCATTGTCATGCTCCTTTGGCTCCTAAGCACCTTTGCAGCTGGGGAGGCCTTGCCATTTCTCTGCTGCCACCACTAAATTACAAGTGCACCAGCAAGGGGAAGCTATAAAGGGCCGAAGCCTTGAAGGGCCAGATTTCTGACTAAACCACAATCCACTTATCACTGTTCTCACTTCCTATTTCAGAAATAAAAGTTTTCTGTTTGTAAAATTCCCTGGGCCTCTTTTTCTCGCCTGTTTAATATGCCATCCAAGTCCTGCTGAAATAGCTTTACTCGTCTCTAAGACCCTCATTGCCCATGTCCATCAGATGTTAAGTCTTAACTAAGGAGGTTCAAAAACAGCAAACAAGGAAATAAAGTCCATACAAAGACAGGTGAAGCAGGAGAGTGGACAGCGCAAGGAGTATCTGCCAAGAACACCGCCATCTGTCTTGGTTACTGGTTTTAACTTCCTCTCTCTCCTGGCATGAATTGAAATAAAACCGCACGTCTCCAGCCTCACGCAGCTCATGTGCAGTCGGCACCCCAGGCAACCGGAGCCACGGGGTTCAAGTGCAGCGGAGACAAACTCAAGCAAGCAGATTGCAGACGCGATGGGTGGCAGCACGTCGTGTCTTGGCCTTCACCGCAGCTGGGGAGATTCCTGTAAAACCAAGGGGTCCTGTGGCGGACGGCCCGGCCTGGCCAGCAAGGGCCTCCATGGCCGAAGGGCTCACCGTCACTTACCATCTGGATCAAAGAGGAAGGGATGGCCGAGAGAGAGGAAGAGTGAGCGCGGATCTCTGCTCTGCTCCGGTGCCTGTTACCCACACACTGTTCTGCACCCCGTGTCCCCACCTCCCCCCATCACAGGCAGGATCAGAGGGGTGGCAGCTGTCTCCGCACTGCCTGCCTGCTGCGGAGGGCGTTTCTGTATGGGGCCTTCCGCGTCCTTCAGCGATCACCTCCTCCCTCACTTGCTTATCCGTCCACGGCGGATCCAGACTATCTTCCCGGACAGTGTTAGTGATTCGAGCTGCCCTGGGCAGTGACGAGTGCCAGGCACTCACAGAGCACCAGCAAGTGCCTCAGACTCAATCCGGGGGGACTTGAGAGTTGGCACGTTCTTCTCACACTCCAGGTCATGAAGATCCGCTCCTTGTGTGCCGCCACACCCCCAGGGACCCGAGGTGCCCAGTGCCAGCGGCCCCCTTTCCTTCACTCCTCCCGCTCCTAGCGGCTGTGAAGCCTGGTGGCCAGCAGAGCTCTGTCACTTCCCGCCAAAGCCCAGCTGGACCTGTGTCCCTAAGTGGCCAGGGACGAGCATGATGGAAGGGCCTGGGAAGGGCAAAGGGGAGCAGGGCCTGGCAGGTGCGGTGGCGCCACACGGTCTGCGTGGCCCTCGGTGGATCCCCAGGACTCTGGTTCTACCTGCGCAAGGCAGAAAATGAGGGTCTGGGGCCTGAGCCTTTCAAGTGCAACCCCCTCGATGATTGCGGGCATCAGAGGAGGCCTCACCTCGCGTGACCCTGTGCGCCACTTCTAACCAGGCTGGAGGACTGGAGCCACCTGCTCCTTCGACGGGCTGGGGTGCCCCGGGAGCCCACGTCCCACCTTGGCAGTGCCAATCCCAAGAGGAGGAGGTGGTGAGCTCTCTTCCATCCTCCCCAAGAAACCAGCCCACAGACCCACCAAGGGCAATGACAGCAAGCCTAAGTGGCATCGGACATAACAGCAACAGTGACAAGAGATAATTCCTGATGCAGAGACAGCAAGCAAGTCCTTCATTGGTCCCACGGGGCCCTTCTGTCAGTCCAGCTTCCTGTCCCGATCCCCTGAACTTCCTCCTGGGATTGTGGCCATCCTGGAGGGCTTCCTGGAACTCGCGCGAGGTCGAGAGCCACCTGTGTAGCCCTGGCTATGGGCTCCCCAGGTCTCCAGATGCTGAGTTCTAGTCCTTGTGGGCAGACGCCAATTGCGAAGTCAAACAGTAGTTAGGGTGATGAATCAGGGACACCCTTGTTGTTGTTAGGTGCCGTGGAGTCGAGTCTGACTCATAGCAACCCTATGTACAGCAAATTGAAACACTTCTCGATTCTGTGCCAGGCACACCATCTTATTTATGTTTAAGCCCTTTGTTGCAGACACTGTGTCAATCCATCTGGTGGAGGGTTTTTCTTTTTATCGGTGACCTGCCACTCTCCCAAACATGATGTCTTTCTCCAGGGATTGATCTCTCCTGACTACATGTCTGAAATATGTAAGACGCAGTCTAGCCATCCTTGCTTCCAAGGAGCACTCTGGTTGCACTTCTTCTAGGACAGATCTGCTGGTTCTTTTGGCAGTCCATGGTGTATTCAATAGACGTCTCCAGCACCATAATTCAAAAGCAGCAATTCTTCTCCTGTCTCCCTTGTTCAATGTCCAGCTTTCACAACCATATGATGATGAGACTGAAAATACCATGGCATGGGTCAGATGCACCTTCATCTTCCCTAAAATATGTAAGATGCACTTCATAAAATATTTGGAAGGCGCTCTTAGGAAGCATGGCTAGGCTACATCAAAGCCACTTGCTTTATACGTCCTTATATACACACACATCTACAGAAACTATTACAGTGTATGTACATATGACACATCCATATTCAGACACAGCACCTGAATTCCAACAAGCGTCAAAGGGATTAACTTACTTCCGTGAGATGTCCTGCAAAAATTGGATATTTACTGCTGCTCAGACCTGTTATGATTTTCCAGCCACGAGCATTATCTAACACCAGCCTTCCTCGTTCACTGCCTGGAGACATATAACGTTCTTTAGGATGCGTTAGTTATTTCTAATGCTGTCATTTGGATTCCAGACTTTAAACATCGTGGGCACTGAAATGTGCCTGAGCGCCTGGTAATGAGTCACTCTGCAATCCTGACAATGGGAAGTAGTCATGGAAGACGGGAGCCCCCAGACAACCCTTCCCTTGAGGGCATAGGGAGCCAGGGCCAGGGGCTAAAACTTCCTCCGAGGCTAGGGTCTGAGGCTCGATCGATCCCTCTCCTGCCCCGGACCAGCAACACAGGCAGGAAGAAGGGGGTACCATGCTGGGGGACCTCAGGACAGTCATCCTGCCATGCTCCCAGCCCCATGCCCAGCCCTGGCTGTGTGCTCCTGGCGCCCCACGTGGACACTGCCCTGACTGCCCACTTTAGCCACCTGCTCCCCCTGCAGTCAGCCTCCGTACCAGGTGGTGTTGTTAGGTGCTGGTGAGTCAAGTTCGACTCATAGCGACCCTATGTACAGCAGATCAAAACACTCCCCAATTCTGTGCCAGGCACACCATCTTATTTATGTTTAAGCCCATTGTTGCAGACACTGTATCAATCTATCTGGTGGAGGGTTTTCCTCTTTTGCATTGACCTGCCACTCTTCCAAACATGATGTCTTTCTCCAGGCATTGATCTCTCCTGACTACATGTCCAAAATCCATAAGACACAGTCTGGCCATCCTTGCTTCCAAGGAGCACTCTGGTTGCACTTCTTCTAGGACAGATCTGCTGGTTCTTTTGGCAGTCCATGGTATATTCAATAGACGTCTCCAGCACCATAATTCAAAAGCATCAATTCTTCTCCTGTCTCCCTTCTTCAATGTCCAGCTTTCACAACCATGTGATGTGACTGAAAATACCATGGCATGAGTACCCAGTGCAGGATTGCTCAAAGCCTCTCTGCCACCTCTCTCTCTCTCTCTCTCTCTCTCTCTCTCTCTCTCTCTCTCTCTCTCTCTGTGCTTCTCCTTCCACAGCCTGGCGTGGCCTTCCCTCCGTCCCCACAGAAGCACCTTGTCCCTCCCAGGTACTGATGACCACGTCATCTGTCACACTGAATGTGCTCTGGTTTGCTCCTGCACACAGTCCGCGGGCCTGACAGCCAGCACGTGGGACAGCGGGCGAAGCTTAGGCCTCCATGCGGACGCTCCCGCTGACCACTCAGTCCCTAACCCCCCCCACCCGCCTGTTTCCCTCGCTGTAAAATGGGGCTCAATGCACCTCTTTAGGACACAGCCTGGGAACTCAATCAGATCAGGCACGTGAGCCACTCAGAACAGTGCCTGGCACTCAATTAAAAAAATTATTCCAAAACAAATTAAAATGCAATTAGGACTGCCTGTTTACCCTGGCAGGTTGAGCATTTGATTATATTTCTCCTTCCCAAAGCTCTGCCAACATGAGAAGAAAGGAGCAAGACATGGCACGAACTCCCCAAAACACAGAGAACAGGAGGAGCGATGACATAAAAGATCTCTCTGCTCTTTTAGAAGAGGGTGAGCGGATAAGAGTCAGGGGAACCAAGAAAGGCTACGTTAGGGGCACTGGAAAGCCATGGAAGGCAAAAAGGCAGCCCTGGGAGGTACCAGGTGCTGCAGGTGGTGGTGGGGGATGGGGCTAAACACAGGACTGGCTGACGTGGACCCCTGCCCCTCTCCTTGGCCAGGGCCTCCAAGCAGCCTCCTTCCCCACTACAGCCAGAGAGGAGGGGGTGCCTCGTGGGAAGCCCCACCCTTGGAGAAAATGAACAGCCTCTGAGAAAAGCTCTCCAGATGTGGACAACCAGGAGCCGCGCCCCACACCACCTGTCCCCAGGGAAATGGGTGAATTCCAGTAGAGTCAATGTTCGGTCATGTCTGGGGAATGGACAGGCCCCACCCACGAGCAGGAGCCTCCCTTCTTGTATAGTCTTCACTATAAGTAGTCGAGGAAGTTCCCAATCTGAAAGGTGAAGTATGAAAATACTCGAAATGGTGCAGGCAGAAAATACCACAGTTAATAATCCTCAGAAGCTGGGTGCGGGGCTGCACGCCCGTAATCCCAGCACTCAGGAGGCCGAGGCAGGAGGACAGTGAATTTAAGGCCAGCCGGGGCTACACAGCGAGACCTTGTCTCAAAAAGCAAACAAACAACAATTCCTCAGAGAGATAAGAAAGTACAGTGTATCCATGCATGCCACAGAGAAAGGGTTCTTAGTAATTAAAATATGCTAGTTTAAAAAAAAAATCAACAGAAAGTCTAGAAAAAAGTTGTGGAAGTCTGTCTGTCTGAAAAGAGAATAAAAAAGGCACAGAGAGAGAAAATTGGAGAAAAAAGATAATATTTAAGGATCAATCTAAATCAGGTGTGGTGGTGCACACCTATAATCCCAGTAACCTGGGAGGCACAGACAGGAGGATCAGAGGTTAGAGGCCAGAAGCAGCCTGTGTAGTGAGACTCTGTCTCAATTTAAAAAGTTAAAAAGGGGCTGGGGGTGCAGCTCAGTGGGAGAGTGCTTGCAAAGTATGTGCGAGGCCCCAGATTCAACACCCCAGTACAAAAAAAAAAAAAAGAAAGAAAGAAAGAAAGAGCGAGCCAAGCACAGTAGCTCAAACCTGTACTCGCAGTGACTCAGGAGGCAGAAGCAGGAGGACTGCAAGTTTGAGGCCAAGGGCAGCCTGTGCAACTTAGTAAGACCATGTCTCAAAATAAAAAGTGAAAAAATGGGTTGGGGATGCAACTCCATGGTAAGAGCGCTTGCAAATCATGTACCCAGTACCACAAAAAAAAAGAAAGAAAAAAAGGTTGATCTAGGAGTTCCAGCATCCTACTTATAGGAAACTGAGAAAGAAGAGAGAAAAATGAGAGAAGAAAAATAATCAAAGAAGTAAAAAAAGAAAACTCCCCAGAAATAAAAAGCACGAGCCTCCAAACTGACAGAGGCACAAGACATGAACAGAGCCCCATTCCACAGACATTAGTGGGACATTCCAGAGACTCAGACATAGAGAGAAGACCCCAAGCTTGCACAGAGGTGGGGACATCATCACATGTGAAAGACTAGAATCAGTGACATCAGCCTTTGGTTATCCTCGAAGCTAGAAGACCATGGAGTGATACCTTCAAAGTTCTAGGGAAATGATTTTTAACCAAAAATTCCCTGCTTCACCACGCTCTCAGTTAAGTGTGCAAGTAGGGAGGGAAGACATATTTGAGTAGTGAAATCTCTGATTGGTCCCTCACACCCATTTACCCAGGCAGCTGCTAAAAGATGTTCGCCATCAGTATCCAAGGACCACTAGCAATGAGGAGACACAGATTCACAAAACAGGGGAACCAACTCAGGAGAGCAGCCGCACATCAAGATGAGTGGGCAGCAAAGCCACAGAAAAGCCTGCCCAAGTCAGGATGGAGGACACAGGGCACCAGGAAGGGCATCTATGGGGAAAAAAAGGAACTGACAGATTTTTGGTTGCATTTGTGCTTATGGAAAATGTGGTCAAGAAAGATTTCAAGGCTGGGGTGTTGCTCAATTGCACAGCGCTTGCCTAGCATGTGTGGGGGGGGCCCTGGGTTCAATCCTCATAGATAAATAAATAAGTAAATAAGTAAATAAATGAGTAAAAATTAAAGTAAATAAATAAAAAAGAAATAGAAGAAAGACTGAGAATTTGCTTAGAGAATAAGGAAAGAATTGTGTTGTTAGGTGTCCAACTCATAGCGACCCTATGTACAACAGGTAAAACAGTATCGTTATAGCTTCTCTGCTATGCGTAGGGTTTTCAATGGCTGAGTGTTTTTTGGGGGAGTAGGTTGTTGAGTCTTTCTCCCAAGCCTACAGTAGTATCTGGTGTTCCCAAGCAGTCTCCCATCCAAGTACTAACCAGGCCTGACCCTGCTTTGCTTCTGAGATCTGATGGGATCAGATGCCACAGTGGTACAGCTATAGGCAGAAAGAATTATAGAGACACAAAAAATACTGCAAAACAAAACAACAAAGTCATTGTTAACTCCTGGAAAAACAAAAAGCAGTAAATAAAAAAATGAGTAAATATCATCTTAGGATACTTTCTGTCTTGGCCATGAACAGTACTTATAAAGTCATAATGTAACAAAAATTGAGAAAGACCCCCTGCAGAAGTAGGAATGGGAATTGGAGACGGGAACGGTCATTATTCCCTATATTTTGAAATCAATAGGTAATAACGTTTTAAATATTGAAACTTTATAAACAAGAAGTGCCAGTAAAAGCAAAACATCTAGAAATATGGCACCAGCCAGATGACCAGAATATTGAAAGCAGCTGTCTCAGAGGAGAACGTGGGACTCAGGACTGGGAGAGGCAGCCCAGGGAAGAGCTCTTTCCCACAAAGGCCACACTTCCCGAGCTACCAGAATTCCTTCCTGCCTCTTATTTGCCAGGTAAGAGTTTGGTAAATGGACCTCCAGACCTATGGGAATCTGCTTCATTCATGCCTCATTCATTGGAACGGACAGCGTTAGTCTGACTTTGTTTTCAGAGGACCTCACAAAATTCACACAGCTAATGGTCCAAGTGCACCTGGAACCCAGCAGCTCTGACTCCAAATTTAATGACAATTCTAGCTCACCAATTAATGACAATTCTAGCTCACCAATTCCTACCACGATACGTGGCACATCAGAAAGATTCCAAGAGTGTTTGGTGACGATGTGACTATTATGCCCCTTAGCCTGCAGGTCCAGCTCACTCTGCATGGCCTGAAACATCTCCATAGAGCTTGCAGCCTGGTGAGGTCGATCTGACCACTAAGACGGCAAAAGAGGACACTGCCACCAGCCTCCCAAGGGTCTCCCTCCTCTTGTCTAGCTCCCTGACAAGTGATTTAAACATAATCTTTGCCTTTTGTTGCCTGCAGCCGTAGCCCTGTGGTGTCCGATCCCCTCATATCACGGAAGCTAAGCAGGGTCAGGCCTGGTTAGTCTTGGGATGGGGAGACAGCCTGAGAATACCAGGTGCTGGAGGCTTGGAAGAAGTACCCAGCAACCCACTCCCAAAAATAAATCCGCCATTGGAAACCCTAAGAACAGCAGAGAAGCACTGACAATAGTGTTTCACCTGTTGTACACAGGGTCGCTATGAGTCAGACAACGACTAGACTGCACTAACAACAACAACTTCACCTTTTGTTGTTATGAATGTGCTTTAGTGCACCACACGAGGACAGGGGCTACCCCTCTCCAGTCACCACGGATTGCTCAGGCCTCAGGGATAAGTAGGGCGCATGAATGAATGAATGACACTTTACACACCTTGCCCTCTAATGGTGCCAAGTGGATAAAACCACAAATATCTAAAATTAGCTTGAGGGGTGAGAGAGAAATACAGGGACCCAAGGAATGACCTGCTGTCAATGGGGACAGGGACATAAGGGAAGCTCTTGCTGCAGCTGGGCGTTACTAGGAGAGGCTCTGCAGTGTCCTCAGTGCCATGAGAGTGAGCCACCTGTAGGCGGCAGCAATCAGGATGCCGCAGCCAGCAAGCCTGGAGCCTTGTGGCTGCAGCTGTGAGCTGTGCACAAAGCCCTCAGGACACAGACGGGTTCCACCCTTGCGGGTGGCAGCTGTAGAGTTGCTTGTTACGTAGTTTACAGCAGCATCATTCTGGGTGGGTTTTTGTAGGGCACTGCCTAGAGAGGCAGTTTGCCCCAGGGCCTATCTAGGCCCACTTGGAGGTCTGAGGCTTGTTCTCCGGACAGTAACCTTTGCCCTACATCTGGGAACTGCTGGGCGTCAAGCTTCCAAAGATGGTGCTGGTGTCCAACTCCTCTCTTCAGGCCCCTCAACACCTGATTGGCTGTTTCCAAACCACCAAACGGCTCCTGATTGGACTGTTCAGGAACCACCCCCGATTGGTCCTTTTTACAAACCCAAATTTGCATATCTCCCAATTGGCCAAGGCCTGTATGGAGTGGCACTCTCTGATTGGCCCCTGGCTAGCCCCTGAAGGGGATATAAGGGCAGTGAACAGAGCAGTTGGGTCCATTCCACCGACCGGGACAGATGAAGCAATAAAGAGCCGTGTTGAGCTGAGCACTTGCAGTCGGCGTCTTCATTGGAAGAAAGAAGCAAGGAGCTGCCATGGGCATAAACCTCCGAGCTGTCCCCAGAGACTGGCGGAGTAGCTGTGGGTATGAGCCTCCTTTTTGGGCGACGCAGTTCTCTGGTGCTCAGCTCACGCTCACCAGACAGCAGGTCTTTGGTGGCTGGTTCCCGCTCACAGCCAGAGCAAGTCCAGAGGCAGGGTGACGCCCCATAGGTTTTGTCCCAAGAGGAAGGACTACTGTTTTTAGCATAAACAGAGGCAAAAACAAAGGAGGCTTCGTTGCTGTTGTTAGGTGCCATGGAGTCGGTGTCCACTCATAGCCACCCTACATACAACAGGAGAAATACTATTGTCAGTGCTTCTCTGCTATTGATAGGGTTTTCCATGGCTGACTGTTTTTTGAGAGTGAGTTGCGGGGTCCTTCTCCCAAGCCTACAGCACCTGGTGTTCCCAGGTGGTCTCCCATCCAAGGACTAATGAGGCCCAACCCTGCTTAGCTTCCGAGTTCTGATGGGATTGGACGCCACAGGGCTACGGCTGCAGGCAAAGGAGGTTGGAGGGAGAAAAGGGGGGCAAAGCACACCAAATCCCTTAAGAAAGGCCACAGGGGGCTCTGAGAAGCTGCCTGGGTAGAGGCCGTTCAGCCTCTGGGCAGAGCCTCTTTCTCAGGCAGGACGCAATCTGTTCCACTCCGGGTCCCTGGATTCCTATGGAACGCTTGAACTATTTTTCTTTAAAAGGGCAAGTGGAAATAGTACATTTATCCAGGGCAGATCTACGCAGGTCACTGTAAAAATGCAGACTTCTTTGACTGGATTGGTAGCGGGATGGGGAGAACAGAGCGCTCGTCACACGCAGCGATGTTTATGTACCCATTTCTCTTCCCCCAGAGGTGGAGGGAGAAATGAACTACTTGCTTCCGTGTCTTTCAAAGAGCTTAGTGGACAGAAAACAAAGGACCCCGCGGAGGGGACTGTGAGCCTCTGGACTCAGAGGAGTATCTGGGTCCTCCGCTCTGAAACCAGACCCATCAGGCTGCGTGCACAGCAGGAGAAAGAGAGAAACGGGGAGGCAGCAAAGGGAGGCAGGAGGGCAGCCAGGGGCAGCCTGCAGGGACTGGAGGTTATATCTGCACTTGGAACCGCAGCAGAAAACAATGCAAGCAAATGTGTGTTTTGGAATAGCAACTGTCTCCGTCGGGGAAATTTATAAGGAGCAGAGACCTATTGCTAGCAAGGTGGAAGGCCTGGAAGTCCCCCACCCCTGCTTGGGTGGGATCCGGTGAGAGCCTTCTTGCTGCCCCATCCCGTAGCAGGAAGTAAAAGGACACAGGAGCTCAGAGGGCAAGAGCAGCCGAACTAGCTTTTATAATAAGCCCACTCGCCCGAGGACTAACCCGCGCCTTGATAGCACCAGTACTCCATGCATGAAGCCAGGACCTCACGACCTAACCCCTTTTGTTAAGCCCTGCCTCCCAACACGGTTACCCAGGCGATTAAGGTTTCAGTACACACACTTTGGGGACACAGTCAAAGCCTGGCGACAATTCCATTAGCTATAGGATGCGTCGGAGGTGGAGACTTGCTAAGAAGTGTCTGCAGTGGTCTGGGCGCCGCTAGACGAGGGCACAGGGGTGGGGGCGGTGGGCAAGGCCGAGGCACCGAGGTGGAAAACTCAGGACAGACCGGGCTTGGGACACAGAGTACCTCCCAGGACCCTGGGGCAGAGGCCTGGGCAGAGCATAAGGCCATTGCTGAGATGGGGGGCTCTGGAACTCAGCCTCCACCTGCGGAGGTCGGTGAGGACAGCTCCACAGGGACCTGCGCTCTTCATCAGAGCCAGGCAAAACCTGGGTGGGAGAAACACATCCTGTGCTGGGTGAGCTCAGTGGCAGGCTATGTGGCCTGAGGGAGGAGAGGGACCAGCACCCGAGGAAGCGAGCGGGAGGTGACAGCACAGAGGACGCGGGAAGGGTGGCGGAGGAAGAAACAACCAGAAGCGAGTAATGTCCCAGCCATTGTGGGCGAAGACTCAGCCAGGAAGCAGCCAGTGCTGGAAAGGGCCAGGGCCAGATGAGAATGGCTGAGCCCCGCCGTGTGCACGGGGCTGGTGTTCGCAGGTCTCTGGAGGTGACATTTACCAGGATAATTTCAGTGGCGTGGTGGGGGCGGAACCAGATTGCTGTGGGCTGAACAGAGCTGGAGATGAGAAAAGACACCAGATCTGATCTGTCATCTCCAGGGCCCTGGGGGAGGAGAATGGCAGGGTGGGGCCGGACCCAGGAAGGGCTCCGACCAGGAGAGGCTGGATGGGAGAAGGGCGGTGGCCGGTGTGACAGAGGGACCCCCACTCCTGTCTGGTGTCGCCCTGCCTGCCTGCCAGGCCTCCAGAGCTCTATGCCACCCACCATGGCCAGAGCCCTCCCAGAGCTGGGATGGGACCAGGGGAGCCAGGGGAGAAGCCACCAGACCTCACCAGCACCCTGTCACCCCCAGGAATCTTAGGGTGGCTGAGAACCTCTGCCGTCCCCGCTCCACTGGACCCGCTGCTGAGCATCGGTGGCAGGGAGACCGAGGGCTCTGCCGTTGCTGAAAGCCCCTGTGACCACTGGGCCACCAGGTCACCCCAAGTGGCACAAGCTCTGCGAATGGGACCCCGAGGCCCACAGCTCTCCGGGGACAGGCGAGCACCAGGCCGGCCACCATGCGCGTCCTCGCACGGCTCAGGTGCTCTCACAGTCCCCAGGGAGGCTGACAGGCCACCCCGACCCCAGCCTTCTCGGACAGCAGTGGAGCCCCCAATCCGACGTCCTCCCAGCTGTCGCCCTTCACCCATGGCTGGGGGAATGCAGGTGACGGAGCTGCACCGTCACGCGCTCACAGCCCCTTCTCTGAAGCCGACGACACTCGGCCAGACCCGAAGGGCTCTGCCTCCCAGGCCCCAGAGAAAAGACCGGGCATGGCCAAGGAGCGAGATGGCCCAGTCCCCGAGAATGCAGCGTCATGTGCCCGTCTCCTGGACAGGCGGGAATGCACGCTCCGGCGTCTCATCCTTCCCGAGGGGCCGAGAGAGAAGACGGGCACCTGGGCATGGCCCAGACTCATGAGGCCTCCACTGGGGTACGAGCCAGGGGACAGCCGCCCCGTGTCAGGGAACAGTCAGGAAGGGGGCCCTGGAGCAGGGAGGCCTTCGAGAGTCACAGGCCACCAAAGGCAAGGACGGGGTTGTTCAGGGTCCCCAGGAGCGTGAAGGTGGCTGCTGGCCACAGGTCAAAATACCCAGCCTGCATTAGCTGCTGGGGCAGGGTCTAGGGCGTCCCGGCCAGACAGGTGGTAGAACAGGGGCACACAGCCCTTCTCAGACCTGTGGCCTTGTTGGGAAAGAAGTCAGGGATAGAGCACAGCCACAGGTCCCTAGTGAGAGCGGATGTCACAAATGCCAAGCTCCCCGGAGTTGTTGTTCAGTGCTGTTGAGTCCTGTCTGACTCATAGAGACCCTCATAGGGTTTGCAGTGGCTGATTGTTTTGGGATTGCCTCGGGAGTGGATTATCATGTCTTTCTCCCATTTTTGCAGTGCTGGGAATTGGACCCTGGACTGCAGAGCGGCGCTCTACCAAAGGAGCTAAATCCCAACCTCCCTCCCCGAGTGTTGTTGTTGTTAGGTGCTATCCAGTCAGTGTCCGACTCATAGCGACTCCATGTACAATAGGAGAAACACTATTGTCAGTGCTTCTCTGCTGTTCATAGGGTTTTCAATGGCAGATTGATATTTGGGAGTGGGTTGCCGGGTCCTCCTCCCAAGCCTCCAGCACCTGGTGTTCCCATGCAGTCTCCCATCCAAGGACCAACCAGGCCCCACCCTGCTTAGCTTCTGAGATGTAAGGGGATTGGATGCCTCGGGGCTATGGGTGCAGGCCCTCCCTGGAGTTGTTAGGTGCTGTCGAGTAGAGTCATGTCTGACTCATAGCGACCCTCATAGGGTTCTCAATGGCTGATTGTTTCAGGATTGAGTTGGGAGTGGATTGCCACACCTTTCTCCCATTTTTGCAGTGCTGGGAATCGAACTCAGGACCTCAGAGACTGCAGAGCGGCACTCTACCAACTGAGCTAAATCCCAGCCTCCCTCCCTGGAGTTGTTGTTGTTGTTGTTAGGTGCCGTCGAGCCGGTATCTGACTCATAGCGACCCTCATAGGGTTTTCAATAGCTGACTGTTTCGGGATTGCCTTGGGAGTGGATTGCCAGGCCCTTCTCCCATTTTTGCAGTGCTGGGAATTGAACTCCAGGCCTCAGAGACTGCAGTGCAGTGCTCTACCCACTGAGCTAAATCTGGAGTAGTGCTTCCTAAATCTCCAATGTTTCAGAGATGTAACAAGGGCCCAGGCAAAACTGACTTCTGGAAAAAGACATACTGACCCCATCCGGCAGCCTCCTGTGTGAGATGGGTATTCTTTTAATGTGGTTTGCAGGTAGATGCCACCTGCTCTAAGAGAGGGAATCAAAGCAATTTCAATCGCTAAAACACACATGCTGGATATGCCAAGTCCTGAAGCTAGCGTCCGTGGTCTCGAGGCAGAAGGTGTAATAATCCGGTGTTCTTTGGGGCCGTGTTTTTGCTTTTGTGGCAGTTGTTCTAAATTTTTTATAAAGCCAGAGGTAGCAATGCTGGGCCTGCCTGGTACTCCATCTCAGGAGGCGCTCATCAGCCTGTCGTCCCCGCTCCCCACAACACTGCAGGAGCCCAAAATGTAGAACCAGATGCCTGTCTGGGAGTTTGGCAGGCCACGGCCTCGGCTGCAATTAGCGAGCTGGATCATGATTCAGCACAGACGCAGGCAGCCTCTGCTGGAGCGTGGCGGGCAGCTGAAAATAGCAGAGCCGGGCTGCGTCTTGCTGGCCCAGCTACACCAGAGGCGAGGCGGCTGCTGCCAGCCAAGCCTGCAGAGAGCCCGCTGCCCCGGCTCTCCTCTGCTCCCCTCACCTCTTGCCATGAGCCTTCCAGCTGTGTGGGGGGCAGGAGGGCTCGGCTCCCCTCCAGCTCCCATCAAGCTCCCCAGCAGAACGTCTGATGCAGTACTGGGCTCCCCAGATCCACTCGGAGAGGCAGCTGTGTGTTTGCAGGCCAGGTCTTGTTTTAAGGACACCAATGGAATCAGCCTGCTTCCCCGTGTCCACGGGGGGGTGCTCCCAACTCCCCTGCCCAGTTAATGATGGGGAGGGCATGTTCAGAGAGCCCTGGCTGCAAACCCACTTCACCCATCTGCCAAGATCGCCTGTGCCCCGCCGCTCCATCGCTACCCTGTCTTGGTCAAGTTAAATTACCTCCCACGACTAAGAATCAGGTGGAACACAGCTACTGAGTGCTCCCTCGGGTTGTGGCAAGAGGAAATGAAGCACGTGCGAAGGTCCGGGGGCAGGGGGCGGCGCTGCCTGGCAGAGGTGACTCCACAAATAGCACTTGCCCTCCATGGCTCTTCAGAGTCACGGCTGAGGTCTGCCCTGGTAGACCACAGCCTCAGGGAGACCAGGGCTGGAGGATAGGCTGGAGTCCCAAGTGGAGGGCCCTTGGGGTCCTGCCATGTACCTCATTTTCATTTCAGTCATCCAAATGCAACTGCAGCATCCTCCTGGCTGAGGCTGCCTTTAAAAATGTTCTTTCAGCTGGGTGCAGTGGCGCACACCTGTCATCCCAGCAGCTTGGGAGGCAGAGGCAGGAGGATCTCAAGTTCGAGACCAGAGGCAGTCTGCGTAACTTACCGAGACCCTGTCTCAAAAAGTAAAAAAAATGGGCTGGGGGTGCAGCTCAGTGGTCCAGCACTTGCAGAGCACACAAGCGCGAGGCCCTGGGTTCAACTCCCAGTACTGCACAAAAGAAAAAGAAAAAAAAAGTTCTTTCTATCCAATAACTCCAAAGGAGGCTGAAAAATAATGGAAAGGGTGGCCATGGTTCTGGGAACAGTACTGCACAGATGTCACCTATCTCCCAAATTAATCTGCAAAATCAACTAAATGATTCTAAAATTTATCTGCAAGAATAACTTCATGGGGCCGAGAACATTTTGAAAAAGAGTGATGAGTGGGTTTTGCTGTGTCAGGTTTTAAAGGGTCCGGCAGTGAAACCGTATGATTCCACAGGAAGAGAAGCCAAATCGATGGGATGTAACAGAAGGTCCTGAAGCGGCCCCAAATACCTAACGACGCCAGTGTGCTAGGAAGGTGGTATTTCAGAGCAGTGGGGAAAGGACAGACTGTTCAATACACATTGCCGGCACGACCAGCCCATCACTGGCACAACAATAAACAACCTCCTTACTTCTCCCAGTACACACAGATGAATTCCAAGTGGACCAAATGTGAACTGTAACAAATAGAAAATACAGGGGGATATTTAAACAAACTTGGGTCAGCAACAAACTCCTACAGGATGCCACCATGTGGCAGAAACCACAGAGAAAGAAAACAGTTGCTAGAATTTTCATAAATGCAATTAGCGGCAAACGAAAATTGCAAAAACAAGGACTGTAATATGTAAGGAAATAAAGATTCAACCCCCACATCTGCCAGCTTGTTGTGCCGTGGAACTTGCATGGTGCTGTGATGCTGAAGGCTGTGCCACCAGTATCTCAGGTACCAGCAGGGCCACCCATGGTGGACAAGTTTCAGCTGAGCTTCCAGACTAACACAGACTCGAGAGAAGGACCCAGGAGCCCACTTCCAAAATAATTAGCCATTGAAAACCTTATGAATAGCAGAGAAATATTGTTAATGCAGTGCCAGAAAATGAGCTCCCCAGGCTGGAAGGCATTTAAGAAACGACTGGGGAAGAGCTGCCTCCTCAAAGTAGAGTTGATCTTAACGACTGGAATGGAGTAAAGCCCCTGGGCCCTCCATTTGCTGATGTGGCATGACTCAGAATGAGAAGAAATACAGTGGCTGCAACATTGGGCTAAACCATACAAAGACTGCACACATGGCACAGTTAGTGCTTTGTTCTGCTGTACTTAGGGTCACTAGGAGTCAGATCCAACTTGAAGGCACCTAAAAAAAATACTCAAAGGTTTTTTACAAACGGATAAAATTATCAATAGAAAAAAGTGACTAAGAGCATGAGGCAATGTGCATGGCCTGTCCATGGCTGATAAACATACAAAGGTACCCTGCACTCCAGCCACACACACCTTTCTTTAGGTTCTTGAACATTCTATGCTATCCTCTGACACAGGATCTTTGCCCAGGCTGTTCCCTCCACCAGGAATACATCTCCCTTAATCTTCTCTAGTTTGAATCCATCATCTCTGCACAAAGCTACCTTCCCCGAGAAGGCCCTCCAGCACTCCCTGAACCCACACTACATGGGAGTCCCCTCTCCTCTCTACAAACACCTTCAACACCAACCTGTTTCTCTCATGGCACTGGCTACAGCTTGTAAGTCCACTGTTATTTTTATGATTAGCAAACTAGTTGTCTCCCCCACTTGACAAACTGCCTGTTTCTGCTGGCCATTATATATACAGCACACTGGTTAAATCGATTATTGTTGTTGGTGTTAGGTACCATGGAGTGCAGTTCGACTCATAGCGGCTTGAGGTACAACAGAAGGAAACACTCCCCAACACTGTGCTATTCATAGAGTTTTTGATGGCGGATTGTTTCAGGAGTGGGCTGAGTCTCCTGTTTTTGTGGTGCTGTGGATTGAACCCAGGACCTGAGACAGCGCAGAGCAGCGCTCTACCAACTGAGCTGTTGTTGTTAGGTGCCATCAAGTCAGGTCCGACTCACAGGGACCCTGTGTACACAACATAGAGTTTTCAATGGCAGATTCTTTAAGGATTGTTCTGGGAGTGGGCTTCCAGGTCCTTCTCCCACTTTTTTTCAGTGCTAGGGATTGAACCCAGGGCTTCAGAGCACACAGAGCAGCACTCTACCAACTGAGCTAAACCCCAGCCCCCACCAACTGAGCTAGAGTATGCATAAAATGCAATCCTATCTACATATAAGTTAAATGATATTATAGAAAATTATTTCTTAAAGTATTGCAAAAGACATCATGATATATTGTTAAGTAGCAAAAGCAGGCTACAAAGTAAGATGTATGTACCATTTTCAGGAGAAAATACATTTAACAGAAAAGAGACATACATCACATCTTTAACAGGGGTAGGGTGAAATCTATTTCCTTAATTTCACTTATCCATATTTTCTAAAATACTGTCAGTGAATATATTTATGTATATATACACATACATATACATATACCTGTATATAGCTTTACTTTGTTGTTGTTTGGTTTTTTTGTTTTGTTTTTTGAGACAGCATCTCCCTACACTGCCCGGGGTAGCCTCAAACTTGCAATCCTCCTGCCTCAGCCTCCCGAGTGCTGGGATCACAGGCATGCACCACCGCATCCTGTTCAGCTTTTTTAATAAGGTGAAAAGATTACAACTGTAGTTCCCTCTCCATCCCACAGCGTCTCTGTGCAATTGCTACAGCGATCACAGCAGCGTCTCTTCCCACGGATTCTCCCGACCTTCTTTTCTGTCCTGCCAACTTTATTTCCACCAACAGAAAGGAACACAGCCCAGCTCCAAGCCCAGACATCAACGTCTGTTTAGTCACCCCCAGGCCCCATGTTACCCTAAAATGTATAAGCACACATACGCATATGAGGTTTTAGAAAAATCCCAAATTTCTAAGAAATAGTTGTTGTTAGGTGCCATCCAGTCCTATGAGTCCGACTCATAGGACCCTCATAGGGTTTTCAATGGCTGGTTGTTTCAGGATTGTTTCAGGAGTGGATTGCCATGTCCTTCTCCTGTTTTTGTGGTGCAGGGGATTGAACCCAGGTCCTCAGAGAGCGTGAAGTAGCGCTCTGCCAACTGAAGCTAAAGCCCAGCCCAAGAAATAGTAGTTGTTGTTGTTAGGTGCCGTTGAGTCGGTGTCCGACTCATAGCGATTCTATCTATGTACAACAGGTAAAACACTATTGTCAGTGCTTCTCCGCTGTTCTCTCCTGTTCATAGGGTTTTCATGGCAGATTGATTTTTGGGAGTGGGCTGCTGGGTCTGTCTCCCAAGCCTATAGCACCTGGTCCTATCCAAGGACTAACCAGGCCCGACCCTGCTTAGCTTCCGAGCTCTGACAGGATTGGATGCCACAGGGCTACAGCTGCAGGCTCAGGACAAGAAATAGTTAGGCTTCCCGAAACTGTTAAAACGGTGTGTGAGGTACAATTTTCTAGACATCTGTCTTTTCTTAGCCATGAGAACTATCTTCTCAATAGATACATGCACACAGACTTGACAACCTAAGAAAATGGAAGAAGGATATTTGCAGATTTTAATACTGAACAGCGAAGATCATCCCTAGCACATATCAAAGAGCAGGGTGTATTTTATGGGTGTGACATCTGCACGGCATGAGTGGAGCAAGATGGAGGGAGGTAAAGGGGAGGCGGCCAGGAGGGCTGGAAAGGCGGCCCTACTTCTCAAAGGAGGGTGTCGGACAACCAAAAATAAACGTGGTGAGCGTCTAGGTGCCCCGCTGCTGGCCCCGTTACTGCAGTCAAGACCACAGGCAGTGCACTTTGCCAGGGTTTCTGCTGGAGAATCACACTGGCCTGCTTATTTGGAGGTAGCTGTCATTGTTGTTAGGTGCCATCAAGTCGTGTCCAACTCACAGCGACCCTCAC
Organism: Pedetes capensis; assembly: GCA_007922755.1. NCBI lineage: Eukaryota > Metazoa > Chordata > Mammalia > Rodentia > Pedetidae > Pedetes > Pedetes capensis. The sequence goes on along the minus strand of VMDO01000269.1, from coordinate 42,438 downwards.
AGGGTTTTCAATGGCTGATTGTTTCAGGATTGCTTCTGGAGTGGATTGCCACGTCCTCCTGTTTGTGCGGTGCTGGGGATCGAGCCCAGGTCCTCAGAGAGGGCAGAGCAGCGCTCTACCAACTGAGCTAAACCACAGCCCATGTGTAGCTAATGGGAGAGCAAATCTGTACTTAACACGCTGCCCATCCCAAGAAAGGCAGAGCCTTGAAGGGCTGCCAAGGGCATTGCTGAGTGAGGGCTCGGTAGCTTCCGTGCCCAAGTGAGACCCAAACTCCAGCCCCAGCAAGACCCACATCCGGTCCCACCTTCTCCAAGCCCCACGGTCCTTCTTCAATTGGGACGGACACTCCCCATGTGGGGCTAGCCCTGAACAAAGGCTAAGCTGGCCCTCTTGCCATCCAGGAGGCCGGGCCAGGGCAGGGCGGGCAGCCTGCTTCCTTTGAGTCGTCTGCACAGCCTTCCTGAGGTCAGAACACTTCGCACGCTTTCCAGGATTTAAGGCTCTGAGTCTGGATGTTCAAAGAGAAACAGATCCTATGGTGATACCCCCAGCCCCTCTGCGCTGGCTCTCCCGTTTCCTTTGCCACGTACCTGTTCCTTTCTTTCTCTTTCTTTTACAATTTATTCCTCTTATTTAAGGCAAAGATAAAGTTAATATGAGTAATCGGTTATTAAATTGACACAGATGCAACTTCTGCCAATCACTGTAACAAAACATAATCGGGCACCGTGGTAATGCTGGGGAGGCCAACTTCCACTGGAACAGCACAGACCAATAACGAAAATGCTGTCCCCAGAGCCATTAAGGAGCTGCTAACACAAGGCTGCCTGCAGCCATAGCCCTGTGGCGTCCAATCCCATCAGATCTCGGAAGCTAAGCAGGGTCGGCCTGGTTAGTCCTTGGATGGGAGACCGCCTGGGAACACCAGGTGCTGTAGGCTTGGGAGAAGGACCCAGCAACCCACTCCCAAAAATCAATCCACCATCGAAAACCCTACGAATAGCAGAGAAGCACTGACAATAGTGTTTTGCCTGTTGTACATAGGGTTGCTATGAGTCAGATACAGACTCCATGGTACCTAACAACAACAACACAAGGCTGTTTCAGTCCTCTGTCCTCTCCATCTCTGCAGAGTCCCACACAGTGGCCAACCCTCCTTGAGACCCAGCTGTCTCCGGTTTAGGTCACACTGTGCTGTCCTGGCTCCCCACCGAACTACCTGGCCATCCTTTTGGTCTCTTGCAAGGAAAGAAAGGCACAAAGAGGTTCGAGGTCATATCCAAGATGGCGCGCATGTTAAGTCTTGGAGCTGGGTTTCCACCCAGGCTCCAGGCACCCCCTGCCCTCCATGGCATTCTGTACAGGTGCCCATCCCTCCATCTTCTCTCTGTGCCACTGATAGCAATGACTGCGCCCCTGGAGCGGATCCTAAATCTGCATTCATAATCACAATTTCACCCTTGCCATCCCTCATTCTCAAACGCCTGCTCGGCAATCCCACTTCCAAGACCTAACAATTGAAGTACCCAGGACCGAGCTGACCATCTTTCTAAAATAAGCCTTCGGCCCGACATCTGCATCATAGCTAATGACCCCACGCCTCTGTCAGGCCTACAGGACACGCTCTGGCTATGGGTTCTTATGGGGGTCTCCCTCCTGCCATCCTTTGCCATGTGTACCCACACGACTCTGCTGCTGGTACCCCTCAGGGTCCCAGCACCTCCCCCTGGAGCATCTCCCCCTGGTTTTGTGCCTCCATGTTGGTCACCCCTCCAGCCTGGCCTGCTCACCGCCATGACCAGCCGGCTCACTCCAGCCAGGGCGGCCGCCCTCAGCCCCGGGCATCCTGGGTGGGGTGATTCTCACAGCAGGGGTGCAGCAAGGTGCCTCCCCACATCCCTGGTCTCTGCCCCACACCAGTAGCACAGTCCCCCAACCCCACCTGCCTCACCCCAGTTATAACAAACACAACCAAACACAGGCCCCCAAGGGGCAAAGCTGCCCGTGCTGAGACCCGCAGCTCCAACGTGGCCCCAAAGTGCACCCCCTTCCAGAAACTCTCAGCTCGCCAACGGACGCCAGATGGGCTTGTGAGGAGGAAAGAGTTTTGAGGGGGTTAGGACATGAGTTTCCCTATTTACGATGTCCTGGATTTTGAGGAGTTGGGACTCCACCACCTTTGGGCTAAGGTTCAAAGCACAGGTTAGAAAACAAGGTCTGAGGAGCAAAAGCAGACAGGCTGGCTGGCTATGCCAGCCCTGTTGTGACACTGAGGCCCCCAGGGCTGGGTGCCCCAGGAGGCGTGGATTGGGGACCCCACCCCACCACCTAATTCTAGGGCCTTCCACCTGTCCTCTTGCTCTCCCTGGCCCAACTTCCTTGCCTGAAAACGGGAATGGAAAGTCCCTGGTTCTCAGATGCCGTGAGGCCCAACGAGTTACTGTGCGTAAGGCACCTGGGAGGGCCTGCAATGAGGGGGAGAAGCGCTAGACGTTGGCCGGCATTACCGCTGCTATGCACAGGGTCGCTACAAGTCGGCAACAAGGAGTTAGTGTTATGACATTTCCAGCCACGTCACCTGATTGTTGTCTGGTGTCCTCCAGTTGGATCTGACTCATGGCGACCCTGTGAGTGACAGAATGGAACACTCCCCAGCACTGTGCCATGCATACAATCTTTTTATGTTGAGCCCACTGTTGCAGTCACTGTGTTTCTTCTCATTTTGAGTCATGCCACATCAGCAAAATGAGGTCCCAGGGCTTTACTCCATTCCCGTCATTAATGGGAATTACTTTGAGGAGGCGACTTTTTCCCAGTCATTTTTTGAATGCCTTCCACTCTGGGGGGCTCAGTTTGGGGCAGTATATTTGACAAAGCTTCTCTGTTATTCATAGGGTTTTCAATGGCTGATTGTTTCAGGAGAGGGCTGCCAGGTCCTTCTCCCTAATCTGTCTTAGTCTGGAAGCTCAGCTGAAACCTGTCCACCATGGGTGGCCCTGCTGGTAACTGAGATACCAGTGGCATAGCTTTCAGCATCACAGCAACACGCAAGTCCCCACAGCATGACACTCTGACAGGCACGTGCAGGACATCACCTGTATGTCCCCAAAAGGTGTTCTCTGTTCACCTGTGTTACTTTACGCCACTGTGGAAACCACTTGAGATGGCCCACTTTAAAGGAGGAAAGGCTGCCTTGGCTCACGCTTTCACAGATCTGGCCCATGAGCAGGTGGCTCTGCTGCGTTGGGTTGCGGTGAGACCCACACCACGGTGGGGACCCCACGGCAGAGCGAAGAGCTCACCTCGTGGCCACCAGGAACTAGAAGAGAGAAAGGAAGGGGTGGGGTCCCCACACCCCCTGCAAGGACCCACCACTGACCTAACTTCCTCCCACAAGGCCCCAGGAGAGGGAGATGGAAGGGACGGGGCTGGAGCCAGCGGTGGACACAGGAGGCAGATGGGGGGAGGAAGAGCATCATCCGAGGCAGATGTCCTTCCGAGGACATAGCTTTATTTTCATTGGCCACTCACACGTTGCCCTGTAGAACCCACAGAGAAACAGAAGCCCCAGGGGCCTGGGCAGGGATAAAACCGCCAGTCCCAACTTGGGGCAATCTGAGGTCAAACAGTGACCTCTGAATCAGCAAACGTTGCAGGGCAGCAGGGTGCAAAGGGCCGGACCACAGGCGCCACCCTGCAGGATTCCATCAGTGCCTCGCAGGCTGTTAAAAAGGTCACAAAGCCAGGTGTGGTGGCGCACGCCTGTCATCCCAGGGGCTCAGGAGATGGAGGCAGGAGGATCACAAGTTTGAGACCAGAGGCAGTCTGTGAAACTTAGGGACACCCTGTCTCAAAAAGTAACAAAAAGGGCTTGGGAGGTACAGGCGGGAGGATCGCAAGTTCGAGACCAGAGGCAGTCTGTGCAACTTAGTGAGACCCTGTCTCAAAAAGGAAAAAAAAAAATGGGCTGGGGTGCAGCTCAGTGGTCCAGCACTTGCAGAGCACGCAAGCACCAGGCCCTGGGTTCAACCCCCAGTACCACAAAAACAACAACAACAACAAAAAAGTAAAAAAGGGGGCTGGGGGTGCAGCTCAGTGGTCCAGCACTTGCAGAGCATGCAAGCGCTGGGTTCAACCCTCAGTACGAAAAAATTTTAAAAAAAAGTCACAAATACCCAGACAGCCACCCTCCAGTGGCCACCCCCGCAGCCCCCCCGCGGTGCCCCCCTGCCCCAGAGCCCTCTTCTTCCACCGCTCCCCTGGCTTTTGCTTCTCTTCCTACCTGCCTCTCCTGGTCACTGTCCCTTTCCCAGCCTTCCAAACAGCCACACTCTCGCCTGGCGTGGGCGTGGGCGCGGTGCCTGGACCCGTCCTCCCATTGGTGGCACATTCCCACAACGCCGCCTCCCGGTGGTCCCACTGCCTCCACACAGTGCCATGGGCCGGCGGCCAGGCCTTCACTACCTGGGGGTTCGGGGGTGGCTTCTCCAAGCCACAGCGATGCCACAGGCCGACCCCAGCCATACCTGTGCTCATGTGCGTTCTTCCAAGACGCCATCTCTCCCTCTCCTGAGCCCCACAAGGCCCAGGATCTGCACCAGCATCTTCTGTCAGGACTATGAGTGACAGAATTAATTCCTGACCGAACAGCTCAACCCCAGGGCAGACGTCCCGCCTGAGGGATTCCTGCGTCCTCTGCGGAACCTGGCATACCGCCCTTCACACAGTAATTCTGACTTGGATCCATACACAAAATAACAAAGGAACTACTTTATAAGACGATAACTTCTTGTCTGAAACAAGCATTTGGACACATAGGAGTCCTCGGTTTCTACTGGGCTGAGCTGGCCATTCCTGCTGACACGCGCAGTTAACCCTCAGTCTCTGTAGGGGGATGGGCTCCAGGACCATCTCCCCATCCAGAGACCAAAATCACAGGTGCTCAAATCCCTTATATAATAGGGCATGATATTTACATTTATATATACACATATATATGCATTTATATAGATATATATGGATATATATAAATGCAAATACCTGGATGTGTGTATGTGTATATTAAAATTCAAATATATATAAAATACATATGTGTGTATGTGTATGTGTATACACACACACACACACACACATATATATGTCCAATACTGCCTGCAGCCGTAGCCCTGTGGCATCCGATCCTGTCAGATCTCAGAAGCTAAGCAGGGTCAGGCCTGGTTAGTACTTGGATGGGAGACCACCTGGGAACACCAGGTGCTTTAGGCTTGGGAGAAGGACCTGGCAACCCACTCCCAAAAATCAATCAGTCATTGAAAACCCTATGAACAGCAGAGAAGCACAGACAAAACAGTGTTTCTCATGTCGTACACAGGGTCGCTGTGAGTTGGACACTGACTCCACAGCACCTAACAATAACAACAACATCCCCAACACTATAATCGTCTCCAGATTACTTGGGTCTGCACCTGTACCACCCTAGCCTCTGAGCCCACCTGACCTCAGAAGCTAAGCAGGGTGGGACTGCTTAGTCCTTGGATGGGAGACTGACTGGGAGGAAGAAATTCTGAGCATGGCACGTCCCTTGATACATCTGTTCTTGAGTTTCCATGAGTGGGTCTGGTTCAGAGAGAACAGTTTGTATTATAGATTGTCATTGTTAGGTGCCATCCAGTTAGTGTCCGACTCATAGTGACCCTATGTACAACAGGTGAAACACTACTGTCAGTGATTCTCTGCTGTTCATAAGGTTTTCAATGGCGGACTGTTTTTTGGGAGTGGGTTACCAGATCCTTCTCCCAAACCTACAGCACCTGGTGCTCCCAGGCGGTCTCCCATCCAAGGACCAACCAGGCCTGACCCTGCTTAGCTTCTGAGTACCAATGGGATGGGATGCCACAGTGCTACGGCTGCAGGCACTGAGATTGTGGAGGCAAGGACTAATCCAAGCCAGGCCAGCCACGATTAGGCGCAGTGCGGGCTCTGGGCCAGGCCTTCCCACAGGCCCGTTCTTATCGCTTTTAGTCCCCAGAGCGGGTCCTGTCATGAACTCCAGCCGTCTGAAGGAAGACGAGCCATGTGACGGAGAAGCCCAACCTGAGCGGACGCGGCAGGGTCCCCGCCCCAGCTCTGCCAGCACGCAGCACGCGGCAGGGCCCTCACGCTGCTCCTGGGGCTTCATTTCCTCACCTGTATTTAGGGGACCCTCCAGGCCACCCCTGCTGAAATCCTTCAAACCCAAAGCCCTGCCTGGGCGGACCACGGATGTCCTCAACAGGGACGTGCATTAGGTTTCTGGGCTTCGTTATGGGACAAAACACACTTTTCTCATATGCAACCCGACCACCTGTTTGTAACACTGGAGATGACAGCAGAATTACAATTACAAAGTCTACAGTGGCATCATGTCATCGCAGCAGGCTAAATTACAGACATAACCAAGACAGAAGCATTACTTTCACCGGCTTATTAGACTATTTTTCATTCTCTCCACATTTTCAGGGGAAAAATATGAAGATGAATATTTTCCACTCATAATTTTCTGTAAACTCAGGCTCTGGGATCCTGCCTGTCATTCATCTGCCTGCCCCCCCCCCCCATGCTTCGCACATGACTGAGGCTGTGTAAATGTTTGCGGATCGCTCCAACTGCTCTGTATCTATCTATTCCTTTAATTCTCAGTCAGAATCCACTTCCTGGCAGAGGGGTTTTCTAAACTGTAGTGTTGCCAACGGCCAGGGTGGTGGAAGGGTTAAATTCAAGGAGCAGCTGTCTGATGTGTGCCTGCAGCCGTAGCAATGTGGCGTCAGATCCCGTCAGATCTCGGCTGCTAAGCAGGGTCGGGCCTGGTTAGTCCTTGGATGGGAGACCACCTGGGAACACCAGGTGCTGTAGGCTTGGGAGAAGGACCTGGAAACCCACTTCCAAAAACAATCAATTAGTGAAAATCCTACAAATAGCACAGAAGCACTCATAGTAGTGTTTCACCTGTTGTATGCAGGGTTGCTATGAGTCAAACACCGATTCGATGGCACCTAACAACAGCAACTCTGACGTTTGTCAGCCAGCATGGTCTGCTTTTCCTCTCTTGCCTATCTTTACCCAGAACACTATGAACCCTACCTAAAGAGAGTCAAGCTCAAAACCTCCAGGGAAAGGCAATCACAAGAAGCAAAAATCATCTCCCAGTCTCCCCCAAACGCTTCCCTTTCTGATGATCCTTCCCAATACCTTAGTCACAGTCGCACTCCACATGGTTTGTTTTAAAATCATGATTTTGTTTGGCCTTTCTGGGCTAATGAACCCATCAGAGCCTCTGTTGAAAGCTGCAGGCTCTCTTCAGAGAAATACACACGCAGTTGTTCATCCATGGTCACGGGCCAGACAGAGACGTGCGGAGGCTGCTGCCTGTGCGTGAGGTGCAGACTATCTAGGATGTGCCAGGTAGAAACAAGGAAGCAGGAGTGCTGGACGGCATGCACCCCGCCACTGTCCTGTCTGTCCTCTGCACGAGACAAAACGGGCTGCAGGTCTCGACACAGGCCTCTTAAAATGCACCACAACCTGACCAGGACCCACAGATCATTCGGTGTCTTAATTTAAGTTCATGTGTCACAACAAGGAAAAAAAATAAAGAACACAAGAAATGTTTTGATTAGGAGAAAAAAATGCCCCATAAAAGATAGATTCACAATGACTTAAGAGTACAATCTGAGACAGCCTCCTATTACTACAGCTATTAACCCGTCACTTGTCCACAGGCTAAGTCCCCATAATAATTCAATATTTACCTGACCTAAGCCTGGGTGGGCCTGCAGCCGCACCACTGTGGCATCTGAGCCTGTCAGATTTTGGAAGCTAAGTAGGATTAGGCCTAGTTAGTTCTTGGATGGGAGATCCCCTTCCTAGGTCCTTCAGGCTTGGGAGAAGGACCTGGCAACTCCCAAAGTAGCCAATTGAAAACCCTATGAATAGCAGAGAAGCCCTGACATAGTGTTTCATCTATTGGACATTGGGTCACTATGAGTCAGACCCTGACTCAACGGCACCTAACGACAACAACAACAAACCTGGGTGGGTAGACTGCATAGCATGGGGAGCTCCCTGCAATTGGTTTTTAGTGGGCAGCTGCTGTAAGGAAACCATGCAAGTGTCCAGCAGTAGGTTCATTAGGTCAGAGCAAACACTGTGACCCTGTAATTTGGGAAACTGTAAATCTGAACTTCCACATCATCTCTGAAGGCCACCATCAGGGTCTACATGCAAAGCAAATCTTAGATGTTTGGTAAATGACTTAGTAACATCCATGAATACGAAAATGAATAGAGTGTAGTCCCCCACCCCCAGCACATATGAACACAGTGGCTACGCCTTTGTCCATATTGCTTCTCATTTTTCATCACCCAGTTGCTACATGTCATTCAGAACAGAACTCCGGCAGCACTTCCTCCTGGAAGCCTTCCTAGATTCCTCTGACTGTGATTGAGCTCTGAGTCCTCATAACAGTTTCTCATCACGATTAACATTTACCCTCCTTCAGTATCTTCTGAGAACTGAAGTGTGTCCCCCAAATTCACATGTCGAAGCCTTAACCCCTCTTATGACTGTATTTGAAGAGAGGGTTGTCAAGGAAGTAACTCAGATTAAATAGGGCCATGAGGATGGGGCCCTCAGCTGACAGGATTCGTGCCCTCTTTAGAAGGGACACCAGAGACACAGCTCTCCTGTGCTCCCCACCCCACACCCATGCCAAAGAAAGGCCACGTGAGGACAGCGAGTAGGCAGCTGGCTCCAAGCCAGGAAGGGAGCCTCCCCCGGAACCCAATCCTCCCAACACCTTGACTTCCAGCCTCCAGAGCTGCGAGATGCCAGCCTCCCGTTGTGTAGTCCCTGCAGGCAGCGGTATTTTGCTATGGCAGCCTGCAGAGACTCACGCTCCGGAGGGCCAGCGTTGACCACAATGCATTTCTAGTCTTAGTGCCTAATGCAGTCCTCCTGCACAGTAAGCGCTCAATAAACTCTTGCAGCGTTAAAGCAGGAGTGGGTGAAGATAGGCAGCTGGAAAGACCCGTCCGTTCTCAGCCTATATCAGAGCAAGCGCAAACGCCAGGCCCTGGCTGTCACTCACAGGAGGGGCACTGCCCAAGTCCAAGGCTGACGTCAACCCCCTCCTTGTCCTTCTGCCCATTCCAGTGGCTGTTGCTGCCTCCTGACCCAGGTGTCAGCGGCAATGAAGGGAAAGACGGGGGTCTAGAAAGAACAAAACGCTTAAGCCAACCATCTCTTTTACTCCTCCAGCGGCAGCCCTTAGCCGTGAACTCAGCTGCAGACCTCTTTCACCCTCTGATCGCGCTCGGGGCTGTGTGTGGCCTCTGAGCCTTGAGAAATACGCAAGAGGGAAGCCTGGCGCTGGCCCTCGGTCCGCCAAGCCCGTCTTCCAGGAAGCATGAGTCAGCGGGCAAAGGCGGACCAGGGGGTCAGAATGTGCCACACCGTCCAGGGAAAAGAGGTGGATCTGCTGTCAACCCCGGCGTTAGGAAGCCTGGTGACGTCAACGTCTATTGAAATGTCCCTGTGTACTGGGCACTACCCTGCGGGCTTTGAAGTGATTTAACCCTCACACAGTCCTGTGACGTCAATGGGTACTGCTATCCCCATCATGCAGACGAAGAACAGGAGGAAAGGCGAGTCATTCACCCCACATAGAAAGCAATCATGCATGCGCTGGATTCCATCCCAGAGCAGGGGCGTGTATGTCCCAGGCCCTTTGTACTTCGTGACTACCTCAAACTGCCGCGAGGGTGACAGACACCTTCTCTGTCCTCATCTTGAGAACGACCTGGTCCAGCTGTGGAGTTCTCACATGTGGGTAGAAGGGTCAGAGGAGGGCGGTACCTAAGCAATCCATGGGCGACGCAGGTGGGTCCATGGGTGGCCGCTCGGCCAGGTTCCCTGAGTCCCCACTCTGTCCAGAAAGACCCCGTGGGGGAGCAAGGGGCTCCAAGCAAGTCCCCGGAGCAGCCACCTCCATGGCTGCTGTCAGCTCAACACTCCATGAGTCCAGGCGCTGGAGGTTCTGAGAACAGAGAGATTTCCGGGTGCTGGAGAGGCCACGGGCCGTGGGAGGCATCGCAGAGGTCTGTGGAGGGGGGACAGAAGCCATCTCTCAGGAGATGGGAGGGATCTTGAAGGTAGAAAGGGGCGGAGGAAATCCAGTCTCAGGAGCAGGTGCAAAGGGCCTGTAGGAGAAAGAGCACAGCGGCTCAGGGTGGAGGGAACGAAGGGGTCAGCAGGGCTAGTTTGAATTTTGCTCCACATTTGTCTTTCCAGGTCAATGGACCTTTCTTAGAGCATAGCCCTCCTTCTGCAATTCTTTTTTCTTCCGGAACTCTTCTTGCATATGAGGCCATCTTACTCTTCAATGTTAGGCGAGCATGCGTATCTGAATCCAGGAATGGCCTTTAAAAAGTCATTTCAACATAAAATCAAGGCCCAGGAAGAAATGGGCTTGGTCCTTCTGCATCTCCGTGGAAGTTACCTGATTCCGAGTCACGGAGAATGTGACCCAATTTAGCAACATCAACACAGCAGGCACCGAAGAAAGCGCCCCGTGTAAGGAGACGAGGCTTGTGGGAGGCGAGAGGCACAGACACCACACAGGGCCACAGGGGCAGGGGCCAGCAGCTGGCTCTGCATTTGATTAGATCCCCAGAGAACCACACCGCGTGGAGAGACCTGAGATAGGCCGATTCTAACAGCAGCAGGATGACAGGCTGGCGGGACTCTGCCCCTCAGTGTGGCCGAAGCTCTCTGTCCATCCAAGGCACAAGGCACCTGCTGCAAAGCCGGGCAGTTGTCCCCCTCTGCGTCTCAGGAGCTCCTGAATCACCAGGTCTTCATTCATCTGCAGATGACAAAGGGCCCACTGGGGCTCCAGGCTCTCATTTCCATGTAAATGGGATCCACAGCTACAGCGCTTTTGAGCAAAGCCACTCTCAAGGGGACCGACAACTGCCTGCCGCCCCATCCAGCCAGGCAAGACCCAGTGCTATGAAGCCAAAGCCCTCGGATCAGGCTGTCTATGAAGGACTCTTCCCCAGGTTAGACCCTGGCACCCAAGGGGCCCTGTGTGACAAAGGTCTGAGGACAGTTAGGGGCTGGGCGGAGGCTGCAGCGAGGGATCCTCAAAACAGCCTTATTCCTGAAGGGCTCTGACAGGGGAGCCCAGAGAATTTCCTGTGATTCCCAAAAAGGGCCAGGAACACCGAGCTCCACAGCCCGCAGACGTCCAGAAACAGCAGCCCATTTGCAAAGCTACAGAGAGGATTCCCAGGGGTTAGAGGCAGCAGGCAGCTGGAGGCGTGCGACAGACATCAGCCGCAGAGAATCTCAGATCCAAAGGCCAGCTCCCAAGTCCCGTGAGGCTGACCCTGCACGCCCACACGCTTCCAGTGGCAGCAACGGCACGCTGGGTCCGGGAGAGGCAGTGAGGACCCAGGGAGCCACCTGGCCCCTGGGGACCTCAGCAGCGCCCGTGATGAATCGCCCGCCTGGCTCACATGTTGAATTTCTTTTTCCTGAGGCTGCATGGGAAGAGCGCGCTGGGCTCAGCCGACAGCTATGGAGAAGTTCCTCTGACAGCACAAGGCCCTCCTCCGTCCCCAGACGACACCGTGCGGTGCATGTCCTTGTCACTGGTATGTCCCACTTTGCAGCCAAACAGCTCCACCATCTGCCAGACACCATGTCCACACAAAATGAGCGACCGTGGGGTCAGGAGCTGCATGCACGGAGGCATTGACATACCGGATGGAGCCCCTGCACCCTCCTTTCAGACTGAGGGAGGCAAAAGGCAAAGGTGGCTCTGGGCGCCACAGAGCGACGTCGCCCTCCAGACAGGCAGTGAGCCCTCTCTTCCGTGTTTATCAAAGGCCTTCTGACACAGCCTGGTGTCCACCTGGCGTCCCGCCTCGCTGCCCTCAAGTTCTAGAGGAAACCAGGGCATGGAGATTTTGGGTGACTGGCTGCCGAGGTGGCAGACCTGGCCCAGAGGGTGGGGCACAGAGATCGATGGAGCCCTGACAACCCCACCTTTGAAGATGAGCTGACGGCCCGGGAAGGCTGAATCTCTGAGGCCAGGAGGCCAGGTCTGCAGAAGGACATGACCAAGAGGGACTGAGCCCAGAGCACTGAGCGCAGAAAAATCTCAGCACCCTGGGACAGTGGAAGGGGCAGCAGCATGGATGAAGTCCCTGGCCACCATCATTGCTCTGGGGCTCAAAGAAGGGAGACACCCACAGCTGCCCTCGGCCACCTCGTGCCCTGCCCAGCCCTAGCTCTCCTCTTAGCATCAAAGACGAGGAAATCCCCCGGATCTTGGTGGCTGAGCCCCCCACCTTCTCTGCATGGGTTCTTTGTGCACACACTCCAGCAGCAGCCATTCTTCCTCCTGGCCCTTTGGGTTTTCTGCACAGTTGGTGTGGGCATTCAGAGTCCAGATTGCTTAAACATTATCCTAATAAACACCTAAAAGGGAGCATCCTGCCCCAGGTAGGAGGGACCATCAGTAGCCAGAATCACCAGATTGTTTTTCTTTTTCTTTTTTTTTTCATTCTGTCACTGGAGCTGACCAGCAGCCCAGCTCCTCGGCCTCTGCCCTGGCCTCTCCGGCCTCCCTCCCTGCCCGCTCCTCTCTGCTCTGTCCGCGCCCTTCCTGGGAACGCCCGGCTCCCTCAGCTCTCTCCTGAGCACCAGACTGAGTTTCACCTGCCGGGTAGACAGATGGTGCCGAATGCTTGTCCTGCTGGCAAAGGCCCCTCCCCATCCAGACCAAAGCCGTTAGCTTCTCCTCCAATGACGCGGTGGCTCTTGCTCCTCCCGTCTCCACATCCTGGCCGCTGTCTGGCCTCTGTGAGCCCTCTCTGTGTCTTTTAACTCCACCGACTCCTCGCCAGCTAAAACCCTCCCCATGTCCCTCCTGGTCAATGCAGCAGTTTCCTAACTGCTCCCCCTACCCCAAAAACATCAATTTCTGGAGGGCAGAGCTTTGTTTCCCAACTCTGTGTCCCACCTAGTCTCTGACAGGTGCGTGGTGACTATTCAGAGAAAGTCTCTACTTCTCCATCTTCCATGGTGCTAAGAAACTCCTTTCTGCAACAAAAACCCAGATCATACCTCACTTCTGGAGACATATTTTGTAGGTTCCCAGTCACCCATGGTGGTGGTGGTAGGTGCTATCTAGTCGGTGTCTGACTCATAGCGACCTGAGGTACAACAGATGAAACACTACTGTCAGTGCTTCTCTGCTATTCATAGGGTTTCCAATGGCTGATTGATTTTTGGGAGTGGGTTACCGGGTCCTTCTCCCAAGCCTACAGCACCTGGTATTCCCAGGCGGTCTCCAATCCAAGGACTAACCAGGCCCAACCCTGCTTAGCTTCTGAGATCTGACGGGATCTGACGCCATAGGGCTACTGCTGCCTATGGTGTAGGTAACATTTAAGTTCACAAGCATTGGAACTGGCTGGGCCCTGGGTCCAACCTGCATTCCCAGACTCTTCTGCATCTGTCTTTGGCACATATTCATTCTCATCCTGAGCCCCTGTTCACACTAGCCCCTCTCCTGAAAAACCTCCCCTCCCGGCACCTTCTCTGCCTAGGAAATTATTTTATTGATTAAGACTTGGCTTAAGTGCCTTCATCTTTGGTGCACCTCCCCCGCCCTCTCCCGAGTCTCAGAAACAAATCTCCACTATGACACCTGCTCTGCCTGATCACGGTGCTCAGTTCCACGGGATTATTGGGGCCAAGGGCAGCAGTGGCTTCCAAGTGAGCACGCGGCTCTCTTGGCCTGTGCCACTGAGTCTCATTACGGATCTGTTGGGCTGCATCCCTTCAGGAGAAAGAGAGCTCTGGGCCAGGCACGCTCAGAATGAGCGAACACAGCAAGGCTTCTTCCTCAGCTTGTTCTGAATGATGCTGATACCAACCCCTGCCAGAGCATTTGATTTCCATGACAACCGGAAGGTAGATGGCCCACAGATCGTCTTTTACAAATAATGAACTGAGGCAGCCGTCAGGCACCCATCACTCTGCCTACTGTCAACAACAAGGGAAACTGACCGTCTACTCTCTTTTCTATGGGAAAAGGACGTGGCAATCCACTCCTGGAGGCGATCCTGAAACATTCAGCCATTGAAAACCCTGTAAGGGTCACTGTGAGTAGGACACGGCTCCATGGCACCTAACAACAACAACAACTCTCTTTTCTTTGCTCAGTCCTGGCCTCGCGTGCATTAGGCAAGTGCTCTACCGTTGAGCTGCACCCCCAGCCTCCTGTAATTTTCTTGTTTTACATTTTGAGACAGGATCTTCCTGAGTTGCGCAGGTGCCCCTGGCTGCAAACTCACGACCCTCCTTAGTCACCAGGATTACTGCAGTGAGCCATGGCGCTGGCCTGGCTGCCTGCTTTCTATAAAACCTGTACCTCTCCAGCTCTTTGCCTCGAGACCATAAAATATACCCACTGAGTTACTATTAAAGGTAAATCAGCGCCTCCTACCTACGAAACAATGGTATAAACAGAGGGATGGAAGGATAAACCCTGGCCCCCCATTTACATTCCGAAGAGAAAAAAATTGGAGAGGCCCCACAAAGGACAGATAGCAACTCAGAACTATATTTTTCTAAAGCAAGACAAACTGTTAAGTTTGTAAAAGGTTGTTTTGTCACTGTGTTTAAGTCTCAATAAGCATTCAGTAGGCCCTCATCAGACATTCGGTACATGCTGTCATTTGTTGTTGTTAGGTGCCATGGAGTCAGTATCTGACTCATTGCGACCCTACGTACAACAGGCAAAACAGTGCTGTCAGTGCTTCTCTGCTATTCATAGGGTTTTCAATGGCAGATTGTTTTCAGGAGTGGGTTACAGGGTGCTTCTCCCCATGCCGTCATACTAAAACCTAAATATGCAGGTGCATCCATCTGACCCCCTCCCAGAAACCTGTTAACTTAAAATGCATCCTTGGGTTAGAGTTTAACATTGAGATTTGGTAAGTTAATACAAGCTATATCAAAGAACAGGGCTGGGATTTAGTTCAGTTGGTAGAGCGCCGCTCTGCAGTCTCTGAGGTCCTGAGTTCAATTCCCAGCACCGCAAAAATAGGAGAAGGACGTGGCAACCCACTCCCAATGTAATCCCGAAACAATCTGCCATTGAAAACCCTATGAGGGTCGCTATGAGTCGGGACATGACTTGATGGCACCTAACAAGCAACAACAAGCATATCAAAGAACAGTTGAGACCTTCTTATAAGATTAACCCTCTAAGCCTATCAAGGGAGAAGGACCTGGCAGTCTATTCCCAAAAATCAATCTGCCATTGAAACCCTATGAATAGCAGAGAAGCACTAACAATAGTGTTTTGCCTGTTGTACATAGGGTCGCTATGAGTCAGAGACCAACTCAACGGCACCTAACAACAACACAACAAGCCTATCAAATTTCTACAAAACAAGCAGATCTTGTTTTTTCTAATAGAGAAAAATCGGAATCTTCTGAATTTAAGTGTTTAAACTCTAAAAATTTCTTCTGCATGCTTCAAATTCAGATTCTTATGAACGTGAAAACTAGCTAGAACAGTCACAATGCTGTGGGAACACCAATGTGAAAAGACTTCACTATAAGAATATATTTGCCTGCAGCTGTAGCCCTGTGACATCCAATCCCGTCAGATCTCTGAAGCTAAGCAGGGTTGGGCCTGGTTGGTCCTTGGATGAGAGACCGCCTGGGAACACCAGGTGCTGTAGGCTTGGGAGAAGGACCCGGCAGCCTACTCCCAAAAATCAATCTGCCACTGAAAACACTATGAACAGCAGAGAAGCACTGACAATTGTGTTCCATCTGTTGTATGTAGGGTCGCTATGAGTTGGATACCGGACTCGCCAGCACCTAACAACAACAAGAATCTATTCTCTCTCTTTCTCAACAGAACCTCCCTTGTACTGGTGCACCCAATTCAACCACATCTATCCTTTGTAAATGCAATCAGACCCAAGAAATAAGGACTTTTGTATTTTGTTACTCTCACAAAAAAAATGAATATAGTGCATGAGTAACCCTGGTTGCCCAGCATTTTTTCAGGCTGGTAATCCCAAGAGAGAAAAGTCACCAATTTCAAACAGACACATGAGACAGCCAGGCAGAGCCTCCATTCCTGGGAGCCGCCTCGCTCCTCATCCTCTTTCTTGAAAGGCTCAGTTGGAATAATGATGGCATGATCGCTGATCAAGTTCACTGGGCTCTGTAATTTCTCTCACTGCTGAGGCCCAAGCGCCATTCCTGGAGGCTGAGGACGCCCTCTTATACACAGGCAGCGTCAGTGGGCGCCTGCCCCTGGGCCGTGACCCCCCAGGACCTGCACGCGCCTCTGCGCCACAGTGGAGCACCTGGAGGCTCACCCACGCCACTGCTCCCGGGTTTAATGTCATTTCCAAATAACGCCAAGAATCATTTCTGTTTGACTTCTCCGATGTTCCCAGCTTACCTTGTTTAAGGTTAATAAAGCAATTGCAATTCTCCCAATTACGAAGCCATCTTAAAATGCACTTTTAATCCCAGGTTGTGAGCAACTCACTTAATTATTTCTATTTGTTTTTCTTCTTGAGTGAGTGGATAATTCCTTCTCCTAGAATAGCACAGCCATCACTTTCTTGAAGAAGAAACACTGGGCCGGAGTCCTCCCTAAGATCCAGCATCCTAAGCTCATACCACCCAGCACACCTTCCTGAACAGCAGCGTCTTGGACCTCATAAGCTATTATCTCTTGTTCTCACTTCATTCAAACTCAGCCTTTCTGGGGGAATTTTTACTCCGGCACAGATCATTTTTCTTTTACCTTTTGATATGCACTAACTAGATCATGACATACATCACACCCTTGAAAAGATAGGTTTAAGGACCGGCCCACAGTGACGAAGAGGGAAGCATCAGGTCTCAAGCCTGGCTCCTAATCGGGCTTTGTCTGGGCATGTGCGGAACCTGGAAAAGCAACCTTACTGAGGGGGCCTCTTGATGGTGAGGGGGAAAAAGGGAAACGGTCACAATCTCCTCTTGTACTGAGCTAAGACAATAAAGGTGGTGGGACATCCTGAAACCCCTTGCAATCTGTAACACTCTAAGCACATATTAGCTAAGGTCCTAGTAGTGCTTGTCCAAATTACATGACCTTATGTGGAAAAGAACCACGGCAGAGAAAGCCACGGGGGCCACAGACAGCTCAGGGGATCCCAGGACGTGGTGGGGCTGGGGGTGAGCTGCCAGTAGAGAAGCCCCAGGGAGCAGCGTCTGCTCACTCACGCTTGGTCCCTCAAAGCAGGGGAGCGTCAGGGCATGTCCCATGTTGACCACCTTCCCCAAAGAGCCCACAGGCCCAGGGTCATGGGTTTCTGATCCCATTCAGACCCCAAGGTTCAGGCACTCTGGCCTCTGCTTAGACCTGGGTTGTGGGATTTTGTTGATGTACTAACATGTTCTGCTTTTTGTGTCCCCAAACCAAAGACTTCCCTTTATGTCATCATGGGGAGGGCCATACTTCAAAATGTTTACTGACTGCCAATTATAGAAACATGTTTGAGTGAAGTATTAGAAGAAAAAATGTGTTTAGGGATTGGGATTTCCATGCCATGGCACCCTAAAAGTAAGACTGCAATGAAAAGAATAATCTTGGCAGCCTAACCTTGCTGATCCTCAGGTTCCTCTTCTATAAAATAAGAATAAGTGACAGTATCTACCCTGCACAGTTGTTGTGAGAAATTATGAACTAACATGTGCAAGCCTGCAGCCGTAGCCCTGTGGCATCCAATTCCATCAGATCTTGGAAGCTAAACAGAGTTGGGCCTGGTAAGTCCTTGGATGGGAGACTGCCTGGGAACACTAGATACTACAGGATTGGGAGAAGGACCTGGCAACCCACTCCCAAAAATCAATCTGCCACTGAAAATCCTATGAATAGCAGAGAAGCACTGGCAATTGTGTTTCACCTGTTGTACATAGGGTAGCTATGAGTTGGATACTGACTTGATGGCACCTAACAACAACATGTGCAAAGTGTGGAAAAGAGTGTTGGCACACACCAAGCACTCTCTAAATGCCTGTAATTAGTATTTGTAATAATTTGGAGTAGGGCTGGGATTTAGCTTAGTTGGTAGAGCGCTGCTCTGCAGTCTCTGAGGTCCTGAGTTCAATTCCCAGCACCGCAAAAATGGGAGAAGGTCGTGGCAACCCACTCCCAAGGCAATCCCGAAACAATCAGTCATTGAAAACCCTATGAGGGTTGCTATGAGTCGGACACGACTCAATGGCACCTAACAACAACAACAATAATTTGGAAACTTTTACCAAACACTCGGATATTGGCCAGTTTAAAATCTTTTCCATCTTTCCCCAGACATCCATGGTTAGTAACAGTTAATTGGCTCATTCCTGGGAGAATGTTCCAATACACAGCAGCCAATCCATGAGAATACCTGTCTAACAAATCTGCCCTGGATGTGGAGATATGATTGTGTTTATAAACAAACTAGAAAGTCTATTCTTTTATCCCTTTCTCTCCTTTCAGTTCAGAGGCAGTCTAAAAAACCCACTTTTCTCATCATTATCAAGAAATGAGCTGGGGTTTAGATCAGTTGGGACGGTGCTGCCCTGCACTCTCTGAAGCCCTGGGTTCGATCCCCAGCACTGCAAAAATGGGAGAAGGACCTCGCATCTGGCTCCTGAAAACAATCCTGAAACAATCAGCCATGGAAAACCGTATGAGTAGCAGAGGAGCACTGATATAGTGTAGGGCATGGCACAATGTTGGGGAGTGGTTCATTCTGTTGTACATAGGGTCACTAGGAGTCAGACTCGAGGGCACCTAACAACAACAATAGCAAATCAATAAATAACAAATATTTTCAGTTGAATTAAAAATCTGTATTTAAAAGTTTGCACAAGCTATTTCACATTTAACCTTTTGAGATGAAACCAACCCTAACTTGCATATTTCCCTAGGAGCAAGGACTGAGTTCCTTTATATACACATCTCCATAGACGACAACAGATAAAAAGAAGGGAAGGGCAGATGAACAAAAAGACACCAGGCTTTACTCGAGAGCTGGGAACCCACCAATTTCTGAACATCTCCCCTTATGAGGAGCAAATATTCCAAGCCCCCCAGTGGATGCCTGAAACCTTGGATAGTACCAAACCCTATACAGCCCACTATGTTCTTTTCCTATGCATACATACAAATGATAGTTTAATTTACAAATTATGCACAATGAGGGCTTCACACCAGTACCAAGTGATAAATTAGAGTGATTACAGTAACATCCTATAATAAAAGTCATCTGAACATCATCTCTCTTAAAATATCCTCCCATCCTCTATGCTGGACAAAAGATGAGTCACCTCCCAGGCAGGAGGGACTGAGCAGGACAGGGTGGGCGTTCATTTTGCTACTCAGCATGGCGGGCACTGCTTATTGTATAATTTTCCATTTCGTATTTTCAGACCATGGTGATGGGTGGGAACAGAAACAGAAAAACAAAACCACCGATAAGGAGAGACCACTGGGTCAAAGACCCAAAGAACGTTAGTAACACAGAAGAAACCCAGTCAAGTCCAGGGGCTGAACCTGGATGCTATTGATCCCATAAAGAGTAGAACCCTTGTTCTACACCAGAGCTTCCCACGTGAAGGCCAGTCTCCTTGGCCTGCTGGAAAAATGTAGTTGATACTCTTCACATTTCCAATGAATATTTGCTGGAGAGGGATGTTCACCTGCACATGCCATTACTCTTGGGAATTAAAGCATCACTGATTCTCTGACTTGCCTTGTCTGGCCTCTCAGGTGAGAGCCCTGCTACTTGTTACATGAAATCCTATTCCCAAAGCATTCGGATCTCACCTGCTGGATAAATCGAAAGTTTCCATGCTGCTTACATTAAAGTAGCCATTGTTAAAGAAATATATGTTAGGGTTTCAGAAGCTGGGACTTTATTTACAGGCTAAGTGCAATCTGAAATTGCAGACGTTAGATGTAGCAATGCGTGAAAAGCTTGTATCACGCAAGGAAATTTTTTCTCAATAAAATTCCGAGACACTTGCATCTACTAACCAGTTGATTACTCAGAAAACATCTGCTCCAACTTGCTGGGATACAGCCCAGTGCTGCAGCCTCATGACCCAAGAGAGACGTTGAGGTCTTAACTCAGCCCCACTAGAATTGTGACTGAAGTTGCAGGGCAGGCAGCCAGACTGAGGGACTGACCTGGGCAGACCGGCAAGGAGAGAAGGGACAGAAGCCCAGCTTGCGTGATACTATTCTCCTGCCTTGAACTCCTCAGTAAGTCTCACCGCCTGTCGTGTGACATCCAAGATCCTCATGGGCCTTCTGGGACCCTCATGACAAGATTCCAACCCATTCATCCCTCCACCCTATGGGCTCCCCACAGGTATATACATTCCAGATGACCATGATGAGTCTCCGCTCCCTGAGTAGTGCAATCACACTGCCACCTCCACACCTTTGCACAGGTGCCTCTGCCCTGTGATGCCCACCCACATCCCACTCCTCTGGGGCCTTTCCTGATTTTTCCTCCAGTCTCGTTGGCCACAGCTAACTGGATGTGGTCTCAACTGCCATGGAACTTTGTGCTTTTATAACTCACCCATGGTAATTGCTTTCTAACTGGTGTGGCAGCAGTTTAGGAATCTTTTTTCTTGCTTTCCACCAGCATTGTTGTTGTTAGGTGCTGTTGAGTTGATGTCCGACTCATAGTGACCCTATGTACAACAGATGAAACACTATTGTCAGTGCTTCTCTGCTATTCATAGGGTTTTCAATGGCAGATTGTTTTTTGGGAGTGGGCTGCCGGGTCCGTCTCCCAAGCCTACAGCACCTGGTGTTCCCAGGTGGTCTCCCATTCAAGGACTAACCAGACCCAACCCTGCTTAGCTTCTGAGATTCGACAGGATCAGACGCCGTAGTGGTGCAGCTGCAGGCTCAACCAGCATTAGCTAAGCATTTACTAGTGTCAGATGCTGTGCCAGGTGCCTGGGACACAAAAACAAAGGAAGTCAGGGCTCCTGCCCGCAGTGTGACAGCAATGGGAGACCAGGCGAGGAAAGTATTTATGACCAGGGAGACGTGAACAAGACCATGGCATTGAAGTTGGGCCTTAAAGAGAGACAAAAAATGGACAGCAAGGGAAGGTTCTGCTAAGTGAAAACAGCATCATGAGCCACAGTCTTTGGCTGGGTTGGGGGGACAAGCAAGGCATCGATGGTTATTGAACAAATAAAGGGAATGCCCCAAAGCATGTCTCAGCCCCTCCTTCCTGAGGAAGAATGTCTGCAATTCCCATCCCTCACACCAACTGGCAGAGCAAACTCTTGGCTCTACCTCGAAGCCTGGGTGGACCACTCCGGCAACCCCCAAAACCCAGCAGGCTCGGGGAACTCAAACTGGGGTCCAGGAAGAGAAGCAGCTGATACTGAGATCCACAGAGATTGTGGGAACAGCAGGGCCCTGTACCCCCCATCAAGGATGCGTCCTCTCAGGGTGTTTGGCTTCATTGTTGTTGTTGTTGTTGTTAGGTGCCATCAAGTCCAACTCATAGCGACCCTATAGTACAAGGGATCGAAACACTTCTTGATTCTGTGCCAGGCACACGATCTTATTTAAGTTTAAGCCCATTGTTGCAGACACTGTGTCAATCCATCTGGTGGAGGGTTTTCCTCTTTTGTGTTGACCTGCCACTCTCGCAAACATGATGTCCTTCTCCAGGGATTGATCTCTCCTGACTACATGTCTGAAATATGTAAGACGCAGTCTGGCCATCCTTGCTTCCAAGGAGTACTCTGGTTGCACTTCTTCTAGGACAGATCTGCTGGTTCTTTTGGCAGTCCATGGTGTATTCACTAGGTGTCTCCAGCACCACAATTCAAAATATTTGGCTTTAGAGACCCCAAATGAGGCCTTTCTTCCTAATTAACAAAAGGCAACGTGGAGAGAACCACCCCAAAGTCCCCGCAAGCCAAGTCAGGCTCATGAACGCTCGCCCAGGACTCAAAGACGCCCCTGGACCTCTGGCTTCCTAGGACAGAGCACTTCAGTTTTGTTGGCGCTCCCCTTCCTTTCCTTTGTCCGATCGTTTTCTCAATTTCTCTTCCAGTCCAGCTTTTTCTGTAATACTTATCTTGGGCACCTGCTCTTTCCTCCTCCCTGAGACTACGTCTTGCTATTGTGATGCTCCTTGTCCATCGAAAGCAATGAAATATGAAAATCCATATTTCAGACCAGCATCTATTAAATACGCACCTTGGTTGCAGGTTGAAAAACAAAGGAAGCATGGTCTGAGGGCTGATTTTCAGCTCTGGGCATCACCCACGGATTCGATGCTGGGTGTGAATTCTGCTCACCAGCAGGCCGTTTGCATTTGGACATTGAGAACCATGCCACAAAGTCTGGAGCCACAAAGAACTTACTCTAAGGAATGCCTTGGAGCCCAGAGCATTGCCAGCCACAGCTTGGGCTTCTACAGCAGAAGCAACTGCTTCACCTGGGAGCTTATTAGGAACGTGGCCTCTCAGGCCCCTACCCCAGACCAATGGAATCAGAGTCGGCCTCTTAACCAGATCCCAGCTGATTCAAATGCACATGAATTTTAGGATCACAGGGGTAGGGCTGAGGGGATCTTGCCTTTATCCCTCCATGTGGATTTCTTTCCTAAGGAAGAAAATGCATCAGATGTCCCCTGCCACTCTTCCGGCCCAGATCGTTTATCCATAGAGGAATTCTGAACTAATAACCATAGCCCTGTAGCATCTGATCCCGTCAGATCTTGGAGGCTAAGCAGGGTTGGGCCTGGTTAGTCCTTGGATGGGAGACCACCTGGGAGCACCAGGTGCTGTAGGCTTGGGAGAAGGACCTGGCAGCCCATTCCTAAAAATCAATTCACCATTGAAAACCCTATGAACAGCAGAGAAGCACTGACAATAGTGTTTCCCCTGTTGTACACAGGGTCGCTATGAGTCAGATACACACTCAACGGCACCTAAGAACAACAACAAGTGCGCTTACAGAAAGAAGCCCCAGCCCAAAGGAGTTCAAGGTGAAATGAGTCTGATGGCTAGCCTTTCTGCCACAGGAGTGCCGGCAAGAAAAGAGCTCTGAAACCGAGAGGTGACTGGCACCTCTTTTCCCCACGCTCCCGTCTGAGGCCCTGGATCTTTCTGCGTGGCACATTCTCCTCTGCGAGGTGACTTCCGCTCTGTTCAGACTGCACAGGTGACTGGTGAGTCCCAGAGGTCATGCTGTGCACTGAGCTCCAAGGAAGCTCTGCAAACAGGCGGCAGAACCAGAGCACAGCCTTCAAATCCAGGTTGGGCTCAGACCCCACATGCCCAATACCAGCAGTGGAGACCTATGTGGATGAACTCATCCATCACCTACCTGGGGGACACGGGCCTGGCTGGGGGCAATGGGAGCTGGAACTGAAAGGCAAGAGAAGCAAACGGAGGCAATGCCCCAGGCCTGCTCATGGTGCCCAGCCCACTGATCCCCACCGGCTGGAGAGGCAGAGGCCCTGACCAGAGCAGGCCATGCAGATGCTGGCCTGGCTTCACACTTGACTTTGTCTCATATGAAGAGGATGCCTGCCTCACAGACGTTTCTATAAATAATAAGAGCACCATAATAGTTATGCCTTGCTTAAAAAAAAAAAAGGAGAAAACAAAAAACCAGGTCCCCACTCAATGCCAAGTGTTTACTCCCTGATTCTGGCCGACTTTCCCATCACAATAAGCACGTCTACACCGGGGGCATCTTTCAGTCGTCCAAGTGCCGCACCTGAGTTACTGACTACTCCCTGCTAAGGCCCCCTCGGTATTCTCCTGCCCCACTTTTGCTAATCTTTCCCTCATTATTTTTCCTTCTTTCGCTTTGGATTCTCTGAAACAGCAATACTTTCAAACATAAAAGTGGTTTACTTTTAGCAAGGCACAGCGGCTCATGCCTGTAATCCCAGTGACACAGGAGACGGGGACAGGAAGATCACAAGTTCAACACCAAAGGCAGCCTGAGTAACTGGCCGAGACCACATCTCAAGAAAAGAATTAAGGAAGGCTTGGCAGTACAGCCCAACAGCAGAGCACTTGCAAAATCCATATGAGGCCCTGGGTTTAACACTCAAGTGCCACCACCCCCAGGTAATGGGGGGGGGGGAGTTTATTTACACCAAGCAATACTTGTTTTTCAACTTAACAATAATTTATTTACATATTCATGGTATTTGGACTATGAGAACACAATTCTGTCCTTTGAACATGTCCACATCCGCAAGTTGTTAAAGAAAATTTGGAATGGACAGGAATGATGGACAGCGGTCAGCCTGGGGACAGGGAGATGTTTAAGCTCTGAGATTCAGACAGGAACCTCATCTGTCTTCCTCCACGACAACCAAAAGACAGTCCTCAGAAGCAAGGATGTCATAGAGCAGCTGCCCATGGACACAGAGGCTATTAATTTTATTCAGCCAACCACCACTTCACAGAAGAGCACTTGACTTGATTCCCCCTGTGAATCAGACCTCCAGGACCCCAGCGATCTTCCAGAAACGCACCTGGAGGGAAACCTCTCCATCTTCTCCCCACTCCCGACGGGCACAGACGTGCTCCACACTCCACCACCACGAAGGAGAAAGTTAACTTTCAAATAAACCCGTTTTCAAAACCCTCGAACTCCCAGAGGTGGTCCTACTAGCTCTTGCCTAAATCCAGAGGCCAAAAGCACAAGGGTCAGAGGCCCAGACATCCACTCCTCTCTCTCTTTCTTTCCTTCTCTCTCTCCCTCCCTCCCTCCTCTCACCCCCTCCTTCCCAACGTGAGAATAATGGGCCAGGCTTTACTATTCTTCCTTCAGAGACTGGGCTGCGGGTGGAATGGTCCAAGCCGAACCTGGGTGGGCGACACAGAGGAATTTTCTGGGGACTCTAGGGGTCCTGGAGAAGCCTGGGATACAGAAAGCCTCGGGTTCCCCAGGCAGCCCTTAAGTCTTAATGTCTGCAAGCGAGTCCAGGCTGCCCTCCCGGCTGGCTGGGCCATCCTAGCCCACCCGCCACAGCGTCACTGGTCACCGCTGGGTCACTCACCACCCGTGAGCTGTGCAGGGCCGAAGCACAGCGCCAGCTGAATCCACAGGATCACGGCCAAGAGTCTCTGGGGGCCCTGAGGCTGCTGCTGCTCTAGAAATCCATCTCCATGGCTCGGGATCATTCCATGACACATCTTTCATCCACAGAGGGCATCCAGCTCGCAAGTCTGCAACCGGGAGCGGAGCACCACAATGCCCTCCCAGCCGGGGCTCCAGGGCCACGCTCACCCTCCTCCGCCCCGGGACTTGGCGCCTCGGCTGCGCGGGCTCCATCCTGCTTCTCCCCTCGCGGCCCCCGCCCCCTTTCCCACGGCGAGATCCCCTCGCCGCCCCCCGCGCGGGGTGCACCGAGTGACAGCCGCCGTGGGATGCTGCGCGTGCGGAAGGCGGAGGGAGCACGGGAGGAGGAGGGAGGGGAGGGAGGGCAGAGGTTCGCGCACGCTGGCGCCGCGCCGGTCCCCGGGACCCAGCGGCTGCGACCACGGCAGGAAAGTCCAAAGCTCCGGCGTCTTGTCTCCGGCTGCAAAAGCACTTTTCGCCGGGCCTGTGCGGTCCACTCCGAACCTCGCACGGTGGTCCCGCTCCCCCCGCCACTTCTGCTCTGCCGGGATCCGGAGGGTCCCGCTGCCCCAGTCCCCAAAGACATTTTTCTGCGTGGTACAAAAAATTCCTCCCTTGGGGCCCGAAGCAGGCGCCAAGTCCCCGAGCCCGGCCGCGCGCCCCCCGGGCTGGGCGCCCCAGGGCCCCGGGTCCTACCTGCGGGTCCCGTGCGCGCCGCGCCGCCCCTCCTCCGCCGCCGCCGCCGCCGCCGCCCCCGCCGGGCTCGCCCGCGGCCGTGCGCGACCTCTGCCGCCGCTGCGCGCGGGCGACGAGCGAGACGGAGGCCACGGCGGCCACGGCGCCCCGCTCCGCCGCCCCCGCCCGCGCGCGCGCCCTGCCGGGCTCAGAGGGGCGGGAGGGGGGATGGCGGCCAGCCGCGCTCCCCTGGCGAGGCCACGCGCCCTGAGCGGGAGGGGAGGAGGCCGGGGGCGCGCGCGGGAGCCGGGGCGAGCGCCGGAGCTGGGCCGGGGGCGCGCACGGGGGTCCAGAGGGGGAGGAGGCCAGGGGCGCGCGGGGCGGGGGCGCGCATGGGAACCGGGGGCGAGCGCAGGGGCGGGGCGAGCGCGCTGGAGTGCGGAGCAAGCGCGCAGACCAGGCCGGGCGGCGTAGGGGGGGCGACCACGGGGGCGCACGTGGCTCTGGGGCCGCTCGGTCGGGGCGCGAGGGGCTCCGGGGGCGCGCGGGGCCCCAGAGCCGGCCCGTGCCCCGTGGATCCCGCGGGCGCCGCAGCGCGGGAGGGGCGGGGAGGCCGCCGCGGCCGCGGCCAATGGGAAGCCGGCGCGCCTGCACCTGTCGGGGCGCAAGTCGCCCGCGGCGCCCCACACGCGCGCGCTCGCCTGGCCCGTCGCCCCTTCCCAGGCCTCCGCGTGGCCTCTGGGGCCCCGGCGCGCGCAGCGCATGGGAGCGCGCGTGTCCCCAGCCCAGCACCCTCACCCCCCCCCCCGCAGGGTTAACTTAGGCCGGTGGGGCAGGGGGCGTCCGTGGCCAAAGCCTCATTCACCGCGCCGGCCCCCAACCTCTGCCGAGGCCCTGAGCGAGTGCCCAGCCCGAGGCGCGCCCAAAGCGCCCAGCTCCACCCCTTCCCCCCACCTGTGCTGCTTTCCCTTTGCCGGCATCAGGGGTGTTGAGCGAAGGCGCCCGGCCGGTCTGAGCCCCGCCCGGCCTGCCTTGGGGCTACCCTGGCCCCTCTGAGACCCGCTAGGGAGGCGCCCTGTCTGGTGCCGCTACAGAAGGCTGCTCACCTGCGGAGGGGAGGCTTCTGGGCCATGGATGGGCACCTAGGGGGTCGGGGCCTTTGCCCTTCCAGCCCCCAGTGCGCCATCTCACGTGGTCCGTGCGCCTTTTCTGGAGTCTGGGCTCATCCCGCAGTGCACTAGGCTCTCCACACCGGCACTGCCCCACTGTGGTCCCCCAGATAGGCCTCACTGCTGGATGGGCTCAGAAGGCCCATGTTCTGGCCGGGTTGATCCAGGGGTGGGAGCCGATGAGGTGGTACCGGCAGGCAGCACTTGACACCCAGCGACACTCCACTATTCTGAACCAGTTTATGGATATGGAAACTACATTTCTGATACAGCCACCCAGTCATCCCTCCCTGCTATCAACTCTCCCAAAATCTCACATACTGATGGGTGGTTGGGCAATTACTTACTGTGTTGACACTAAGAGTAATTCTAACAAATTCTTGCAGGATAGATTAGCTTTTTAGTAGATAAATGAAGCTCAGTGTTTCCTTTTTCGAACTGTAAAATTGAGATGGCACTTTTGCATTGAACGAGTTTAAGACATTGGCTAGCGCAAGTTCGTCCCTGCTGACGTGCGTGCTTTGGGGCTCCACAATCTTACTTGGGCATTTTTAGCCTGTTCACAAGGTCCTGAAATTGTACTCAGTAAGTTGAATGTTTATTCCAGTTTTCCCCCAGCAGATTGTCTACCTCCTTTTAATAGCTATCAAATCAAAAAAGCTCAACCCTGTCTGTTGACCATGCACGTATTTTCACGATCAGAAGAACTGTATCTTAAATATTCCTGAAGTCTCTTCTTCAGCTGGAGCACAATCCGTTTACAGAGACTACCCGGATGAAGGGCTGGGATTTGGCTCAGTTGGTAGAGCGCTGTGCTGCAGTCTCTGGGGTCCCGAGTTCAATTCCCAGTACCCCCAAAATGGGAGAAGGGCCTGGCAATCCACTCCCAAGGCAATCCCGAAACAGTCTGCCATTGAAAACCCTATGAGGGTCGCTATGAGTGGGATACCGACTTGACGGCACCTAACAACAACAACCCGGATGAAAAGGGTATGAAGTTCATCTAGTCCAAACACAGGGTCTATGACATCTCTAAAAAGTGATCAGACATCCAGCCTCGTCTGGGACTTCATGAAGCCTGTTATATTTGCCAACATCGCTCAGAAAAGCCTTCCTTGGCTGGGCACGGTGGCGCACACCTGTCATCCCAGCAGCTTGCAAGGCAGAAGCAGGAGGATCACAAGTTTGTAGCCAGAGGCAGCCTGCGTAACTTAGCAAGACCCTATCTCAAAATATAAAGTAACAAATGGGCTAGAGGTGTGGCTCAGTGGTACAGTGCTTGCAAAGTGTGCAAGTGCAAGGCCCTGGGTTCAACCGCCTAGTACCACAAAAAAATAAATAAAAAGGAAAGAAAGAAAGAAAAAGAAAAGCCTTCCTTTTATGGCACTGAATTCTACCCTCCCTGACAGTTTTACCCACTGGCCTGGCTCTCCACTCTGT
Source organism: Pedetes capensis (assembly GCA_007922755.1). Lineage (NCBI taxonomy): Eukaryota > Metazoa > Chordata > Mammalia > Rodentia > Pedetidae > Pedetes > Pedetes capensis. The sequence goes on along the minus strand of VMDO01000269.1, from coordinate 13,899 downwards.
GCCCACATGGCTAAATCTAATGCCACAGCTACTTCCTCCTCCTCCTCCTGCGCCTCCTCTGTACTGAGGGGTGGGGCCCAGGGCCTCACACAGGCTAGGCAAGTGCTCTACCACTGACCTGCACGCCCAGCCACCTTTTGTATTTTTTATTTTGAGGCAGGGTCTCACTAAGCTGTGCACACTGCCTCTGTCCTCAAATTCATAATCCTCCTCCCTCAGCCTCCCAAACTGCTGGGATTGCACGTGTGCCAAGGCACTCAGCTTCGGAGGCCTTCTTGAAGACAGCATTTCAGCCATGTGGGACGGTCCCATGTTCTCCTGAATCTGTCCTTTTCTGCCTGCTACAGAGCCGATTCCTGAAGTGTGACAATTCCCACACCCCTCACCAGCCTTTGGCTTTTCTCTGGATGTGACCCACTTCCTCCAGGACCACCCGCCTCCAGCAGTCACACTTTGTTCAGAAAGGGGCTCTCTTGCCACTCTGGGTTCTGCCGGACAGGACTGGCCCTCCTTGTGTTTTAAAAAGCTGCTTCTCCTAATGCAGCGGGAGAAGGGAAGCCTTTGGGGTCAGCGACAGCGTGCCATTTTGTTAGTTTTCCGCACCACTTCCTGTATTATTTTTCTAGAGCTGCCACAACAAAACGCCACGGACCAGCTGGCTTAAGCAACAGAAAATTTTAATTTTGCACAGTCTGGAGGCTGGAGAACCAAGATGGAGGTATTGATGGGGCTGGTTCTTTCCGAGGCCTCTTTGGCTTGTGGATTAGCGTCGTCTTGGTGTGTGGTGACAGGGCCATTCCTCTATGGTGTCCGAGTCCTAATCTGTTTTTACAAGGCAACCAGGTAGGGTGGATTAGGGACAGACCGAATGACCACATTTTACCTTAACTACCTCTTTAAAGGTCTTATCTCCAAACATAGCCTCATTCGGAGGCCCCGGGGGTTAGGATTTCGTTGTATATATTTGGGTGAAGAAGGCACAATCCAGTCCATGATGGTTCACAATAAAAAGAACGAACTCCTGTTATACCCATCTTACAGCTGAGGACGATATGGTGAAGTCCAGCCGCTCAACACCACCCTGCCAGTGAAGTCCTTGGTCTTGAGTCTAAGGCAGTTCAATGCCATCCCCCTAGTTTTTCCGCCATTCCCTGGCTATTTGTGTGGCTGCCTTTTACCTCAAGGCATCTACAAACTAAGTCATCCTTGCCTATATTTGGATACACACTTGTCTCAAGAAGAGGGAGTGAGGGTGGTTGGAGTGCAGGAGAGAGCACGTCTCTCTTCCTACTGAGGCAAGATGCAGAGGACACACTGTCCCTCTCTTCCTCACTCAGCAGGAGTCAACTACCACAGCAACACAAATTGTTAGGTGCCATTGAGTCCATGTCCAACTCATAACGACCTGCAGTACAACAGAGAAAACACTACTGTCAGTGCTTCTCTGCTATTCATAGGGTTTTCAATGGCTGATTGTTTTCTGGAAGTGGGTGGTTGGGTCCTTCATCAAAGCCCACAGCACCTGGTGTTCCCAGGTGGTCTCCCAGCCAAGTACTAACCAGGCCCAACCCTGCTTAGCTTCCGAGACCTGATGGGATTAGATGCCACAGTGGTGCGGCTGCAGGAAGCAACACCAATAGAGCAGTGCTAAAGCATAGGCTCAGGGCTGGGGTTTAGCTCAGATGTAGGGCACCTGCTCTGCACTCTCTGAGGACCCAGGTTCAATCCCTAGCATCACAAAAATGGGAGAAGGATGTGGCAGTCCACTCCCAAAAACAATCCCAAAACAACCAGCCATTGAAAACCCTATGAGGGTCACGATGAGAAAGACCAACTCAATGGCACCTAAGAACAAAGCAAAGCCTCCCAGCCCTCTTCCTAAAGGCAGAGAGTCCCAGGGCAGTCATGGGGAGATTAGAGATCCTGTTTCTCCTCTGACTCCCCCTTTCTCTGCACCCCATTGTTCTCACACCTGAACCCGCATCATCTCCCTGCTTCCCAGCTTGTTCTGGGTTGATTTTCAAAACTTACTTAAGCTCCTTCTTCACGGCATGGAGTAAGATTTCATTCTGGGTAGCCAATATTATTTTATATATTTGGCACCTTCTATGAACTTGATGGGGCTGGGATTTAACTCAGTTGGTAGAGTGCTGCTCTGCAGGCTCTGAGGTCCCAAGTTCGATTCCTAGCACTACAAAGATGGGAGAAGAATGTGGCAATCCACTCTCAAAGCAATCATGAAACAATCAGCCACTGAAAACCCCATAACAGTCAGATACAACTCAGCGGCACCTAACAACAACAACATGAACTTGATGCCTGCAGCCATACCATTGTGGCATCTGATCCCCTCAGATCTCAGAAGCTAAGCAGGGTGGAGCCTGGTTAGTACCTGAATGGGAGACCACCTGGGAACACCAGGTGCTATAGGCTTGGGAGGAGGACCTGGTAACCCACTCCCAAAAATCAATGCGCCATTGAAAACCCTATGAATAGCAGAGAAGCACTGACAATAGTGTTTCATCTGTTGTACATAGGGTCACTATGAGTCAGACACTGACTCAACTGCATTTAACAACAACAACAACATGAACTTGACACTGCTCTAGGTACTTAGGATACAACAATGAACAAACTCAAAAATCTGGCTCTCCCAGAACTTACATTCTACCGTAGGAAGACACATACACATAAACAGACATTTTGTGTGCTGGATGTAAGTGCTAGGCTGAATAATAAATCAGAAGAGTGTAAAGATAGGGCTAAAGTGTAGGCTAAGCTGTTGTAGCAAAGTGTTCCAAACGCATAATAATTGAAACAGTTTGTTTCTCTCTAATAAAAATCTCCTCCACACATCTGTCTGTTTGCTGTACTGTGGGGGCTTGGGTGTTGCTATGAGGTTGAAAGCTATGTCACCAGTATTTCAAATACCATGGTGGGCAGTTTCCAGCTAAGCTTCCAGACTAAGACACACTAGAGAGGAGGACCTGGCATTCCACTCCTGAAACAACTAGCCATTGAAAACCCTATGAATAACAGAGAAGCACTGTCAGATATAGTGCAGGAAAATGAGCCCCCAGGTTGGAAGGCACTCAAAAGATAAGTGGGGAAGAGTCACCTCCTCAAAGTAGAGTCTACCTTAATGATGGAAATGGAGCAAAGCCCCAGGGACCTCCATTAGCTGATGTGGCAGGACTCAAAATGTGAAGAAACGACTGTAAACATCCATGAATAATTGGAATGTGGAATGTACGGAGTATGAATCTAGGAAAATTGGAAATCATTAAAAGAGAAATGAGTGCATAAACATTGACATTCTAGGCATCAGTGAGCTCAAATGGACCAGGATGGGCCATTTTGAGTCAGATAATCATATGCTCTACTATGCTGGGAATAACAAACTAAAGAGAAACAGGGTTGCATTCGTCATCAAAAAAGACATTTCAAGATCTGTCCAGAAGTACAATGCTGTCAGTGATAGAATAATATCCATACGCCTACAAGGAAGGCCAGTTAATATGACTATTATTCTAATTTATGCACCCACCAATGAAGCCACAAATGAAGATCAGGAAGACATCTACCAGCTTCTACAATCTGAAATACATTGAACATGCAATCAAGATATACTGATAATTACTGGCGACTGGAATGCAAAAATTGGAAACAAAGAAGAAGGTTCAGTGGTCAGAAAATATGGCCTTGGTGACAGAAATAATGCTGGAGATCATATGATATAATTTTGTCAATGAATGACCTTTTCATAGCAAATAAATATTTTTAACAACATAAATGGTGACTATACAAATGGACTTCACAAGATAGAACATACAGAAACCAAGTCAACTACATTTGTGGAAAGAGATGATAGAAAAGCTTGATATCAAATGTCAGTACAAGACTAGGTACTGATTATGGATCAGACCATCACTGCTCATATGCAAGTTAAATTGGAAATGGAAGAAAATTAGAACAAGTGTACAAGAGCCAAGGTATGACCTTGAGTATATCCCACCTGAGTTCAGAGACCACCTCAAGAACAAGTTTAATGTATTAGATACGAATGAAAGACGAGCAGACAAGTTATGGCATGATATCAAAGACATCATTACTGAGGAAAGCAAAATGTTATTAAAAAGACAGGAAAAAAAGAAAAGACCAAATTACATGTCAAAAGAGACTCTGAAACTTACCCTTGAATGTTGAGCAGCTAAAGTAAAAGGAAAATATGATGAAGTTAAGGATCTAAATAGAAGATTTCAAAAGCCAGCTCAGGAAGACAAAATAAAATATTATAATGACATGTGCAAAGAGCTAGAGATAGAAAACCAAAAGTGAAGAATACACTTTTTCTTCAAGCTTAAGGAATTGAAGATAAAACTCAGGCTTTGAGGGGCAATAATGAAAGATTCTACAGGGAAAATATTAAACAATATAGGAAACATCAAAAGAAGATGGAAGGAGTACACAGAGTCATTATATAAGAAAGAATTGGTGGATGACCAACCATTTCAAGAGTTTGCATATGGTGAGCAACCAATGGTATTGAAGGAAGAAGTAGAAGCTGCCTTGAAGGAACTGGTGAAACACAAGGCTGCAGGAACTGATGGAATATTGATGGAGATGTTTCAACAAACAGATGTAGAACTGGAGGTACTAACTTATTTATGCCAAGAGATTTGGAGAACAGCTACCTGGCCAACTAGCTGGAAGAGATCCATATTTGTGCCTATTCCCAAGAAACGGGATCCAACTGAATGTGGAAACTATTGGAGAATATCATTAATATCACACATAAGCAAAATTTCACTAAAGATCATTCAGAAGTGACTGCAGCAGTATATAGACAGCGAATTACCAGAAAATCAAGCAAGATTCTGAAGAGTGAGGGGAACGAGGCATGTCATTGCTGATGTCAGATGGATATTAGCCAAAAGCAGAGAATACCAGAAAGGTGTCTACCTGTGTTTTATCAACTATGCAAAGGCATTGACTGTGTGGATCATAACAAATTATGGATAACACTGTAAAGAATGGGAATATCAGAGCACCTAATTATACTCATGAGGAATCTGTACATGGACCAGGAGGCAGTCATTCCAACAGAACACGGAAACACTGTTTGGTTTAAAGTCGAGAAAGGTGTGTGTCAGGGCTGTATCCTTTCACCATATCTCTTCAATTTCTATGCTGAACAAATAATCCAAGAAGCTGGACTTTATGAAGAAGAACACAGCATCAGGATTGGAGAAAGACTCATTAACAACCTGCGTTATGAAGATGACACAATTTTGCTTGCTGAAAGTGAAGAAGATTTGAAACATTTACTGATGAAGATCAAAGATCATAGCCTTTAGTATGGATTGGGAAAACATCAACAAAACAAAAATCCTTACAACTGGGTCAGTAAACAACTTCACAATAAGTGGAGAAAAGATTGAGGTTGTCCATGATTTTGCTTTACTTGGTTCTACAGTCAACACCCATGAAAGCAGCATTCAAGAAGTCAAAAGATGCATAACACTGGGAAAAGCTGTGGCAAAAGATCTCTTTAAAGTATTAAAAAGTAAAGATGTCACATTGAAGACACAGGTGCACCTGCCTCATTCCATGGTATTTTCAGTTACATCATATGGTTGTGCAAGATAGATATTGAACAAGGGAGACAGGAGAGGAATTGATGCTTTTGAATTATGGTGCTAGAGATGAATATTGAAGATACCATGGACTGCCCAAAGAACCAACAGATCCATCCTAGAAGTGCAACCAGAGTGCTCCTTGGAAGTAAGAATGGCCAGACTGTGTCTTACGTATTTTGGACATGTAGTCAGGAGAGATCAATCCCTGGAGAAAGACATCATGTTTGGGAGAGTGGCAGGTCAGCAATAAAAAGGAAAACCCTCCACCAGATGGACTGGAACAGTGTCTGCAACAATGGGCTTAGACATAAATAAGATCGTATGTCTGGCACAGAATCGGGAAATGTTTTGTTCTGCTATACATAAGGTCACTATGAGTCGGAACTGACTTGACGGAACCTAACAAAAACAACAACAACGTGAAAATCTCTTTCCACTCTGTATGGCAGGGCATGTATGCTTCACAGAGTCATTCAGGGACCTAGGTTTCCTCTATCTCATTACCGTTCCATCCCCAAGGCCCTCATTGTGTACATTTTGTAGTGGCAGCTGAGTCACTGGCATGTCTGGGGGCCAGTCTGAAGGGAAGTGATTAAAATAACAATAACAACAAAGACTAACAATTTCCTCTCAGGCAAGTGAGGCAGAAGTTATCATGCTAGTTACCTCACAGTCCGTAAATGAAAAGCTAATCATGTGCCTACATCTAGCTGCAAGGGAAGCTGGCAAATGTAGTCAGGTGACCATGAAAGAGATAATGGACTTAGGCTTGGGAGGCAGGAGAAAGTAGGAGTCTGTCACACCTTCTGAGGAAGGATAGAGGTTACAACTCTTGTAAAGTAGAGAGGAAAGCTCCAAAACCCTGAGGTGGAGGAGTGAGCCGTGCAGTTTTCTGAGAGAAAAGTATCTCCAAGCAGAGGGAAAAACAAATGCAAAGTCCCTGAGGCAAATGCAAAGTCCAGGAAAACAGAAGGGCCTCAGTGAGGCTGGAGTGGAAGGAGTGATGAGAAGAACCAGGGAGCTGAGGTCAGAACTCAGAGGCCTTGGCAGTGGGAGACCTGGCTCTTACCTAAAGTAAGAGAAGTCCTCAGAGGTTTGTGAGCAGAGAAGGAATGCGAGGGAACCCAAACAGGAAGTGGCTGAGCGTCTATATGTTCAGTATCAAATCACCTGCATGGATGGCGCTGTGCCCTGAGGCACGCTTTTCTTCTCTCCTGAGCACCTCTAGGGACCTGGGCTCCTGTAGCCCCTGAGTGCCACGTTTGGTGGCATGCTGCTCCACCATCCTCTCTAAACCCCAATATCTAACATCATCGCCCCCTCCACACCGTGTCGCTCCTCCCTCCTGATCACAGGTAGCATCGGATATTACGAGCACTCCAGAGGCTAGAATCGTCTTCATCTACTTGGTCTCCCTGTGGCTGAGTGCAGAGCTTGTGCACTCCTCCTCCTCTTCTTCTTCTTCTTCTCACACAATTGAGAACTGCCTTCTCTGCACTAGTTAATTAATACACAAGGGAAAGACAAAGATGCCCACCAGATTCTCCCTGTCTTAGCCTATTTTCTGCACTGTAACAGAATACCAGAGACTGGTTAATTTATAAATAAGAGGTACTTACTTGGCTCATGGTACCCGAGGCTGGGAGGTCCAAGGTGAAAGGGCTGCATCTGGTGACGGTCTTCTTCCTGTGCTATGACCCCAAGGAAAGTATCACGTGGCAGGAGAACAATTCACCCTTGAAAGAGCAAAAGAGAGGAGAGGAAGGAGCAGGAGAAAGAGTGAGGGAGTCAGCAAGTGGGCAGAAGGAGGCGGGAGCTCATCCCTTTATCAGAGACTCACTCCGTGATAACCAACCCAGTCCCGTGGTAACATTAACCTGTTCAGGAGTGTGGAGTGCTTGTGATCTAAACACCTTCCAAGCTCCACCTCCCAGCACTGTGGCACCAGGGACTCAATTTCCCATGTGTAGACCATGAGAGACACACGCCATGACATTGAAAGCCAGAGACTGAGGCCAGCTGACCCTCTCTCTCCCTCTGGATCTCCTCAGTCTTAAACATCCAGGAAAGCGTACCATCCACCACGGAGCGCTGAATGAGCCGAGAACACACGAGAGCACAGGCCTAGCGTCGCGCTGGCTGCTGTGTCTGCAGATCTTGAGTTTTCAAAGCATCTGCTCCACCCGCACTCTCTGCCCTGGGGGAGACAACACACACGGGGGCTGGGGGACAGGCTTTGGGGCCAAGTGTGGAGTTGGATCAATGAGCTCAGTCAGCCACGTGCAGTCACCCCCTCCACCCATAGCAGTGCCTGTAGTGGGTCCTGGCACATGGCAGTCATCGTGCTGGGGCCTTGTTCCAGGGGATGTGACAGCAAAGGAAACGCCATCTTCATCTTAAAAAGTTGATACTCTATCAGGAGAATTGAAAAAGCAACCTGCAATTACAGTGGGAAGTACAAAGAGTGGGGTGCCCTGGAAAGGGGCCTGGAGAGGACTTCATACACAGTAAGAGCACAAGTGTGTGTGTGTGTGTGTGTGTGTGTGTGTGTGTGTGTGTGGTGGAGGACAGAGAGACAGAGAGAGAGAGAGAGAGAGAGAGGAAGAAGAAGGAGGAGAAGGGGAAGGAGGAGGAGGAGGAAAAGGAGGAGGAGGAGGAGAATAAGAAGAGGAGGAGGAAGAGAAGGAAGAAGAGGTGGAGGAGGAGGAGGAGGAGAAGGTGGAGGAGGAGGACGAGGAGGAAGAGGAGAACGGGCCAGGAGGCACAGCGAATTTCCTTGACAGAGGCACTAGCCTGTGTAAAGACCAGGAAGAAAGGGCTGAGACAGAGACCACAGATAGATAAGAATGGTGTTGTTGTTGTTGTTGGGTGCCATCAAATTGGGTCCAACTCATAGTGACCCTACGTACAACAGAACGTACAACAGAACGGAACCCTCCCTGACTCTGTGCCCTGCCCAGCACTGTGTCAGTGCTCCTCCGCTATTCATGGGGTTTTCAATGGCTGATTGTTTTGGGAGTGGGCTGCCAGGTCCTTCTCCCATTTTTGTGGTGCTGGGGATCAAACCCAGGGCCTCAGAGAGCACAGAGCAGCACTGTACCAAGTGAGCTAAGCCTCAGCTCCACATGCGAGATACTCATATCTTACTGTAGTCTAATAGATTTCTTTTTGTAAAAATGTCAGTCAAAATCCACTAAACTAGTTTTGCTTGTCGTTAAAGCCTCTTGATCTGAAGTTTGAAAAAACAATACAAACAGATGAGACGGCAGTGAAAGTGATGATGGCGGTGACAGTGAACACATAGTAAGTATTCACGCTCCAGGTACAAGGCGCTGTGTGGAATCCCATGATCTCATTCACAACAACCCTTTCCGCCATAGTCCTTTTGTTACAACTTTAGACGAAAGTGTTGAGTGTTCAAGACCTGAAGTACATTGCCCAAGGTCATGTGGTCAGGACACAGTGAAGCTATCATTTACTTTAAACTTGACTGTCCGTCACCTGTCGTCACCTGTCCGTCACCTTGGGGTGCTGTGGGGGCTTGCATGTTGCTATGATGCTGCCCCTGGTATCTCAGATACCAGCAGGGCCACCCATGGTGGACAGGTTTCAGCTGAGCTTCCAGACTAAGACAGACTAGGAAGAGGGACCCGGCAGCCCACTACTCCTGAAACAACTAGTCATTGAAAACCCTATGAATAGCAGAGAAGCACTGTCAAATATAGTACAGGAAAATGAGCCCCGCAGGCTGGAAGGCATCAAAAAACAACTGCAGAAGAGTTGCCTCCTCAAAGTAGAGCCGACCTTAATGACAGGAATGGAGTAAAGCCCCCGGGACCTCCTTTTGCTGATATGGCATGACTCAAAATGAGAAGAAACACAGTGGCTGCAACAATGGGATCAAACATAAAAAGATCGTGTGCCTGGCACAGTGTCAGGAGTGTTTTGTTCTGCTCTATTTAAAGTTGCTATGAGTTGGATCTGACTCAACAGCATCTAACAACAACATGACTTCAGAGTTCACACTTTAGAGCCCAATATAAAGGCCAACTAGCCACATTTGCCTGTCTTAATTATAATAAATTAAAATTAAATAAAATTAGATTTTCATTGCCTTGGTTACACTAGCCAGGATTTGGCTCAGCTGGTAGAGCGCTGCGCTGCAGTCTCTGAGGTTCCGAGTTCAATTCCCAGCACTGCAAAACTGGGAGAAGGGCCTGGCAATCCACTCCCAAGGCAATCCCGAAGCACTCAGCCATTGAAAACCCTATGAGGGTCACTATGAGTCGGATACCGACTCAACGGCACCTAACCACATAGCAGCATGTGGCTGGTCTCTTCCATGCTGGCCAGCAGGTATAGCCTATTTCCCCCATTGCAGAAAGTTCTGCTGGACAAGTCGCTCTAGAGCTAAAATATCACAGAGGATGGAAGTGGCCTGAGCCTGGCTGTGAGGAGAGCAGGAAGACACAACAATAGAAGGGAGAGATAAGAGGAGATAGGGGGAGGGGAGAGAGAGAGACAGACAGACAGACAGACAGACAGACAGAGACAGACAGACAGACAGACAGGGCCAGAGTGCCGGAGAGGGCACTGGCTGGGGGTGGGGGTGGGGAAATGAACAGGCAGAATCAGAATGGTGGCTTTGGCAAAGGACAGGGAGATTTTCTACTCTGTGTCCTAAAGTAAGGAAAAAATAGGCAAGGATCCAGAAGAGGAGGCCCATGAAGGCCCAGGTGCTGAAGGCTTGGTCATCAGTCTGAAAGAGCTGGGACCCAGAGGGAAGAAGCTGCGTCACTGGCGGACATGACTTCCAAGAATTCTGAGATTCTCTCCCTTTCTTCTCTTTCAGTTCCCAGAATCCAAGAGGTGAGCACCTACCCGTACCATGATGCAGCACCTCCCTACAGATCCAGAACAATGGGACAAACAACCATGCCCTAAAAGCCCCGCCACACTGTGAGCCACAATAAGCCTCTTCTTTTTAAGTCGATCACCTCAAGCATTTTGTTACAGTAACAGGAAGCTGACTGACACAAAGCGGGGAGTCAAAGAAGTTTGCTTTGATGACCTTGATCTTGTCTAACACTAAAAGGTACAAAGGATGAGTGACTAAAGGTGTGGCCAAGAGCTTGAGTCATGCAGGAGTGACCGGAAATCAGCACTGTGGTGTGTGCACATACATAAATGGGATCCCTGCCGTCCATCTGGGAAAGCCCAGCACTGGCTGCGAGATACACTGGCAAAGGCTAGTGAGAAAAGGAACCTGCTTCAGGGGGACGAGGTTAATCAGATTGTCACAGACCTTCCAAGGGTAGGTCTGTAGTGAGCACATACCACCAAGGAAAGGGCCAAGTACTCTAAAGCAGGGGTGGGTGTGTCCAGGAGGGGACTGCATTTGGTGACAGAGGTCAGAGAAGGGCCACAATTCCATGCAGAGAAGAAGACAGTTAATGGTTTTCCCAGCAGAGGGCAAGGCTGGTGGATCAAGAGGCCTTTGTAAAGTTCCTTTGGACAGAAGTGATTTTTGAATGCACAGAGAGAACTCCCCCATGATTGCTGAGGTTCTACTATGGCCCCAGGTGGGGGTGGCTTTGAGTGAAAGAACACTGTGGTCTTCCCACTTCCCTAGTACAAGAAGCCTGCTTGGAGGCAGAGGCTGGAATTTTAGTGGGCTGAGGGGGCCGCACCCTGCTAATAACATCAGGAACAGATCCACAATGCACCACATATTACAATATCCGCATAGTCAGCAATCACAGCGAAATGTCCACTGCCACACTTCTATGACAGCGCTATCTTCCCTCACCAAGACGTTTCTGAAAAAACAAAAACAAAACAAAACAAAACAAACGAAGTTCTTGGAAGCGAAACAGAAAAACAAACAAAACACACAGACCTTTAGCAGACTCATGCATTTTTTAAAAACTCTCAACAAAATCACATTCTTTAAAAACAAAAACAACTAGTTATTCAATGGAACACCTGTGTTCTGTTGAAGGTGAAGAAGTAACTCCAAATTGGGTAAGTTATCCAATGCAACTATTTCTCCATGTTTTCCCTGGGTCAGCCTTGTCCTGTGTTTAAAATCACAACCCTGTGTGATGATATTTCAAAAATAATGGTATCATGTGGTTTTGTGTTTCTGTGCTACTGCGGAGTGATCCAATAACGCTAGCTCAGTCTTAACTCTTTGTGGAACTGAACTCACTTTTGGCTCCTGCAGCTCGCCTCAAGGCCTGTCTGGCCTGCCTGGAGGTCTGAGACTCATTCCCAGGGCAGTAACCTCTGCCCTACATCCTGGGACTTTTGGGCATTGAGCTCTCCAAGATGGCTCCTGCATCCAATTCCCCTCCTCAGACCCCTTGACACCTGATTGGCCACTCTTCAATTACTGAAAGCCTCCTCATTGGCCAGATAAGGAACATTCCCTGATTGAATCTTTTTTCAAAACCTCTTTTGCATCCCCCACCTGATAGGCTTTGCCCTGATCAATTGTGTGGCAGCCTCTGATTGGTCCATGAAAGGTATATAAGGACAGTGCACAGGGCACTCAGAGTCCATTCCATCCACATGTTAAGAGAGAACAATAAAGAGCTGTTGAAGAGCACTTGAGCTGTTAGCGTCCTCCTTTGGAGCCAGAAGCAAAGATCCTCCATGAGTGCCAATCTCTGAGCCTGCCTTTCTCAAGGCTTCTCTGAGTAGCTGTGGGCATAGGTCTCCTTTCTAGGTGGCACTCACCAGCCAGCAGGTCTTCAGCAGCTGAGCCTTGCTCTTGACTGGTGGCCCAGGGCCAGAGCAAGTCCACAGGTTGACAGCGACCCACACGACCCCACTTGTACTCTGAATTCTTCCTTTTTCCATAAGAATTGGTTAACTACTGTCTCCCGCTTCTAACGCTGCTCAGGTTCCGAATGTAAAGCATGTTAAGATCCTCGGAAACAGCAGCACTAGGTGTGTTTAAAAGGCTCTCCCACCGTGGTGCACCCTGTTTTCCCTGGTGTTATTGCGCAGCATGAGCCCAGAAGGTCAGATTGCAGAGGGCCGGATGGCGGGGTGGCAGGGAAGGCGTGAGGGCCAAGTTCCAGCTCTGGCTCCCCTGCAGATGACTTCCTGCCTGATCTCCGCAATGCTCTCTCTGTTCTCCGGAAAGAACAGCACCTTGACTGCACTCTCGAGGGACGGTCGACACATAAGGCACTTAGAGCAATGTCCCAGCGCACGCTCAGTTTGCGCCCCTAGTGCATTCCACACCTCTAACCTCCCCTCCGCACAGAGCGTGCACTGTGGGTGAGTGGCTGTTTCCATGGCAACCTAACTTTCCCATATCTCGGTCCTTAACCCACTATATTCTTCTTTAGAAAAACGAAGTTCATAGGCTGCAATCTTCACGCGTACCCCGTGTTAGCAGAGAGCACTCTCTCCTGCCACGGTGCTGGCATATTTGTTTGTTTTCATTGTTTTGTGGGTCTGGGATTTCTGATGAGTCTGGAGGGCGTTGAAGGCACAGGAGAGAGTTTCTCTGGTCTGCATTTTTGGGTACTGTCACCTGGGGCATCTGTTTTCCTGCAAAATGAGGAAAAAGGGGTGATCGGATGTAAAAGAACTGAAATCCTGTGAAACCTAACCATAGAGCTGATTTTTGAGGAGTACTTACGTACCCTATCATCCACATAGTGATTAAAAAGAAAAACAAAGCAAAGCAAAACAAAAACACAAAAAACCCACCCCCACCCCCAAAAAAACAGTTTATAACTCAAATATAATCTTTCTTTTTCCCCTGTGGTACTGAGGGTTGAACCCAGGGCCTCATGCTTGCATGCTTTCCAAGTGCTGGATCACTGAGCTGCACCCCCAGCCCATTTTTTTTCTGTTTGTTAACTTTTTGAGACAGGGTCTCGCTAAATTACACAGACTGCCTCTGGTCTCAAACTTGCGATCCTCCTGCCTCCACCTCCCCAGCCACTGGGATGACAGGTGTGCACCACCACATCTGGCTCAAGTATTATCTTTTTAGAAAAGGTGATTTCAACCAAAGTGCCCTTCAACAGAAGAATGGATTAAAAAAACTATGGTATATATACACAATGGAATATTATTCAGCAATCAAGAAAAATGAAATAGGGTCATTTGCAGCAAAATGGATGGAATTAGAGAAAATTATTTTAAGTGAACGAACACAAGCTCAGAAAGAGAAACAACACATGTTCTCACTCATATGAGAGAGCTGACTCAAAATTACAAGAAGGAAAAATCCTAT